>CACVBM020001584.1:0-570646 GCA_902728155.2 Microthlaspi erraticum
ACTTCGACCAAGTTATCCGATCATAGTTTTTTTTTGACAATATCGTTTTCTGCTATTGGTTCTTACATGACTGGATCCTAATGTTGTGATTGACTATATAGTCTATATCGTATCCTTGTATTTGACATGATCATCAAACTTTTGGCTCTCAATATAATTATTATCAAAAACTTGGTTGACAAAATCTGATATATTTTGATTTGGTAGTTGTTCTACATTTTACTGTATTTGAAAAATCTGACATCTCTTTTCCAATCTCTAGGGTTCACCTTCCTTGCTTTCGAATATGACTTGACGAGTTGGTGGCTGTTATATCGACTAGGGAGCCACACCACACCACACCATTAAACATTTAGCTAATAAGATCTTACACTGATAAAGTTGCATACAACCACGCTACATGATTGTGGCTTGTACCAAACGAGCGACCAGACCAGTAACCTTAGAGGTATGATCTCTTTGTTATTCAAGCTCAAATAATGCAGAAGACTTCTCTTATCAGTTTTGAACCATTCTTAATATTCTTATCTTGTTGATATATTTGTAGGGTCATCAACCAGAATTACAAATACCCGATCAGTGAAGTTTGAAAAAGCTCTACTAAAATTGTGGACTATGCATCAGCTATTAACCAAAAATGCAATGACTTTGAAGTTTTCGAAGGTTTCTTTGTTTTTTTTCTTTTTGTTTTTTAAATTCCTCAATTTATATTTTTTGAATATCATCATGTTTTTTTTGTTTTCTCTATTAAATACCTAAAGCTTTGTCAAGTTTGTGAGCGTAAGAAATGGTTTTGGTGAAATGGTTTCATTATTGTATTATTGTAAGTACTAACTGTTAGTACTATCGACTTCTCAGGAAGGTGTTATTTTGATTTGTTATATATACCAATTTCTCTTTAACCAAATGATCGTAAACGAGATTTCACTATTGATCAGTTTTCTTGTTAAAAAATAGGATTGTCAGAAAGTGGAATAAATATATTCCTTAGATGGCAGTTAAAATCTAAAAACAAGTCTCTTTGATGTAAAGAAGCGATTCTCTGAAAGACTTTTGATACAAAAGCTTAATGTTACAGATGAAACTACCATTGAGGTTATAATCACTTCCCTCAATCTATCTCCTTTCCTGTGGCTAATTTGTTGTGTAAATTGTATGTTCTTGAGCTTTTATGTCTTTTTCTGAAACTGTGTCATCGGTTTATTTGGGAATCAGCAAGAATCTGTAAGAGAAAGATATGGTTCTCTAAACCTAATATAAATGCAACCGGTATTCTCTCAATTCCTGGTGTATTGCAGCCAGGTATGAGTAGTGTCTTTCATTTGTTGACTAATCAATCGCATCGATCTTAGGACATGTTAGAGAGACTTTAGTTTCAGTTTTTTTGTTTACTTTTGATCTCAGTACAGAAACAGCCTTGAACAAGGTTGAGAAGTCATCATTGATGCTTGCTTATGAGGTTAATGCGGTTGGTCCAGTTCTACTGATGAAGGTAAGAGACTCCAAAACAGAGTGAGAAATGGTGATAGCAAATCCAAGTAATGCATAGACATGAAGTCAATGGAATCGCAACGATTTGATGAAAGTCTTTATTTATCTTTGGATACAAAGAGTTATACAAAAGTTTTTGGCATTCCTCGCATAGATTTGATCGATGGTGCAGCTTTAAGGTTTGATCTATAGGTTCAATATACTTGTAAAGAGATTCATCGTTTCATGCAATAGTGTGAAACTCAATTTCACATCGTACATTATTGTCTTTTTTTAGTATTATTTTGAAGTATTAACAATTTAATATTTAAGTAGCAACTTAAGAGAGACGTTGGATCAAAAAGGAATCATCTAAACCGTTAGATTAAGTTTTCATTTTCAGCTGATGTCCTACATAATAATTAACGATTGCTACTGTCAAAAACCTAAAATCATTTCTCTTTTCAGTGCCGACGCGACGCTTTCTTGCTTGAGGGAGATCACAAGAAAAATAATGACGTTTCCCAATCTCCCACGAGTATTGGAATGGGAAATACTCTCTAGGGTTCCGGCCACATCTCTAACCAGATTCCGATATACATGCAGACGATGGTATGCTTTATTCAAAAACCCTAGATTCATCGAGAAGCATTCAGGTAAAGCAGCAAAGCATTTTATCTTAAAGAAAGACTTTGGTGTTTATTCGGTGAATATAGATCTCCATGGAATTAACAAGGACCAGAGATTTGATCCATCCATTCTAAAGGATTCAGAACAAACGATGATACATGCCATCTTTCATTGCGAGGGTTTGTTTTTGTGTACCACCAAAGACAAAAGAATCGTTGTTTGGAACCCTTGTACTGGTCAAACCAGGTGGATCCGGATCCAACCCAGGAGTGGTCACTTCGTTTACGACTCGTATTCTCTAGGTTACGGAAACAACAAGAACAACTATTCTTGCGATAGCTTCAAAATCTTGAGGTGTAGAAAGCATTACGATAACGTCCCGGTTATGGAGTTTGAGTTGTATGATTTTAACACTGATTCATGGAGACTTCTTGCTGAAGACGCTCAAAGCAGTTTAACAGTTTCCTGGCGCTGGATGATAACTAGTCGTGGCGTGTCTTTGAAGGGAAATACTTACTGGGTTGCTTGTGATCGACACGAACATCACGATAGTAAATTCTTGCTCAGGTTTGATTTCAAAGAAGAGAGATTTGAACGTTTTTCTCTTCCGGATGGTGGCTACGGAAGTACAGTGTTTCTCTCAGTCGTTAGAGAAGAGAAACTTGCTGTGTTATTTGAGAGGCGTAATATTGATTCGTCAAGACATCTGAAGATATGGGTGACCGATAATAAGATCGATGAGGCCAAAAGTATGACCTATATCCAATATTTCCTAGTAATGGATTTCAGTAACACTTTGGGCAAAGGTACGGCGGTGGTGAGTTTCTTGCTGGACGAGGAGAATAAAAAAGTCGTGTGTTGTGGTTTAGACACCAGAAATAGAAACAAGACCATCATGTACATTGTTGGAGGAGACCAGGAAAGTATACATTCGTGTGAACAAATTCTTGGAGAGATTGCACAAGGACCAACAGAGGACTGTTGGCCATTTCTCGAGAGTTATGTTCCAAGTTTGGTTCAAATTCAGCAAGTAGAGGCAGCAGATGCAGAAGGTGATTAAGTAGTCCCTTTGAATTACCCTAGTTTGCTTTTTGAACGAAATTAATTATTCTTTTTTTCTGTTTTTAATCTGTATATACATGTTTATTCTTCTTTTAGTTATGAAATCAGATTTTGGTGATCTTATCTAAATACATTGTTTATGGCTTCTTCTTTGTAATCACTTATGGGTCCTGGTGAACCTTTTTTTCCTTGAAGGTGTATGTATACGAAAACCAAAACGAAAATAAAAGATTAGAAATCTAAAAGATTGGTGAAAATATCATCACCGTGTTAAAAATCACTTTCAAAGATTATTTCAATAATCACCAGTGAAAAATGGTAGTCTATGATGGGATGTTAGTTGAGCAGACAAAGAAGAAGACAGCTGCTGATTTGGTGCTTTCAAGGATCAACTTTTTCGGTCTTGAGTCGAAACTAAGAGCAAAAGGTTGCAGACTACTCGATAATTAAAGTTTTTGAGGGAATGATGATAAATCATTCAGCTGTGCTTTTCCCAAACTGGTCCATATACTATTTTGTGCTTTGGTAATGGTTTGAGTTCAATGATTCTTGGGTATGGTTTCGCCAAACCCCAACAATGCAAGTTCCAGAGATCTTCTCATGGATGATGCATGAGCCCTTAATTGTCTCATTGTTTCTGGCTTTGATTAATGACATTCCTCGCACTAGTTTTATTGGTGTCTATAGGTTCTATATCCTTTGTAAGGAGATTCATGCAATGATGTGAAACTCAACTTTTCACATCATATTGTTTTTTTTTTTGTAGTTTGAAGCATTGACAATTTACTTTCTAACTTCTAAGTAACAATTTTTTTTTTAATCTTTTTGGTCACGTCTAAGTAAACTTAAGAGAGAGACTTTGGATTGAAAAAGGAGACATCTAAACCGTTAGATTAAGTTTTCCATTTAGAAGAGAGTCCTACATTATAATGATTGCTTATGTCAAAAACTTAAAACCCTAATTATTTCTCTTTTCAGAGCTGACGCTTTCTTCCTTGAGGGAGACACAAGGAAAAAATGACGATTTACCGATCTCCCACGAGAATTGGAATGTGAAATACTCTCTAGGGTTCCTCCCACATCTCTAAACAAATTTCGATCTACCTGCAGACGATGGTATGCTTTATTCAAAAACCCTAGATTCATCGAGAAGAATTTAGGTAAAGCAAAAAGGCAGTTTATCTTAAAGAAAGATTTTGGTGTTTATTCAGTGAACCTCAATCTCCATGGAATCAACAACAAGAGATTTGATCCATCCATTGAGTTTACAGGTAAACTCAACAGCCTAAAGATTCAGAACAGACGATGATACATGCTATCTTTCAGTGCGAGGGTTTGTTTTTGTGCACCACCAAAGACAAAAGAATCGTGGTTTGGAACCCTTGTACTGGTCAAACCAGGTGGATCCGGATCCAACCCAGGAATGATGATCACTTAGCTTACGATTCGTATGCTCTAGGGTACGGAAACAACAAGAACAAATATTCTTGCGATAGCTTCAAAATCTTGAGGTGTAGAACGCATAAAAACAACAACCTGGGAATCTGGGTTATGGAGTTTGAGTTGTATTATTTTAACACTGATTCATGGAGACTTCTTGATGAAGACGCTCAAAGAAATTTAACAGTTTCCTGGCGCTGGATGATAACTAGTCATGGCGTGTCTTTGAAGGGAAATACTTACTGGGTTGCTTGGGATAAAAAAGAACCTAACGATATTCAATTCTTGCTCAGGTTTGATTTCAAAAGAGAGAGATTTGAACATTTTTCTCTTCCGTTTAGTGGTTCCGGAACTATGTTTCTCTCGGTGGTTAGAGAAGAGAAACTTGCTGTGCTACTTGATAGGCCCAATTTTGATTCGTCGAGAGAGATGAAGATATGGGTGACCGACACTAAGATCGATGAGGCCGTCACAGATATGGAATATGTCTTAGTAGTGGATTTCAGTAGAGTTTTGAGAAGAGGTATGACCGTGGTGAGCTTCTTGGTCGACGAGGAGAATGAAAGAGTCGTGTGTAGTGGTAGAGACACCAAAAAGGGAAACAAGAACGTAATTTACATTGTTGGAGGAGACGGGAACCATAAACACTCGTGTAAACAAATTCTTGGAGAGATTGCACAAGGACCAGCTGATGACTGTTGGCCGTTTCTTGACAGTTATGTTCCAAGTTCGGTTCAAATTCAGCAAGTAGAGGCAGCAAATGCAAAAGGTGATTGATTTAAATATAATTCCCCTAGTTTGTTTTTCTGAACGAGATTAGTCAGGTTATGAATTATGGTTGTTTCTGTTTTTAATATATAGATACATGTTTAGTCTTGTTTTACTTGTGAAATCAGACTTTGGTGATCTTATCTAAATACGTTGTTTATGGCTTCTTCTTAGTAATCACTTATGAATCCTCGTGAACCGTTTTTCCCCTAAAATGTGTATATGTATACAAAAACCAAAACGAAGAGACGAAAACAAAAGAGTATTGGTGAAAATATTCTCTTTTAGGCAGAACCTAATATTCTTATCATTTTATCCCCATATTTTTGGAAGTGGCAGTTAAGTTCCCGTGTCAATGGCGTTGTAAAGTAGTTGCATTTATGATCCCATCCTTTTTTTTATCTTAATCACACACCCGTAAAAAGTATCCAATCGTTACTCCACTTTCAATGAACACTCTGGCGAAAAGCGGTGGCGCGTGGCTGGTTTCGCCGTCAAGGACGGCGGCTCTGAGGAGGACGAGAGTAGCTGGTTTCGCCACGTCATCGTCATCTTCCTCTTTGCCCAATTGGGAAGGTGGAGTTTCCTTGGTCCAAGGAGCTTCCAGAGGCCTCGGCCTCGAATTTGTGAGTCTCTTTCTTAATCAGATCTCTGTTCTTGATTTTTCCAAAAATAATGGGAATTTACCTGTCACTACAAATTTCTGAAAAAGACGACAAAAACCTCTGAAATTGCTTCGATGTTGATCCTTTTAGTGAATCTTTGTTCACGTTTAATTAGGTGAGACAGTTGCTGGAGAACTGTAAGAAAGGGTATGTTGTTGCTACTTGTCGGAATCCAAAAGAAGCAACAAGTCTCTCTGATTTAAAGAACCGATTCTCTGAAAGACTTTTGATACAAAAGCTTGATGTTACAGATGAAACTACCATTGAGGTTATAATCACTTCCCTCAATCCGTCTCCACCTTTCTTGTGCCTAATTTGTTGTGTAAAATGTGTTTTTCTGAAACTGTGTAACCGGTTTAATTAGGAATCAGCGGAATCTGTAAGAGATAGATATGGTTCTCTCAATCTACTTGTAAACGCAACCGGTATACTCTCAATTACTGGTGTATTGCAGCCAGGTATGTCTAGTGTCTTTCACTTCTTGACCATTTTGCGTCGAGTTTTAACGAAATGTTAGAGACATTAGTTTCTGTGTTTTTTTTCTTCTCTCCTTTTGATCTCAGTACAGAAACAACATTGAACAAGGTTGAGAAGTCATCATTGATGCTTTCTTATGAGGTTAATGCTGTTGGTCCTATTCTAGTGATGAAGGTAAGAGACTCCAAAACAGAGTGAGAGCAGATCTAAGTAATGTATGGACATGAAATCAAATGAATCACAAAGGTTTCTTCTTTGGCTGTGTTGTAGCATATGTGGCCACTCCTTAAGGCTGGTGGAGGTAATGGAACGGAGAGGGAAGTAGCTGTTGTAGCCAATATAAGCGCCAGAGTTGGATCCATTGGAGACAACAGACTTGGTGGTTGGCACTCTTACAGGGCTTCAAAAACCGCACTCAACCAATGTACTGCAGATTGTTACTTGATCTTTCTTGGTATGAGCTGAGGAAACCAAAATCATTAACTTCTGTTCCTTTTGCAGTGACGAAAAATGTTTCGGTTGAGTTGGGTAGGAGGAAGGATCCAGTGGTGTGCATTCTACTTCATCCAGGCACAGTAGACACTGATCTCTCTCGGCCGTTCCAGAGGAACGTTCCCGAAGGGAAGCTGTTCACAAAAGAGTACTCTGTTGAGAAACTATTGCACATCATCAACAATGCCAAGAGACAAGACAACGGCAAGTTCTTTGCTTGGGATGGCCAGGAGATACCTTGGTGATTGCTTCATTTCTTTTGTTTTCTCTTCATCTGAATGGTCACTTCTTTCAAATTGTATTGAATTCTTGTCGAGGTTTTTTACCGTGTGTTCGAGTGTTATCAAATAACCTGGAGTGAGTGTCCAGAAGTAGAAGTTGAGAGCTTTCTGAGTATTCAATAATCAATGTGACGGTCCATCTTTAATCTACACTGTGTTTACCTTAACAAGCTATTTGCGACTTTCCTTAGTCCAATCATTGCTCTATGTGATCCAGCTACGACCTGGACTCTTACGAACTCTGCTCTTGTTCATCAGTTCTTGAAGAGCTGCAGATTCATCCCACTGTCTGACAGAAGTATATGTGTTGCTTAGCAGCACATAAGCAGCTGGGTTCTGAGGATCCAAACTTGTGAGTTTCTCTGCAACTCGTCTAGCCAAGCTCACATTTCCATGGACTCTACATGAACTAAGTATAATCTCCCATAGAACAGAGCTGCTTTTGTATGGCGTAGCTTCTGCAAGAGCCTCTGCATCTTCAAGCCGACCAGCTCTTCCAAGACAATCAACTATACATATGTAATGATCCAGCTCCGGTTCAATCCCATGATCTCTCTGCATCGACCCGAGTATCTCAAGCCCGGTATCCACTAGTCCTGAGTGGCTACAAGCAGTCAAGACAGATACAAATGTTATCCGATCCGGCTTCTCTCCCGATGTAATCATCTCTCTGTAGAGACCAACAGCTTCATCGCCTCGTCCGTTATGAGCATACCCATGTATCATCTCGTTCCACAAAACCGTGTTTTTAAACAACACTGTATCAAAGACTTCCTTCGCTGAATCTATTGCACCGCACTTACAATACATATCGGTTAGAGCAGTTTCAACAAAGAGATCACTTACGTATCCACTCTTCACTACCTGACCATGAAACTGTCTTCCATGGAGTAAACTACATAAACTTGAACAGCTACCTAATACAGTGGCGTATGAAGTTTCATTAGGAAACAACACACTAGTCTGATGCATTCTTTTGAAGAACGATAAAGCTTTTGTGTCCATTGAGTTGCGACTAAAACCTGTGATCATCGAGTTCCAACAAGCGACATCCAAATAATTTATACAATCATCAAATATACATTCAGAGACCTCCATCTTCTCGCATTCAGAGTACACAGCAATAAGACCACTAACTATGTGACTGTTCTTAGAAATCCCGGTCCTTATCGCTACCCCGTGGATCTGTTTCCCTCCTTCCAGAAATCTCAATCTCGCGCACGAACTTAATATCACACTCAAAGTGGTTCTATCAGGTCTCAGGTTCTGAAACTGCATTCGTCTAAAAAGATTTATTGCTTCATCATAGTGTTCATACTTGGAATAACCAGAGAGCATAGCGTTCCACGTGCTAACACTCGGCTGCGGAATGCTACTGAACACTCTCCTACCGGTTTCAACATCTCCTGAACGAAAGCAAGCCCCTAGAACACTAATGCACGTAACTTCATTCGGCTCAAAACCATAATCTCTCATTCTCTTCAGATACTCAACCGATTTGTCACTTCGATACTCCTGGCCAAACCCAGCTATCATTATATTCCAAGAAACAACATTCACTTCAACCATCTCATCAAAAATCATCTCAGCACCATTCATGTCTCTACTCTTTGCATATACTTCAAGCAACGAATTGTTCAGATGAAGATCTCCTACAAACCCAAGTCTTAACGCGAGACTATGGATCTGTTTCCCGAGCACATTCGAACCATCACATTCTTCTCTTGGAGCAGAGATGCTGAGAATATTAGACAAGCAAACAGAATCCACCTTGACACCTTTCTCGCACATCAATCTGAACACATGAACTGCCTCAAAAACTTTACTTTCCCGAGCTAACCCGTTGATCACAGCTGTGAAAGAGACTTCATTAGGCTCAGAGAGCGATTCAAAGACCCTAACACCATGATCCACCATAAGCCCACACTTACCATACATAGACAACAACGCATTCCCAACAAATATGTTCTTCTCAAGACCGGTTTTCACAGCAACCCCGTGACATCTCATCCCAGTAACACCATCCAAAACCTTGCTACACGCACTCAAAACGCTAGCTAACGTGAACCGAGAAGGCAAAAACCCTTGAGAAACCATTCTCTCGTAAACAACCAAAGCTTTCTCCTCTAACCCTTTTCGCACCAATACGCTAATCATGTTGTTCCACGACACCACATCTCTCTCAGGCATTCCATCGAACACATCACTCGCTTCCTCCAAATTCCCAACTTTACAACTAAACGTCAAGAAAGCGTTCCACGAATAAACATCTCTCACAGGCATTTCGTAGAACACCTTCCGTGCATAATCTCCATCACCACACTCACAGTATAAATCCAGTAATCGATTGCAGAGATAAACATCGCTGTTGAATCCCGTCCGTACAACGAACCCATGAATGATTTTCCCGGAAAGTTTACACCTTTTTTCTCTGCAGAAACGCAAGAGATTCGCTAAGTATCGATTGCTTCTACTACGCATTTTTCTTCTCTAGAGCTCTGTTTCTGAGCTCTGCTCTCACGAGTTAGTTTAGTTAGTTAGGTACAAATAAAAAACATTTTATATTTAATTTAGATTCATTATGCACAATAAATAATAAGCAAAAAAATCCAAATGAGAACAATTTATAAAAATATATGTTTGAATCTGATCATTACATAAACAAATCTAAAGTGAAATTTGAATTTTACATCTGCGACTGAATGCAAAACATAAAGATTTGAAACACATTTATGAAAAAAAAAAGGAATAATAATATTTTGGAAAATTGTTGTGATGAAATGAAATCAAGAGGTAGGGATCGAAACGGTGCGCATCATGTTCTTGAATTCGAAAAAGTCAACGCGGCCATCTTGATTCCGGTCAACGGAGACGATCATCTTCTCCACTCTCTCCATCTCTCCTCCTTCGGGCAACCCGAGCTTCTTCAGAACCGCCTGCAATTCCCTGGCGGAGATGAACCCGTCGCCGTTCTCGTCGAACACCTTGAACGCCTCCGCGAGATCCGACTCGTCTTCCGCGGCGGATTCCGGCGAAGAGTCGTCGCAAGCTCCGCCGAAGAAGGAGTCGTCGAGCGTCTTGTGGAGGGAAGAGAAATCGTCGAAATTGAGGCCGGTGTTCCCAGGCTGGATGTACGACTCGACGGTGGTTTTGAGGTCGGTGAGATCTGCGTTGAGGCCGAGACGAGTGAGAGCTTGGCTCAGCTCCTCGACGGTGATGAATCCGTCGCCGTTTTTGTCGAACAAATCGAAGATCCGTTGGAGACGAAGAGCGTTTAGGCTTGGGCTTCGAAGCCTGAATGATGACGATTGTATACCTTTCTTCTTCTCGCCGTCGCTCTCCATTGTCTTCTTTTATTCTTCCTTTCACTTCTTCTTCTTCGTCGTTGTGGAATTATAAATCTGTGATAATAATGGGAATTTGAGTGAAAGGAGTCTAATTATAGAAGAGAAACATTTGGGAATTGAAACATTTATGTGAAGGAGTCCGTTTTTGCCGGCGTTGACTTTGTCTGGCCCGCCATGTACGAAATTCGAACATTAAAACCATAACGAGAACAAGGAATAATTCAAGAAATACAAATAAATTCACATTGGTGCGGAAAAAAAGGTTGGCTTTTGTGATTTGTCAAATAGATGTTGACATCAGAAAATATTTTTAAAAAATGAAATTTTGAATTTACTTGTTTTAGTCCACGAATGCTGCAAATTTACGAATATTTCAGGATTCTCAGAACTATTTGCAGGGGAAATCGTTTCATTTCGTTATCGTTATTCGTTATCATAGTTGTATTGGAGATTTCAGTTTCAAGATGTAATGCATAACGTGTGTGCCTTAATTTCTAGGTAATTACTTCTAGATGCTTATATTAAAACTGAAATTGCTTCAAGTTGATAATAGAGAACAAAAAATCATAACTGTCGTCGTCGGTGTTTCAATTGAAAAGCAGACAAGTCACGTCGTAGCAGTTACCGAATTTAATTGGAACGTTTCCATTTGCCAACTTGAGAAAATGGGTGGTGGTGTGGTTTAAGGTTTCAGAAGCTTCCAAGTTTTAGACCCGTTCACATGATCCGGTTCGGGTCGAGAAGAGAACCCACATAACTCGAAAGCCCATTTAACAATGTATAGTCACTTCTTTCTTCAAAGTTTCTCAGCACTTCGAAATAAATCATGGGAATTCAATTTCATAAAGAAAAAGAAACACAAAATACGTCTTTTAAATCCTTACAAAACCATCAAAGTATCATCAAACTCATGAAAATCAAAACAAAACAGTAAAGCTTAGAATTCTTCAATGACACCCTGAGACCTAAAACACTATCTTAGTGATGCCTTGAGCTAGACTCATACAAAGAAGTAACCATGTCATAAATCTGCGTCAAGCTTGGCTGCTTCAATGGTGGCTTATCAGTACACGTAAGTCCAAGTGTGATCGCTTGCTTGACTTTCTCCACCGTTCTGTCCTCAATCTTCATCTTCTCATCAATCACTCTCCCAAGATTATCCGGATAATGAACTCTTATATACTCAAGATACCTCCTCTCCGAATCTTCTTGTTCCTCATCATGCCTTAGATTTGTAATCATCTCCAAAAGAAACATTCCAAAGTTGAATATATCTGTAAATATAACAAGAAAAACACACTTATATTCTATAACCTTTAAACTTTTTTTCAAATATTTTCAAGAAAGAAAGAGCCTTACTTGTTGATGAATTGTTTCCATCTCCAATCCTGAATTGAGAAATCAACGGTTCTTGATCACCATCAGACAACAAAACACTGCTTGTGCTGAGATCAAATGTAATCTCAGGCCATTCCTCCGAAAGATAGAAAATACCTTCAACAACTCCCATAACCACTCTTAATCTTCTTCTCCACGAAGAAGCCGATGAAGAATTTAGCCAATTCTCAACATTTTCTCCATTAGTCCACTCCGTAACCAAAGCTCTCATGTTTCTGCTATTACACCAACCCAAAACTCTCACCAGATTCTTGTGTCTCAGCTTAAAAACCGCCTCGCATTCCTCAGCGAACGCAGTCCTCTTCTCTTTTGAAACCTTCTCCGTGTAAACCTCGATCTTTGCCTCTGTCCCGTCCTTTAACGTGCCTCTGAAGATATCGACTCCATTGCTCTTGCTCACAAGCTTCTGATCTGAAAACTCGTCGGTGGCTGCCTCGAGAATCGCGGATGTGAACTTGTGGCTTCTCCGACAAGTTCTTGGCAAGTAATCAGGTCTTTTGAGACACAACCATCCCAAGCAAAAACAGAGCAAAATCACCATTATCGGAAACAGAATCAACAAGACCAAAACTTTCATCTTGTAACGCTTGGCATTGGGAAGAACACCGGACTGTATGAAACTCGAGGCGTTAAACCGTTTGAAGAAGTCGGAATCCGAGATATGTTCCTCCGAGAACCGGTTGTAGGAGAGATTCAAACGGGTCAAATTGGGCAAACCGGAGAGGTTTTGAACCGGAACGAAACCAGAGAACTGGTTGAAACTCAGATCAAGAGTGCGAACCTGAGCACAAGACAGAACATTCATCGGAAAGCCAGTGTTGAGAGAGTTGTTGACAATCTCGATCTCGACGACGGTTAAAGGACAGTACTTCCAGAAGAAGTCGAAAGAGAGATAGAGCGCGGCGGTTTTGGGGCGGCTGTGGATTCTGATTACGGGGAAAGATTCGACGCAGTTAGGGTTTTTGGACTCGTTGCAGAGATGGCTTGCGACGATCGTGGAGCGGAATATCTCGATGATGTCCATCGGAGAAGAAGAAGTGTTGTTGCAGTAACGGAGAAGTGGATCACGGAGACAGTTTGCTGTGATGGTGTTGCTGAAGTCAGGAGGTGGAGTGAGGTTAGCGAGATCTTCGACTACGGTTGCTGAGAGTACTGAGAGAGGAAGAAAGTGTAATGAATGTGAAGTGAGGAGGAAGAAGAAGAAGAAGAGAGAAGACGCCATTGGAGAGTGGTTTCTCTGTTCTGAAAACAAAACGTTTTTTTTTTCCTTTTGTGTGTGTGTGTGTGTGTGTGATGGGAGAGAGAAGCAGAGAGGTAGTTTCTGTGTTATTTGAGGTGTTGGCAGTTATTCAGAAACAGAGTGGGAGGATATTTACGCGCCCATTTTCTTTGATCGTGTGCTTAAGTTGAAATATTATTTAAACACAAAAATAGGGGAAAAAAATGGTAGAAAATATAATTTCTTGAGTCTTTAAATTTTTGAAATATCTTATTATATAAAGCTGGATGCGCGCGACGTGGTTGCGACACGTAGGATTTTTATAAAATATAGGATCGCGACATGTGTCACTTTTAAAGATTATGTCCGTTAAGATCGTGACACGTGTTTTAGGGGAAAAAAGAATTTGTTTTTTAAAAAAAAAATACTAGAAATAGGATAATTAAAAAACAAAATTTAATTAAAAAAAACGAAATTTAATCTATTTTATTTTATAAGAAAAATTAATATTTGTCATATCCTAACAGAAAAAGGTTTTCCCATTCATCAAATTAATATTATCCAAACACATATCTTATTATAAAATAAGATTGAAAATAATGTAATAAATCAAATCCTATTACTACATGGAATAGGTACGTAAACTAAAATTCCTATATCTGCAAGGAATATGTTATATGAACACCTATAAATACAAAGTTACAATAGTCTCTTTTTTCTCATTTACAAACTCATTAAAGCAAATTCATTAAATTTCTCTGATTCTCTTTCTCTAATTTAAAAATCATGTCTTTGAATGTTCAAGAAAATAGTGAAGATTATTTGACTCTAGCTCAATTGGATCGAAATCGAAATTATCGCCGTACTATAGTACGTGTTATTCGAAAGTGGAAAGTTAGAAATCCAAAAGAAAATAATATTCTTATGGGAGTTGAGCTTCTACTACTTGATGAAAAAGTTAGTAAGAAAATATATAATTTACAATAAATTGTTACATCCATTAAGAAACGGAAAAAAACATATTCCCAATACAAGAAGGAAAAAAAACAATATATAATAAGTTACACCCTTCATGATTTAATTGTGTTGTTTAAATTTTCTTTCTTATTAAGAAATGAAAAATCATGTCTTTAAAAGTTCTAGATATCAATGAAGAATATTTAATTTTAGATCAGATTATAACCATGTATAATATTTGATCAGATTAAACATGTGTTAATACAAGAAAATTAGAAAAAATTAATAACAAAACGAAAAATTGTAAAACAACTAACTAATAATGAAAAGAAAAATTTATAATGGTCCGAGGCAAAAAAAAATCTTATAAAAGAAAGAATATAAATAGAAAGCTAACAAAATAATTATCAACAGCTAACTAATATTAAAAAGAAATTTTATTTTGGTCCGATATTCTAATTTTAAATAGTTTATTTTCAAACTTTTGTTAGGTCAAAAAATATTAAAAAATTGATTTCATCAACTGAAATCTCTTCGATGGAATAATCAAAGTTTCACGTATTAATTAGTCCATCAGATTTAAACACATGTAAGTATTTCTATATTTGATAAAAATAAGATAACACAAATTAATTCATTTTTCGTATCATGAATTCAAAACAAATGTCAATTATAATAAAAATATAAAAAGATTACTAATCTTATTTTATTTAGTGATTTGTTATCGGGTTTTTATTATTATTCTATTTACTTTTAAAAATGATTATATTATGTTTAATAATTTTCCAGGATTTATTTCAAAAAAATTATAATAAACCCGCGTATACGCGGGGCCTAATCTAGTCTACACTAAAATAGCATTAGAAGGTGAATTCTTTAATAATAAAAAATTAGAAGGTGAATTCAACGGGAGATAATTAGCACTAACTACGGGGGCAAAAAAACAAAAATTCAACTGTATTATAAACTTACTATGATTTCTAGTCAACAAATTCAACTGTATTATGAAATTACTATGATTTTTAGTCAACAAAATGTCAAAATTCAACCGTCACTGATTAATGTGATCAAGAACAAATGAACAAAAGTCTTACTATCTTTAATATAAAACTGAAATTTCCTCAGACGTTACGCTTCAAAGTTACTATGTATGTAGTCAACATTCTCTCATTATGTCATTCCGTTTTCCTAGGACTTTCTTTAAACTAAACCCATATATATATGACCAAACTTATTAAGCTCTCGAATTAATTTTCTCTGCACAATTAAACCCAAATCCTGCATAAACAAATGTCTTGAACTCTGTTTTTCTACTTTTATTATTAAAAAAATGAAAAATGTACTTTCTTTTCTGTTTTTTGTTCTTCTTGTTTCGGTTTTAGATGCGAAAATAACAAAACCAAATACTGAAAACTTCTTCCGATGTCTTCGTTCTCGGACAAGTCCAAAGTATACGATCACCGGAGCCATCTATACCCACGATAACTCCACCTTCATCTCATCTTACGTGTCCTACACGAAGAATAAAAGGCTCTCAAACCCTAATGACACAAACCTAGTAGCCATTGTTGCTGCAAAACATGCATCTCATGTTCAGGCAACCGTGGTCTGCGCAAAGTCCAACGGAGTCCAGATCAGAATCCGTAGCGGTGGTCACGACTTGGAGGGCCTTTCCTACATCTCGTCTATACCTTTCGTCGTTCTCGATATGCACGATCTTAGGTCAATTACCGTTGACGTATCCAACAAGAAAGCTTGGGTTCAAGCTGGGGCGACCTTGGGAGAGCTCTACACCAAAATCGCTGAAGCTAGCAAAACGCTAGCGTTTCCATCCGGCGTTTGTCCTACGCTAGGAGCTGGAGGACACATCAGCGGTGGAGGGTATGGGAATCTGCTAAGAAAATATGGAATCTCGGTGGATCATGTCGTTGATGCTCATTTAGTTGATGTCAACGGCAAGATCTTGAACAGAGCTTCCATGGGAGAAGATCTGTTTTGGGCGATTCGCGGCGGTGGTGGTGCGAGCTTTGGCGTTATCCTCTCGTGGAAGATCAATCTCGTCAAGGTTCCGAAGATCTTGACAGTGTTTAAAGTTAACAAAACACTAGAACAAAGAGGTACCGATGTTCTGTACAACTGGCAGCTTGTCTCTAGCAAATTACCTCCAGAGCTTTTCTTGAGAGCAATGCCTGAGAACACAATCGGAGCGAAATCCGGCGAGAAAACTATCGCGGTTAAGTTCTACGCTCAGTTCTTAGGCTCAGCAAAGAAACTAATGAAGATTATAAACAAGAACTTGCCTGGATTAGGGCTAAAACGTGAAGACTGCTACGAAATGAGCTGGCTTAATACGACGTTGTTTTGGGGGGATTTTCCGATTGGGACACCGGCGAGCGTTCTTCTTGACAGGCCAACGGGTCCGCCGGGAGCATTCTACAAGGGAAAATCGGACTACGTCAAAAAACCGATCCCAAAAGAAGGAATAGAGAAGCTTTGGAAAACAATGTTGAAATTCGAAAATGTGTGGATGCAATGGAACCCTTATGGTGGAGTGATGGACAAGATTCCGTCGAATGCAACCGCATTTCCTCACCGGAAAGGAAACTTGTTCAAGATTCAGTACTTTGCGTTATGGGGCAACGCAAACGCCACAAGCCTTAATCTCGGTTTGATGAAAGAGCTCTACGAGGTGGCGGAGCCGTACGTGTCGAGCAACCCGAGAGAGGCGTTTTTGAATTACAGAGACGTCGATGTTGGAAGCAATCCGAGTGGAGAGACGAGTGTTGAAGAAGCTAAGATCTATGGAACCAAGTATTTCTTAGGGAATTTGAAGAGATTGATGAGTGTTAAGGCTAAGTATGATCCTGAGAATTTCTTCAGGTACGAGCAGAGTATACCTCCTGTTCTTGCAATGTAACTCTTGTAGGGTTTTTTTTCCGTTTACTATTTTATTTTATAATTAAAGAAAGATGCAAATTTTCATAAAATATACTAAGTATAACAAACATAAAGGGTGAGAAAATGATAGGGATCGGACTTCGGAACCATACTGTGCACTAAATCATATACTGTAACTGAAAAAACATAGTTTCTTGCACAGAACTCAGTTTTTGTAATGTGGATTAGAGTTAAGAGAATGGATAATTCAAGTACTTTCTTGTTATAATTTTAAATTATTGTCCGGCATCTTGTACGGGTACAATATTTTTAAAATACATTAATTAATTAAAGATTTTAATAATATAAGTAGTATAACTTTTTATTGTACTAGGTTTTTAACCCGCGCACGCGCGGGTCTGTTCTAATGATTTTTTAAATTGTTATATTTAAATTTATTTTCTTCCAAAGCTTCACAATTTTTTATTTTTTGCTGTTTTTTTATAAACTTATCTTTGTAATATACTTTTTAATTATTTTTTTACTTTACCAATTTAATTATTTTATAATTAATCATAATAAGTAAGGTACTTTTTAAAAACGTATTTTCTGTAAAAAACATACAATAGCCCTATCCTCACATTTCTTAATATTTATATGTTTTGTCAATTGCTTCATAAAATTCGACATAAGAATAGATCCCAAACTTTTCTTTTTCAATATTATGACAACATGATCAGCCTGAACCAACATTGTTTTTAAGTGAACCGTATTAGAAACTTGTGAAAAAAAAAACCTTATAATTTGGCTTGTCGTCTTTGTTCTAAATTGGTAGCTTCTTTTTCTTTTTATTTATTCTTATTCGTTTTTTTGGTCATCTTCACTCATCTTCTTTGCTCTTCTTCGTCTTCGCTCGTCTTGCTTCCTCTTTTGGTTTCTTCTCCTCCTTTCTTCTTTGATTAATTCTTAATTTTCAATTTCATCTTCGTGGTTTCTTATTCGGTGTTTCCGTCTTCAACTTTGTTATTCTTTGGGTCTTTTTTTTTCTTTCTACTTTGGTATCTTCGTCTTCGATAATTTTTAATTTTATCTTCTTAATGTTCTTCTTTCATATCCTCTTCATATGTCATTTTTCAGTCTGAGTATATGATTCAGCCATTTTCTTCAACAAACTTGTGGCAAATGAGAACTCTTCACTGTAAATCCTTCAAGGTGCAACAAAGATGATTACTTTGTCTCCAATAGTTTTATTGTCTACTCCTTTCCACCCTTGGATTTTTTGGCATCCGTAGAAGGCTGGTACTCTCTTCCTATTTGAATATTGTGAGTTACAGTAAAATAAAATCTTCCTTAAGGCTGTGAAAGATGTCCATGAATGAATGCCCGAAGTTCAGCTAAGAAAGCAGCCTCTTTTTATCCTCTGTTTGGCATGCATTAGAATATGGAACACAAAATATTGTTTTTGTAATGCAACTTGGAATATTTTCTTAGAAAAATGTGGTATGATATGGATTATCAAATCTCCCTTGAACTCTCATCTGCTCCGTAGAAGTGCAAGTATACTAATTACTTCGTTTTTTCTTCCTCTTCACTTATATTCACTCATCCACACTCATCATCTACTTTGATCTTCTTCGTATTTGCTCGTCTTGCTTCTTCTTTAGACAAATGTGGTATGAGATGGATTATCAAATCTTCTCCGTAGAAGTGTAAGTATACTAATTACTTCGTTTTTTCTTCATCTTCACTTATATTCACTCATCTACACTCATCATCTACTTTGATCTTCTTCGTATTTGCTCGTCTTGCTTCTTCTTTTTCGTTCTTGTTTGGTTTATTCTCCTCTGTTCTTATTTGATTCCTTATATATCAATTTCATCTACGTGGTTTCAGATTCGGTGTTTCCATCTTCTACTTTATTCTTCTTTGGTTTTTTTTTTTTGTCTTTCTATTTTGGTATCTTCGTCTTCGATGTTCTTCATTTTTATCTTCTTATTGTTCTTATTCCATATCTTCTTCATATGGTATTTTATAATATGAATTTGTGATTCAGTCTTTTTTTCAACGAAGTTGCGGCAAGCGAACACCTTTCATTGAAACTTCTTCAAGGTGCAAAAAAGATGACTACTCTGTCTCCAATAGTTTTATTATCTACTCCTCTCTACCTTTGGATTTTTTTGCATTTGTAGAAGGCCCATAAACTTTTCCTATTTGAATATTGTGATTTACATAAAGATAAAATCCTCTTTAAAGTTGTGAATAATGCCCAATTGCCCATGAATGAGTGATGCCCGAAGTTCAGCTAAGAAAGCAGACTCTCTTTACCCTCTCTATTTGGCATGCATTATAATCTGAAATGGAAAATCTTGTTGTGATAATGCAACTTGGAATGTTTCCTTGGACAAATGTAGTATGAGATGGATTATCAAATCTCCCAAGAACTCTCCTTTGCAATGCAAGTCTAGTCTTTACTTGTTTGACCAATATTGTTGAAATTCTTGTGATAAATAAAGTGTAATTTAGTGGGCTATATGCATATTTTTCTTTTCCCAATGTAAGTTGGATCTCGCAAAACTTGATCTCTCTTATCATCTCAAAGGAACTACACATGAATTTAAATGTCTTCTTCATGACATTAGCCGTCTTTATTATTATTATTTTTTATCTTTTTTTATTATTTCATATCTAGATTATGTAATGTTAATATCCACTCACTTGCAAAGTTGGCTATATTTACTTTGAACAAATCTTTCAGTTATTACTTATTAGGGTGTAACTTTCTCTTTTTGTTTTTTTTTTTTTAAGTTAGCTAAAAAAGAAAACTCACCATATAATTTTTCATAATTAATATAGTAGTTCCCTTAAAATATTTTTGTATAAATCTTTCAAATATAGTTACTATTTTAACAAAAATTGAAGCACTTTATTTAATTATTTTGGAATTTTGAAGTTTAATAATTTAAAATCGGTTATATATTAGAGTTACTAAAAAATTAATATTACAAATTTACAAAATCGTTTATATATTAGTTTCTTTTTATTGGTTTAGAAAATATAATTTCTTTATTTAATAAATTATTTAATACGAAAATAAATAATTCCCTTAAATTCGGAAATTATCTGAAAATATAAAAAGGAAATCAATTAATTTTACAAAGACTGTAATTAAATTTATATGATGATGTGGAATGAAACTATTGATTGTTTAAAATTGGAAAAATTACTTAATTTTGGAGATGTTAATGTGGACCAATTAAATCGCGTCTTTAAATCTTATGTGGACACTTTTAGAGGCTTATAGCCTCAACTTTTATATTCTCTTAAAATATTTTTGTATAAATCTTTCAAATATATTACTAAATCGAATTTAAGTTTTAACAAAAATCGAAGCACTTTGTTTAATTATTTTGGAACTGTGAGGTTTCTTAATTTAAAATCAGTTATATATTAGAGTTATTAAAAAAATAATATTACAAATTTAAAAATTGTTTATATATTAGTTTCTTTTCATTGGTATTTGAAAATATAATTTCCTTATTTAATAAATTAGTTAATACGAAAATAAATAATGCCCTTAAATTAGGAAATTTTCTGAAAATATAAAAAGGAAATCAATTAATTTTACAAATACTATAATTAAATTTATATGATGATGTGGAATGAAACTATTGGTTGTATAAAATTGAAAATTACTTAATTTTGGAGATGCTTATGTGGACCAATAAAATCGCGTCTTTTAATCCTATGTGGACGCTCTCAGAGGCTTATAGCCTCAACTTTTATATAGTATAGATTCATCTTTTTTGTTTTCGCAAATATCTTATTTTTATAATTTTAATATGTCTTATTTTTATCTTCTCTTTCTTGCTTTTCTACGTAATTTTCTTCAATTGTTTTGAAATTTTCTTCACATTTCATTTTTTTTTCTTTGCTTTCTTTTTCCTCATGTTCGAGTTTTCTTTTTCTTCTCCAAATTTTTCATCTTTTTTGTCATTATCTCATTTTCTTTTACTTGTGTTTTTATTCTCTCTTGTGTATGTCTTGCATTTCACCTATCAATTCATTAGTTTAGATTTTCAATATTTGTGAAATAGAATCTATCTTTATATAATCGAGATCTTTTAAAAATATTTTATTAGTTTTGTTATCTTTCGATTCTGGGTTTTCTTTTATTTTTTTAGTTTTTTTTTCTATTTGTGAATGTAATTTTAAAAGTAAATATAAATTTATAATAAATAATTTTTTATTATGAAAATTCTTCCATAATAATTCAAGTTTTTAAAAATGACCAAAAACTAAACCCTATACCCATCAATATAAACCCTACACCCTAAACCTATGTAACACCACCTCCTGAACAACTCAAACCCGAGAGTGTAACACCACTCCCATATAATAAATTTCATGAAACAAAATAACTCCACCACTCCCCCCTCTAAACAACCCAAACTCACAATGTAACACCACCTGTCCCACTAAACAACCCTACATCCTAACCCCTCTGGTCCCCTCCCCCAATCCGTACACCTGAACTCACATTTACAAATTGGTTTTAGATTTACTTTTATTTTTATTTTATTTTATTTTTAACATAACATTTTTTTTAATCGGTAATTTAGTGTATTCAAATTTTTTAAAGTGCATCAAAAACTAAACCTTATCCCCATCAATATAAACTGTGTACATCGTAAACTCTAACCCTATTTTATCTTTTTTTGTTTAATTTATCTTTTACTTCTTCATATTTTTTTCTTCATTTTCTAATATTTTTTTTCTTATTCTTATCAAACTTTCTATTCTCTTTTCATTTTCTCTTCATCATCTTATTATTTCCAGATTTTTATCAGTTTTTTCCTTTTATTTACAATTTGTTTTTCAATTGTCTTTGTGTACTAAGTTTTCATTTTGTTTATCTTTTGATTTTTTCAGCTTCTTTATTGTTTACATATTTTTCAATTATTATATATTTTTTTTGTTTCTTTTGTTTTTTCAGTCTTTGTCTTCTAACTTTTATCTTTTCCTTATTTTATTCAAGGAGTTCTATCTCAGTTTGGGAAGATCCTTAGATCTCAGCTTCTCGCGTGAGGCCAGCGACAGGACACGAGGCTCATTTTTACCCTTACCTTCGGGTGAGTGAACTAATGACACCCGGTACATCAACGAGGAATTTACCACTATTAAATCAACTTTTCGATAGCGAGGATGTCTCTATCATTTTGGGGATTCCGACATCACGAACCAGTAGGCCGGACTCGATGGTATGGTTTTTTACCAAGTCGGGCCGATAATAAGTTAACAATAGTGATCGAAACGGACTGTTCCGATGTGATAAAGATGGTGTCTAAATCCAAGGAGTGACCAGCTTTTGCAACAATACTAGAGAAGCTTTGCAGATGTAAAACGGAGTTCATCTCCTTTTCCATAGTGCATATTTCAAGAAAGAAGAACACAAAGGCGGACAAGTTAGCACGGAATGCTAGAGCTGTACCTACCGATGTGTATTATGTAAACTCTATTTCTCCGACTTGGATCCCTGAGTTAGTCAAAAAACAGAGGTTGTCGACAAAAAAAAAAAAAAAAATGATGAAATATGGACTCGAATAAATTATCTCACGTCACGTCTAGAAACAAAAAATTGTAAATTGTGTTGATTTTGCTTGTTACTATCTATTTATATCAGGTTTTTTTCCAATTTTTTTATTTTTTCCAAAATTGTGGCACATAATATGGTATTTAGGATTATTATCGTAAAATATTTTAATTAGAAATATAAATCGTGAAATTAAAAAAAAAAGGGAAATTATGAAGATTTAAAATTAGAATTTCCATTAAGGTTATGTGAGTAATCAACTAGTTCAGGTTCAATATGGTGATTCTAAACGAAATTTTTACTTCGCAGATAATATATTAGATGTTTGTTGAATAAAAAATAACTCTGTAGACTAGTAATTAATACAAATATGTAGTCAACTGATGTTACGTTACGTTTTGGTAATTCCATTGATAAACATCTATGTTTACGTATGTATTCAAATTTCCCTCATTACTTTAGCTTCCATATTTGGTAGGGCTTATTCAAACTAAAAAAACATGTATCACCAAAGATATTCAACTAGTTTCCATATTTCGTATGGGAATAAATCTACAAAACAAAATGGCTTGGACTTCCATTTCTTTTGAACTCTACCAAGTAAAAGCAAACAAATAAACAAATGAAAGTAGTTATTGTCTCAATTCTTGTTCTTCTTGTTTTGGTTTCATATGCAAAAGCAACGACACAAAATGTTGAAACCTTCCTTCCATGCCTTCGCTTTCGGACCAATCCAGAGCATCCGATCTATACTCCCGATAACCCCACCTTTGTGTCGACTTACCTGTCCTACACGAAAAACAAAAGGTGTTCAAACCCTAACAACACAAATCTACTAGCCATTGTTGCTGCAACACATGAATCACATGTTCAGGCAACCCTGGTCTGCGCAAAGATTAATGGAATCCAGATCCGAATCAGAAGCGGCGGTCACGACTACGAAGGTCTTTCTTACATCTCATCTGTGCCGTTTGTTATTCTCGATATGAATAATCTCCGGTCTATTACCGTTGACGTGCCCAACAAGAAAGCTTGGGTTGAAGCTGGTGCGACCTTGGGAGAGCTCTACACAAAAATCTCCGAAGCGAGCAAAACGCTAGCGTTTCCGGGTGGCACATGCCCTACATTGGGAGCCGGAGGACACATTGCCGGCGGAGGATACGGAAATCTGATTCGAAAGTACGGAATCTCGGTCGATCATGTTGTTGATGCTAAGTTAGTTGATGTCAATGGCAATATCTTGGATCGATCCTCCATGGGAGAAGATCTGTTTTGGGCGATTCGTGGCGGTGGCGGTGCCAGCTTTGGTGTTATCCTTTCTTGGAAAATCAATCTCGTCGAGGTCCCGGAGATCTTGACAGTGTTTAAAGTTAACAAAACACTAGAGCAAGGAGCCACTGATGTTCTGTACAACTGGCAGCTTGTCTCTAGCAAATTGCCTCCAGAGCTTTTCTTGAGAGCAATGCCTCAAATCACGAAAGGAGCTAAATCTGGCGAGAAAACTATCGCGGTTAAGTTCTACGCTCAGTTCTTAGGCTCAGCAGAAACACTAATGGAGATTATAAACAAGAAATTGCCTGGTTTAGGGCTAAAACATGAAGATTGCCACGAGATGAGCTGGATCAATACGACGTTGTTTTGGGGGAATTTTCCGATTGGAACACCGGCGAGCGTTCTTCTTGACAGGCCAACGGGTCCGCCAGGAGCATTCTCCAAGGGAAAATCCGACTACGTAAAAAAAACGATCCCAAAAGAAGGGATGGAGAAGCTTTGGAAAACAATGTTGAAATTCAACAATTTGTGGATGCAATGGAACCCTTATGGTGGAGTGATGGACGAGATCCCTTCGGATGCAACCGCATTTCCTCACAGGAAAGGAAACTTGTTCAAGATTCAGTATTTTGCGTTATGGACCGACGCAAACGCCACCAGCCTTAACCTCGGTTTGATGAAAGAGCTTTACGAGGTGGCGGAGCCGTACGTGTCAAGCAACCCGAGAGAGGCGTTTTTGAATTACAGAGACAACGATGTTGGAAGCAATCCGAGTGGAGAGACGAGTGTTGAAGAAGCTAAGATCTATGGAACCAAGTATTTCTTAGGGAATCTGGAGAGATTGATGGATGTTAAGGCTAAGTATGATCCTGAGAATTTCTTCAGGTACGAGCAGAGTATACCTCCTGTTCTTGCAATGTAACAAATTTATCCTGTTGTTCAAGAAAACATTTGGAGTATTTTATTGTAAGTTTTTGAGATAAAAAGCATAATATATATTATAATATATCGCTTCAGAAAATTTTGTGTGGAAAAATACCATTTTATTAAAGATACTCAGTGTGACACATTGAAAAACCAGAACAAAATACACAAGGAGCTAACACATAGGTTTGTTTATCGAAACTGGGAGAACAAAGTTTAAAATATACTTGAAATCAAACTAATTTTGAATTGCATTTAATACAATGGAAGGATATATGTTTTCTTTCGTTTTTTCTGTTAAAAAAGAAGGAATAATTAGTGTTTGTCTATATAAAAGATGAAAGTGCATACCAAATGGACAATTAGTTGGGTCTATTGTTACTTATACCACACAAAATTTAAAATTTTCATTTTATTATGGTTTATAAATTCTTCTATATATGATTTTGCCAACCTTTAAGTTATTAATTAACTCTAAGTACAAATTATTTTTCTTTTAATTAGTGTACTAACTACTAAATGCATAAGATATATGTTATTTTTAGATTTTGAACGTCTAAATATGTATTAAATGCATTATATGATATGTTATTTTTAGATTTAATTTGAACGTTTTAATATGTACCAAATGCATTATATGATATGTTATTTTTAGATTGTGAACGTTTAAATATGTACAAAATTCATTATATTATTCAATTTATTTTTTTAATAAATAGGAAAATGCTCCAAAAGAAAGAGGGTGAAATCCTTCTTTTTTCTATTTCCGATTAATATAAATTATTTACTTCCCTCAGTAATACAAAATCCAAATCCCGTGGCTTTATTCAAGTTATTTCATTCCCTCAAAAATCCAAAATCCATATCACGAATTAATTTTCTTTGCAGAGTTTTATTTTATAAATCGAGATTGAATAAGTATAGTAAAACAAATTACTTGGAGTCTCTTTTTCTGGAGTTCTTCAAACCAAAAGAAAAGTAAAAATGAAAGAAGTAGCCTTTGTTTTATTTCTTGCTCTTCTTGTTTTGGTTTCAGATGCAAAAGTAACGAAACCAAATACAAAAAACTTCCTCCGATGCCTTCGCTCTCGGACCAGTCCGGAGAATCCGATCACAGATGCTCTCTTTACTCCTGGTAATTCCACTTTCGTCTCATCTTACGTGTCCTACACGAGAAACAAAAGGTTCTCAAACCCTAAAGACACAAAGCTAATAGCCATTGTTGCTGCAAAACATGAATCTCATGTTCAGGCAACCGTGGTCTGTGCAAAGTCTAACAGAATCCAGATCCGTATCCGAAGCGGCGGTCACGACTACGAGGGTCTTTCGTACATCTCATCTGTACCATTTGTCATTCTCGATATGCATAATCTCCGGTCTATCACCGTTGACGTGTCAAACAAGAAAGCTTGGGTTGAAGCTGGTGCGATCTTGGGAGAGCTCTACACCAAAATCGCGGAAGCGAGCAAAACGCTAGCGTTTCCATCTGGCGTTTGTCCTACAGTAGGAGCCGGAGGACACATCAGCGGCGGAGGTTACGGAAATCTGATTCGAAAGTACGGACTCACAGTGGATCATGTGGTTGATGCTAAATTGGTTGATGTCAACAGCAAGATCTTGAACAGAGCTTCCATGGGAGAAGATCTGTTTTGGGCGATTCGTGGCGGTGGTGGTGCCAGCTTCGGCGTTATCCTCTCGTGGAAACTCAATCTCGTTGAGGTCCCAAAGACTTTAACAGTGTTTAACGTAAACAGAACACTAGAACAAGGAGGCACTGATGTGTTCTACAAGTATCAGCTTGTCGCTAGCAAATTGCCTAAAGAGCTTTTCTTGAGGTCAATGCCTACACTCGCAAATGGAAGAAAATCTGGCAAGAAAACCATTGCGGTTAAGTTCTACGCTCAGTTCTTGGGCTCAGCGAAGAAACTAATGGAGATTATAAACAAGAACTTACCAGAATTAGGGCTGAAACGTGAAGATTGCTACGAAATGAGCTGGATTAACACGACGACTTTTTGGGATGATTATCCGGTTGGTACACCGACGAGCGTTCTTCTGGACAGACCATCAGGTCCGCCAAGAGCATCCTTTAAAAGCAAATCGGATTACGTCAAGAAACCGATCCCAAAGGAAGGAATAAAGAAGTTTTGGAAAACAATGTTGAAATTCAACAATCTTGTGTATATTGAACTCAACCCTTACGGTGGAGTGATGGACAAGATTCCGGCGAATGCCACTGCGTTTCCTCACCGGAAAGGAAACTTGTTCAAGATTCAGTACTATGCGTTATGGAACAACGAAAAGGCCACAAAAGTCAATCTCGGTTTGATGAAAGAACTTTACGACGTGGCGAAACCGTACGTGTCAAGCAACCCAAGAGAGGCGTTTTTGAACTACAGAGACGTCGATGTTGGAAGCAATCCGAGCGGAGAGACGAATGTCGCAAAAGCTGAGATTTACGGATCAAAGTATTTTTTGGGGAATTGGAAGAGGTTGATGGATGTTAAAGCTAAGTATGATCCTGAGAATTTTTTTAGGTTTGAGCAGAGTATTCCTCCACTTCGTGCAATGTAACTCTTATAGGGTTCTTTTTCCCGTTTACTATTATTATTTTATAACAAAATAGCATATTTTCGTAAAATATATAAGGTACAACAATGATTGAAGAACATTAGTGTGAGAGAATGATATGTTAGAAATATAGAACGAATTCGTTTTGAATCCTATTAGTATAAATATTTTAAGGTTTTTTTAATATGAAAGAATAAGACTTTTTGTAGGTTTGAAACGAGAATGTATAGTTCAACTTTTCAATCTTAAGTCTATAACAAGAATACGATTTGAAGAACTATGTCGGATTCGAGTAGCAAAGAGTCCTGAATGAATTTTCAGAAAGCAATTGTAATTTTTGTGAAATTTTCAAAAAGTACTATGTTATTATAATTGAATGTTTGTTGAATAAAAATTGACCAGGGGTAATTCAAATAATCAGATTTCCCTCATTAGTTTAGCTTCCATATTTGGTAGGGCTTAGTCAAACTAAAAAAAACTTGTATCACCAAAGATATTCAACTAGTTTCCATATTTCAAAGGGTTTATCCAACGAATCAAAATCCCAATAAATCTATAAAAAAAATGGCTTGGACTTCCATTTCTTTTGAACTCTACCAAGTAAAACCAAACAAACAAACAAATGAAAGAAGTTTTTGTTTCAATTCTTGTTCTTCTTGTTTTGGTTTCAGATGCCAAAGCAACGAACTCAAACGCTGAAACCTTCCTTCCATGCCTTCGCTTTCGGACCGGTCCAGAGCATCCGATCTATACTCCCGATAACTCCACCTTTGTGTCGACTTACCTGTCCTACACGAAAAACAAAAGGTGTTCAAACCCTAACAACAATAATCTAATAGCCATTATTGCTGCAAAACATGAATCACATGTTCAGGCAACCCTGGTCTGCGCAAAGATTAATGGAATCCAGATCCGAATCAGAAGCGGCGGTCACGACTACGAAGGTCTTTCTTACATCTCATCTGTGCCGTTTGTTATTCTCGATATGAATAATCTCCGGTCTATTACCGTTGACGTGTCCAACAAGAAAGCTTGGGTTGAAGCTGGTGCGACCTTGGGAGAGCTCTACACCAAAATCTCTGAAGCCAGCAAAACGCTAGCGTTTCCGGCTGGCACTTGCCCTACGGTAGGAGCTGGAGGACACATTGCCGGCGGAGGATTCGGAAATCTGATTCGAAAGTACGGACTGACGGTGGATCATGTTGTTGATGCTAAGTTAGTTGATGTCGATGGCAATATCTTGGACCGATCCTCCATGGGAGAAGATCTGTTTTGGGCGATTCGCGGCAGTGGTGGAGCGAGCTTTGGGGTTATCCTCTCGTGGAAACTCAACCTCGTTGAGGTCCCAGAGACCTTAACAGTGTTTAAAGTCAACAAAAGTTTGGAGCAAGGAGTCACTGATGTTCTCTACAAATGGCAACATGTCTCTAGCAAATTGCCTCGAGAGCTTTTCTTGAGCGCAAGTCCTGGAATCACGAAAGGAGCTAAATCCAGCGAGAAAACCATTGCGGTCACGTTCTCAGCTATGTTCTTAGGCTCGGCAAAGAATCTGATAGCGATTCTTGACGAGAATTTGCCTGAGTTAGGGATAAAACGTGAAGATTGCAACGAAATGAGCTGGATTGATACGGTGACGTTTTGGGCGGGTTTTTCGGTCGGGACACCGACGAGTGTTCTTCTTGAAAGGCCATTGGTTCCGCCAGGAACATTCTTCAAGAGCAAATCGGATTACGTCAAGAAACCGATCCCAAAAGAAGGAATGGACAAGATTTTCAAAACAATGTTGCAATTCAACGATGTCTGGATGGATTGGAGTCCTTACGGCGGAGTGATGGAGGAGATCCCGGCGAACGCCACGGCATTTCCTCACCGGAAAGGAAACTTGTACAAGGTTCAGTACTTTGCGACATGGACCGACGCAGATGCCACAGACGCTAATCTTGGTTTGATGAAAGAACTTTACGAGGTGGCGGAGCCGTACGTGTCAAGCAACCCGAGAGAGGCGTTTTTGAATTACAGAGACATGGATGTTGGAAGAAATCCGAGTGGAGAGACGAGTGTTGAAGAAGCTAAGATTTATGGAACGAAGTATTTCTTGGGGAATTTTGAAAAATTGATGGATGTTAAAGCCAAGTATGATCCTTATAATTTCTTCAGGTACGAGCAGAGTATTCCTCCTCTTCGTATAATGTAACTCTTTTAACAGGGTTTCTCGGCTTAATAAGTTATGAGACCATATTAACTAAGAATATTCAATGAAAAAGTTATGCGATTCATGTAAGAATATTTGTATTCTTATATATGTGACCTATGTGTTTTTCAGTTTAATATAAAGATCAAGTTCTTATAGTTAATGATTCTAATATAAAAGATGATTCCATGATGGATTGGTTTCAATGAAAGACTTTAGAATCTGGGTGTATTGATAACTCTCCTCTTACCCTATAATGTTATAAACATCTTTCTCTAATGGTCATATGTATTATATATATGATTGACTATAGATATCAATACATGTGTGAAAGGATGTGTTGAATGGTCGTGAGGTTACGTACGTAACCGTTTGGTGTGCATGTGTTTCTATTATGTATATAAGAGATCTCAGAATTAAGAGATACAAAACAACAACAACAATCACAGACACACACCATACAACACTCGTATAAGAAAAGTCAAAGAGAGATTAAGGTTTGGATCCCTTGTCCATCAAAAGGGATCAGAAGGAGAAAGGGTCAAAGGGAGGAGAAGATCAATTGAAGTATTGATCTCACAACAAGACAGAAGAAAGCATGGATCAAGGTTAGTGTTTCTTTCTTCTTCTCTAAGAAACTGTTAGGATTGGATTATATCAAATCTAGATTATCTTGGGATAGATTTCATATGTGATAGAAATCATTAAAGTGGTTTACAATTGGTATCAGAGCCATCTAGATTTGTTTAATCCACCGTTTAGTGATTTTTCTTAATCGTGAATTGTTAAAGTATGAACGGAACTCATAAACGTAGTCTCGTAATAGAATTCTCTGAGAATTAGAAATTAAAGTTACGTTTGTGGAATAAACTGGAGTAATATATATTATTATGCATCGCATGACATTTGAACAAGTACGTGAATTGTTTTCTCTTGTTCTGGAATTTTGTCGGTTAATATGCATGCATGAACCGGTGCTTCTCTTTACATATTCTGGATTTTTTTTTTTAAATGACATGTATGCGCTCATGTAAGATTGAGTGTTCGTCTTTATAAATTCTGGAATTTGTTATTTTCTGGTGACGGTTGATTCTGGAATGAAAGAGAAGTACATAATATAACCATATGGAATCCACGAACTAAGGCAATATCATATATAAATTAAGGTTTTAAGCGTATATGAGTGAATTGGTTTAACCGTTGGTCTGGTTAATAGATTTGCTATCTGGTATGTTTTTAAGGACACGCTTAAAATTTGTATGATATTATATTGGTTTAGAATAGTATATAAGAATTTAGTTCTATAATTGCTTCCGCTGTGCATTTAAAGGGAACTAATGTGTTATGCAGTATTAACATTGTATGGCTAAGTTACACCATTAAAGATTTAATATTTATATTGTTTATAACATGTTAGTCATCAAAGTGGCCTTGTTATTTACATATAGATGTTAAATATAATTAAATGTACTAATTGATCATGATTAAAGAGATGCTATAAATGACATAAAAGTTTTGATTGATCAATTGTTTTTACTATCTATACTCTAGGAGATTACCCAAAGGTAGATCATTGATTATAGTTAGTAATATGAATAGGATTAATCTTTTCTTACTATAGTCAATAGTATATATACCCAAAGGTGGCATTCTTATTTGATTTGTGTATGATTTGATTAATTAAAATGGTATAAATCTAGCATCGCTGAAAGTGTGTATGTGTTTAAGTATTGCCCAAAGGTTGCTTAGATTCATACTATTAAGTTTCCATTATGATTATGAATCTGTATTAAAGTTTCAAAGCACTAATGGTTAAGCATGTATTAATGCTTGCAGCTTCATCAATTTGTTTGCATCTGCTAACTCTGTCGTGAAGTTTAATGGGCTCAATTATGGGGAATGGTCTGAACAGATCGGTTTACACTGGGTGTTATGGCATTGGACTCTGCCATACTAACAGATGATGAGCCTGCAGCCATTATAGAAGAAAGCTCTGAAGCTGAAAAATCTCGGTTTGAGAGATGGGAGCGATCTAACAGGCTGAGCTTGAACCTCATGAGGATGACGATGGCAGAAAGTATAAAGCCATCTATGCCTAAGACAGAGAAAGCAAGGGAATTCTTACAGAAAATTAAGGAGTGTTCACAATCGGATTTGGCTGACAAGTCTATTGTAGGAAGCTTAATGAATGAGCTAACTACAAGAAAGTTTGACTGGTCTCAGCCAATCCATGATCATGTGACACACATGTCTAACTTGGCAGCAAAGTTATCGACCCTAGGAATGGAAGTGAATGAGCATTTCTTGGTCCAATTCATCATGAACTCTCTGCCTTTTGAGTTTAGCCAGTTCCAGGTGAACTACAACACCATTAAAGACAAATGGAACTTTAAGGAGTTAAAGGCTATGCTGGTTCAAGAGGAAGGGAGATTAAAGAAGATGAGAGACCATGTTGCTAATTTCGTGGGTCATGGAAGTGCCAGCAGCAGCAAAGGAAAACTGAGTAAAATGGGTAAAAAGAAGGATAAGACTTTCATGAAGGGACCTGAGAGTCAAATCCAGAAGGAGAGGAAGTGTTTCTTCTGCAAGCAAGTGGGACACTTCAAGAAAGATTGCCCTAAAAGAAAGGCATGGTTCGATAAGAAAGGTAAACATCACAGTTTCGTTTGCTCTGAATTGAACCTTATAGAAGTGCCTAATAATACTTGGTGGCTAGATTCTGGTGCAACTACTCATGTGTCTCATATTAAACAGGGATTCAGTTCGATCCAGCCTATAAGAGGACCTGAACAGTACTTGTTCATGGGAAACAGGATGAAAGCGCGTATAGAAGGCATTGGGACATATAAATTGATCATGGACACTAGTTGTCATGTGAATCTTGAAGGGTGTCTTTATGTACCTGAGTGTGTTAGAAATCTTGTTTCTGTAAGTAGGTTGGACAATTTAGGTTTTGATTTTAAGATAGGACATGGTGTATTCTCATTGTACCGAAATGATTACTTTTATGGTAGTGGTACTTTATTTGATTCACTTTATCGGTTCAATCTTGATGCAAAGTTCTCTGAATCCTTATTTAATATTGAAAGTCGTGGCATTAAACGTAGTGCATCAGATGAAAGTTCTGCTTTCTTGTGGCATCAAAGGTTATGTCACATTTCCAAAGAAAGGATGATGAGGTTGGTAAAGAATGAAATTCTACCTCAGTTGGATTTTAGTGATCTAAATGTGTGTATAGACTGCATTAAAGGAAAGCAGACTAAACATGTTGTAAAGAAACCAGCCACAAGAAGCACTCAGCTGCTTGAGTTAATTCATACCGATATATGCGGCCCTTTCGATGCTCCCTCTTGGAGTGGCGAAAAATACTTTATCACCTTTATTGATGATTACTCACGTTATGGATATACATATCTCCTGCATGAAAAATCTCAGTCTGTGAATGTCTTAAAAGTGTTCATTGATGAGGTGGAAAGGCAGTTGGAGAGAAAAATAAAAGTGGTGAGATCTGATAGAGGTGGTGAGTTTTATGGAAAATTCAATGAAAGTGGACAATGTCCTGGTCCATTTGCAAAGTTACTTGAAAGTAAAGGCATTTGTGCACAGTATACAATGCCTGGTACTCCTCAGCAGAATGGTGTAGCTGAGAGGCGGAATCGTACTCTAATAGAAATGGTTAGGAGCATGTTAAGTAATAGTTCTTTACCCCTTTCATTGTGGATATATGCATTAAGGACTGCAACATATGTGTTGAACCGGGTTCCTAGTAAGGCAGTTCCTAAGACCCCTTATGAACTGTGGACAGGAAGGAAACCTAGTTTAAGGCACTTACGTGTTTGGGGTTGCCCAGCAGAAGTAAGGTTATATAACCCACATGAAAAGAAACTTGATTCTAGGACTGTCAGTGGGTTTTTCATTGGCTATCCTGAAAAATCAAAGGGGTATACTTTTTACTGTCCTAAGCATAGTACGAGAATAGTTGAGACGGTAATGCTAGGTTCATTGAGAACGGTGAAACTAGTGGGAGTGGTGAATCTAGAAAGGTGGACATTCAAGAAATTCAGGACGAAGTTTCTTCTCCTGTTGTTTCACCTCCTATAGTTGTTCCTATTGTTGCATCACAGACAAATAGCACAATAGAACAACATGATGATGAGCTAATCCCACCAGATGATAATATTATCAATGAACCTGTCACAATTCAAGAAGAGAATAGTGCACCACAAGAACCATTAAGGCGATCTGATAGAGCAAGGAGATCTGCCATTTCTAATGATTATGTGGTTTACGCTATTGAAAGTGAATGTGACTTAAGTATTGATGAATACCCGAAGTCATTCAAAGAAGCCATGGAAAGTGATAATTCTGAAAAATGGTTTATTGCCTCAAAAGATGAAATGAAGTCTTATGTGTGATATAAGAGTATGGGACTTAGTAGAGTTGCCTGACGGTTTCAAGACCGTTGGTTCTAAATGGATTTATACTATTAAACGCGACTCGAAAGGTGCCATTGACAGATACAAGGCTCGCCTTGTAGCTAAAGGTTTCACCCAAAAAGATGACATTCTCTCCTGTTTCTAAGAAGGATTCTCTAAGAATTGTTTTGGCTTTGGTAGCTCAGTATGATCTTGAGCTTCACCAAATGGATGTGAAAACCGCCTTTCTGAATGGAGATCTTGAGGAAGAAGTATATATGGACCAACCTGAAGGATTTGTGGTCGCAGGAAAAGAACATATGGTATGTAAGCTGAGAAAGTCAATATATGGACTTAAACAAGCTTCCAGACAATGGTATCTAAAGTTTAATGATACCATCACGTCATATGGTTTTGTAGAGGTCATTGTTGATCGATGTATCTACGTTAAGATCAGTGGGAGCAAGTTTATTATGTTAGTCTTATATGTTGATGATATTTTGCTTGCTGCAAATGACATGGGGATGTTACATGATACAAAGAAGTATCTCTCTAAGAACTTTGAAATGAAAGATATGGGTGAGGCATCCTATGTGATCGGAATAGAAATATTTCGAGATAGATCACAAGGTTTGTTAAGTTTGTCTCAGAAAGGATATATTAATAAGATCTTAGAGAGATATAAGATGGAAAAATGCTCTGCATGGGATAGCTCCAATTCAGAAGGGAGATAAGTTCAGTAAAATGCAATGTCCTAAAAATGAATTGGAGCGTAAGGAAATGGAAAGAATTCCATATGCATCAGTAGTTGGGAGTTTGAACTATGTTCAGACATGTACTCGGCCAGATATCACTTTTGCTGTTGGTATGTTGGGTCGATATCAAAGTAATCCCGGAATGGATCACTGGAAAGCTGCAAAGAAGGTTCTCAGGTACTTGCAAGGCACCAAAGAGCACATGCTTACATTCAGGAGATCCAATCATCTAGAGATCATTGGATATTCAGATTCAGATTATGCTGGATGCGTCGATAGCAGGAAATCGACGTTTGGCTATTTGTTCCAATTAGCCGGAGGAGCAGTATCGTGGAAAAGTGGAAAGCAGTCTGTCATTGCTACTTCTACTATGGAGGCTGAGTTTGTGGCATGCTTTGAGGCCACAATTCATGCATTGTGGCTGCGGAACTTTATCTCAGGGCTTCAAATTGTCGACAATATTGAGAAGCCGCTGAGAATCTATTGTGATAATTCTGCAGCTGTCTTCTTTTCAAAGAATGACAAGTACTCGAAGGGTGCCAAGCACATGGAGATAAAGTATTTGTCTGTCAAAGAAGAAGTACAGAAACGTAGAGTGTCCTTTGAGCACATAGGGACGGATATGATGGTTGCGGATCCGTTAACTAAAGGACTACCACCCAAGGCGTTCATTGGCCATGTAGAACGTATGGGTATTATAGATAAAGCCTTGCTATTTTAGATATGGAATGCTCATTTGTGTGTGACACTATGAATTCACTTAAAGTTATGTTTCTGTTTTATTAAGTATGTTATTATTAAAGTATGTGTATACACTTATGGTTCAGAGATAACATATGTTTAGTTTGAGAATTAAGGTTCTTCTCAAATGTAAGGAAACCTGTAAAATTATGACTAGTTTGTGATACATGGAAGGAATCATGTCGTTTAATGATGTGTGACCGCCATGATTCGATTAGTTCTGATTTTATTGTGGTGATTAAGGTTATATGAACTTGATATAACATGCACATTATAGATATTAAACTATTAAGTTAACACAAAGGTCAAGTGGGAGAATGTAAGAATATTTGTATTCTTATATATGTGACCTATGTGTTTTTCAGTTTAATATAAAGATCAAGTTCTTATAGTTAATGATTCTAATATAAAAGATGATTCCATGATGGATTGGTTTCAATGAAAGACATTAGAATCTGGGTGTATTGATAACCCTCTTCCCTTACCCTATAATGTTATAAACATCTTTCTCTAATGGTCATATGTATTATATATATGATTAACTATATATATTAATACATGTGAGAAAGGATGTGTTGAATGGTCGTGAGGTTACGTACGTAACCGTTGGTGTGCATGTGTTTCTATTATGTATATAAGAGATCTCAGAATTAAGAGACAAAACAACAACAACAATCACAGACACACACCATACAACACTCGTATAAGAAAAGTCAAAGAGAGATTAAGGTTTGGATCCCTTGTCCATCAAAAGGGATCAGAAGGAGAAAGGGTCAAAGGGAGGAGAAGATCAATTGAAGTATTGATCTCACAACAAGACAGAAGAAAGCATGGATCAAGGTTAGTGTTTCTTTCTTCTTCTCTAAGAAACTGTTAGGATTGGATTATATCAAATCTAGATTATCTTGGGATAGATTTCATATGTGATAGAAATCATTAAAGTGGTTTACAATTCAAACTAAGAACATGCATTATAGCTCATGTAATTTGCACAACATATTTTTCCTACTTACATTAAAATTGTGTGTTGATCACTGACAAACAAAGAACGTGGGACTTTTTGTGTTAAGCTTGTGAAAGAATCACCATGATGAATATCGTTACAAGAAAATACTTTTCTTCCTTTTAATTCTCATTTGCTAATTGTAATATCTATAGTACCATCGACCAATGACCAAGATCTGTAGCATAATACTCTAATTGACTATTGGTGTGAGTTACAAATGATTTACTTATTGAGCCGCTAAATGCAAAGTTTGTTTGGAACAATGTGATTAACTGTGGTCATAAGTCATTAGTCTCACTTCACGTTACGTTTCCATTAATAAAACATCTACATCTACGTTTGTATTCAATTTCATCTCATTAATGCAGCTTCCATATTTCGTAGGTTTCAAAGTAAACAAATTCAACTTTCGTATGAGCAAAATTATTCAACTTTCGAATTAATTTTCCATAATTCGAAATCCCAATAAATACATATAACAAATTCCTAGGACTTTTTTTTCAGCTCCTCAAACAATTAAATGAAAGAGGTAGTTTCTCTTTTGTTTCTTGCTATTCTTGTTTTGGTTTCAGATGCATAAGTAACGAAACCAAATATTGGTAACTTCCTTCGATGCCTTTGCTCTCGCGAGCCGGTACGGAGTCCGGAGAATCCGATCACATGCAGATAACCTTTAATACATTAACTCTACTGAAATAAAACAAATAAATAATTGAAAATGAAAGTACTAAATACAATAAATGATAAGATTTAGATATTTAAACTTTTATTTTATTTATTTACTAAATAGTAAATAGTATATCATAATACTTAGATTTTTTATAAAAATAAATAGAATGCAAAGAGGTCCAACAGAGAAACAGAGAGTAAAACACTTATTATAGTTAGAAAATCTTCAATTATATTAATTTGCAAACTTTTAATTTATTAACTCTATTGAAGTAAACAAAAAACAGTAACTGCATTTGGGTGTACTAAATGGTTTATATGATAACAGTTTAAGATTTTGAACCTTTAAATCTGTAAAAACAGATTTATATGATACTATTTAGATTTTGTTATAAATTAGTCCAAAAGAAAGAGGGTGAAAAATCCTTCTTTTCTATATATGATAAATTTTCTCTGCAGAGTTTTTTATTATATAAATCGAGATGCTATTAAGTGTATGTAAAACAAATTACTCGGAGTCTCCTTTTGCTGGAGTTCTTCAAACAAGAAAAAAACAAAAAATGAAAGAAGTAGCAGCCTTTGTTTTGTTTCTTGCTCTTCTTGTCTTGGTTTCAGATGCAAAAGTAACGAAACCAAATACTGGAAACTTCCTCAGATGCCTTAGTAACGGGACTGGTCCGGTGCATCCGATCACAGATGTTCTCCTTACTCCTGCTAACTCCACTTTCGTCTCATCTTACGTGTCCTACACGAAAAACAAAAGGCTCTCAAACCCTAAAGACACAAACCTAATAGCCATCATTGCTGCAAAACATGGATCTCATGTTCAAGCAACCGTGGTCTGCGCAAAGTTTGACGGAATCCAGATCCGTATCCGAAGCGGCGGTCACGACTACGAGGGTCTTTCTTACATCTCATCTGTGCCGTTTGTTATTCTCGATATGCATAACCTCCGGTCTATTGTCGTTGACGTGTCAAGCAAGACAGCTTGGGTTGAAGCTGGTGCGATCATTGGGAGAGCTCTACACCAAAATCGCTGAAGCGAGCAAAACGCTAGCGTTTCCGGCTGGCGTTGGCCCACGTTAGGAGCCGGAGGACACATCAGCGGCGGAGGGATACGGAAATCTGATTCGAAAGTATGGAATCTCGGTGGATCATGTGGTTGATGCTCATTTAGTTGATGTCAACGGCAAGGTTTTGAACAGAGCTTCCATGGGAGAAGATCTGTTTTGGGCGATTCGTGGCGGTGGCGGTGCCAGCTTTCGGCGTTATCCTCTCTTGGAAAATCAACCTCGTTGAGGTCCCAAAGACTTTAACAGTGTTTAAAGTCAACAAAACGTTGGAGCAAGGAGCCACTGATGTTCTCTACAAGTGGCAGCTTGTCGCTAGCAAATTGCCTAAAGAGCTTTTCTTGAGAGCAATGCCTCAAATCACGAAAGGAGCTAAATCCGGCGAGAAAACATTGCGGTTAAGTTCTACGCTCAGTTCTTAGGCTCACCGAAGAAGCTATGGCGATTATAAACAAGAACTTGCCAGAATTAGGGCTAAAACGTGAAGATTGCTACGAAATGAGCTGGCTTAATACGACGACGTTTTGGGCGGATTATCCGTTAGGGACACCGACGAGCGTTCTTCTGAAGAGGCCATCGGATCCGCCGGGAGCATTCTTCAAGAGCAAATCTGATTACGTCAAGAAACCAATCCCAAAAGAAGGAATTGAGAAGATTTTCAAAACAATGTTGAAATTCAACACTCTGTGGATGCAATGGAACCCTTACGGCGGAGTGATGGACGAGATCCCTTCGAATGCCACCGCGTTTCCTCACCGGAAAGAAAACCTGTTCAAGATTCAGTACTTTGCGTTATGGACCGACGCAAAGGCCACAGACGCTAATCTCGGTTTGATGAAAGAACTTTACGGTGTGGCCGAGCCGTACGTGTCAAGCAACCCGAGAGAGGCGTTCTTGAATTACAGAGACATCGATGTTGGAAGCAATCCGAGTGGAGAAACGATTGTTGAAGAAGCTCAGATCTATGGATCGAAGTATTTCTTAGGGAATTTGAAGAGATTGATGGATGTTAAGGCTAAGTATGATCCTGAGAATTTCTTCAAGTACGAGCAGAGTGTTCCTCCTCTTCGTGCAACATAAACTCTCTTTATCGAGTTTCTCTTTGTTTACTAAGTTATATTATTAGCATATTAACTAAAAGTTATCTGACCATAGCTGTATGCAATTTGCAAAACGTATTCGTCCTACTTACATTAGGATTATCTGTTTTGTGATATGTTTGATAATTAATAAAGACTTTGGGACTACTTGTGTTAAATTTGCATTAGTTACATTGGACAATCTGAGGTCTAGTCATAGCATTTTATTGCCCAATAAGTTATCAAATAGTGTCAAAAATAACACCAATAAGAAGAAAAAAAAAACAGTAGCCACAAAACTTTTAGAACTCCATGACCAGGAACACCTTACGTTATAGGCCCAAACTAAAGCCAGCAAATTTCCGTTATAAATGCACAAAAGTTTCCATAAATTATCGAAGACGACCTACCAACTGTTATCTAATCCATTAATTAACTACTGCTTATGAAGTGAGAGAAAAAGTTTGAACCTGCCCATGTTTCCGACTATATCCAGAATCCATTGCTCTTATTAGGAAACTCGAAATCAAGGTTCCTATCATAAATATATGGTCCACAGACATTATTCATATCGTTACGGTAACGTATAACCATGAATTTTCGACCAAAACAAAAAAAGACATGGATTTTTGTAATAAAACCTAGAGATAAACATTGATGCTCAGTTAGTCAACAGCCATCACTTGACGTTATAAAGTTAACAAGTGATGAAGCTTATGTTTAAAGATTTAACATCAACTAGGGTTTATCTCGGGCTACGCCCGGGAATTATTTGTAACTATAAATTTTTTTATTTGAACATGTAAGTTGTTTATATGTTTTGGCATCCGGGTTTTTTTAAAATATTTTGTGATATAATCTTTAATTATATGAAGAATATATCTTGATGAATATTAATTCTTGAAATTTATATTCCTTTTCTTTTGTTAGAAAAAAATGAAATGTTTTAAAAAAATATTTCAGAATTATTGAAAACTACAACAATATATGTTGAAACAAACCACACTATATTAGTTTAAGATGTTGATATTATGGAAACAAACCACATTTAATTTTCAAAGCATCATACTTGTATATGTTTTTCTGTTTTCATTTGTGGAATTTGTTTGTGGAATTTGTTTGTGGAATGATGATGCAAGAGAATGTGCCTCTTCAATGTCATGGAACCAAACATGTCATATGGTTATAAATTGTCTTCATCTGTTTATTGGTTTGCTTTTTATCTAATTACTTTGGAACAAAATATAACAACCTTGTCTATTAAGTTTGATACTTGCTACTTTGATACTTATCAACCTTGTCTTCATCTTCCTAAACCCTCTTCAACAGCTGCTTTCGTGGCATTCAAAGCATATGTCACCCTGTCTTTCTTATCACCAACTTCAGCGTCACTTGCTCCTCCAATCTATACCCAGAAAGCACCAAAAGTTTACAACAAAACCAAGCTGCTGCTGTTTTTACACTACAAAAAATCTTTAACATCGACTAACCTTCAAAACTGCAACAACTCCAGAGAGCTTCGCCAACCTTTCTTGCAATTTCTCCTTGTCATAACCTGTGGTGCTCAGTTCCATTGCTGACCTTATCTGTTAATTGCAATTAGAAAAAAATAGCAACTTTACATTTTCCACTCATAACAGTACCCTTTAACAATAGAAGGATTTTCATAATCTATTGCATACAAATTCTACCAACTGATTTAATCAGGGGTAAGGAACAAAACAAACCTGCTCACATCTTTCCTCGATGGCTTTCTTGTCGCCAGCTCCATCAAGAATAATAGTGTCGTCCTTGGAGACTGTAGTTTACATACTGAGCCACCTTCGCTAAATTCATGCAAAGGTCATCTGCGATAACCTTTATCAACCTTGAATACAGGATTTTCAAGGGAACATGAATCCGAATTTACTAATGGAAGCTAAAGCATACATACTTTGAGAGCCAACTCCAACACTTTGACTTTAGAGTTAATTGTGGTGATCTTCTTCTCATGGATAACGAATAAGAGGATCATCTAGTTCCTGCAAATATCAAAACTGAACTGACTCATCAAGGATTGAAACTTATCCATCAAATGTCATGATTTTCCTTTTGACATCGAAACTAATGTCAGATTTCCCAAAAACAAAGTCGGAGAATTTTTTTTGACATGAAGTTAAAGAATCAAATCGTTATACATAATCTGCTAACGATGCCGCTTGCGTGATGCTTCCTAAATTAAGAAGAAGGCATATTTAACAAAAGGTAAAAGAAGCAAAACATCAAACTTACAGTTGGGATCAAGTTAAGCATTTTAGAAGCCAGACGCTCATCTTCTAACAATGATTTGCTATCTTCTGATACTCCTGAAGCAATAAGATCTGCGAAGGTCCAAAGAAGGAACCAAAGCTGCACAGAAAAAAAAAATTAAGAAAAACAGAGTTGAATTTAATTTTATGCTAAATCTATCAACACAATTGTACAATAAAACCAAGAAAATAGCACCTACTCGTTATACATAAGTTTTCTTTTCCTCTGCTCCGAGGTTGGAGTTGGATCAATATTGTTTCCCTTTTGGCATATTCTTTCTGATTGATTCCATAATTCATTGACACAATTCAAAAAACTCTGATTCATAATTCTGCATATTTCCTGGAAGATAGTTTGTCATAGTAAGTTCCTGCAAGTTAAAAAACTCCAATTCAATATGTGTGTTTCACATAAACCAGTGTAAGAAAATCTAAGCAAGCGATGTCAAAAGTAATTATACAATACGAAGATGAACAAAGAGAAAAACAAAACAGAGACATATCTATTGATAGCAACTATCAGCACAGCTTAGAGCCTTAGATCATGTAAACATATAAATAGCAAATAAGCACAACAATGACCACCTGGTGACCATTCTCTATTATAAATAGCATCTCTGTTATGACTACATTGTACGGATGGGAAAGATATAAAACTGTATTGAGAGTTTAAGAAAATCAAGTTACCTCTCTTGCAGCTAGTTTCGAAAGATGTTAAAAAATAGCTCCGACAAACACCTGAAAATTGGACAGCACATACGCTTTATAAAAACCAGGACGTTGTGTGTCAAAGTCTCTCTCCAGATGAAGCATCTCCTCGCGAATCGTGATGCCTCTATTCATATATGCCATCTTCTTCTCTTGCTCTTTGACGAGCTTCTCCCTCTCCTCCACAAACTCCTCCATATTCTCCTGAAAGACTATGAAGCTTGAAAGCTCCTCAGCTCTGCAGGACAGTCAAACCAGAATAATTTAGTTACTATTGTGTTTGAACAGAAAAAAAGATTCGGAATATGAAAGTATGTATACCCCTTTCGGCAATCATCGTTGCAAGAGGGATTAGTGTTCTTCTTCTGCTGCTCAGCAACCTTGGCACGTTCCTGCTACTACAACATCTCGAAATTCTCCAGCTTTTACCTCTTGCTCTATCCGTTGTTCGATTTCAACAGCCTGCAGATTCATACAAAAACCAAGGTCACTCTTGATGCCTTGCTCAAAATCATATGCATATCTTGATTCAGTAGTATCAAACCTGTGCATTCTCATCAGTATCTTCTATATGATGTCGATTTCTGCTGCAGAGTAAGCCCACAGGTCGCATGGAAGTTGAAAAACCAAGACACTTCAGTTTCTTGCTACAGTTTCGTCTCATATGAGGACAATGCCTACCTACTTAATCAAACAAACATGTTCAAAGAATGCAAGTACAAAGCACAAAACACAACATTTCTTTGATTATATAAGCTCTTAAATAAGTTCAGTATCATACTATTGATCATATCCTTTCGGAAAATGAGCTCTCAAATTCAATTACCTAACTATAATAAAAAAAAAGTCCAACAAAGTAAAAAATGTGATAACTAATCGAGTCACACACTTCCGTAACTATAATCAGATGAAGAAATTAAACATTTCCAGATCCAATATAAACGACAGAATTATCATAATTCCAACTTGTGACCAACAAAACTCTAAATCCCAATACCAAGAGTTAGTAAACATAAATCGAACTTCTGAGAGAGAACCTTGACAGTGTTGATTGAACACGGCCAGATCTTGCCTGGTTGCCAGGAAGCCAAATAGTTGGCGAACACCTCCAGAAATTCAGTTCCGCTTACGGTCTCAGGCGTCTCTTCCTAAACCTTTGTCTCGCGCCATGTCTTTCTGGTACAATACGATTCCTTTCTAGATCTACTCACGGCGAATCGTGATGTTGCATTTGATTCTCTCTGCATACTCATCGATTTGCCTCGATTTCTTTCTTTGCCTCGATTTCTCAATTCTGTAAGAAACTTTTCGTTTTTAAAACTGTAAGTAGATTGAAATACAAAGAAGTGAATAACGAAAGTAGGGAGAAGATGCAACGCAATATGCCAATATATATGATGAACTGAATCGCTGATTAAATGTGTAACAGAGGAGACGAAGAATTTAGAAGAAGAAGAGCGATCGTCATGAAAAAGTAAGTTTTCTTTTCTTTTTTTCTTAAAAAATGCCACGTGGCATTCAAAGGGAGAATCTCTAAGGTGCTCTGAGAGATCCCAGAGAGCTACTTTAAAGTATTACTAGGGTTTGACCCACGGAGTGATAGTTTCTGAATTTGTATTTTTATTAAAAATTGTTTATTTAAATATTTCGACATTTTATGCGAGAGATTTTTAATCTTTGTTATTCGTTTATAGTATGAAAATTAGGCATTTTAATCCATTTAAAAAAAAATTAAAGCATTGATCGTAACCATATATTAAATATGATAGATTTAACCGAGATACATAAAACTCAAATAACTATATTATAAAAAAATTGAAAATAAAACATTATTCTACTAAATGAGGTTATATACGATACTTTTTTTATTCGATTTATTATAGATTTTAATTAAAAAACCATATTAAATGAAAAAAAAAATACATTTGGATACCTACTAAATGAGGTAAGGGGAAATTTCAAACATATATATTAAAATTAGGAAAAGGTGTATTTTTGAAAATTTCCACACTATAGGTGTAGTTTTGAAAATTTGCACCTCAAGAGATGTATTTCATAACATTTCTCATGAGGTTATATACAAAACAATTTATATTATTTTGTTTTTAAAAATTCAAATTATAACATGTACAGAAAAAGTTTTAGATTTTTTTTGATAGATTTTTTATATTGTGATTCAAATTATTTTATTAAATAAATTTAAACAAAGATGATAGAAGATGTATACTGATTTCAAAAGAAATTATTATGATGGAATTAAATTGAATTTCATATTTTCCTTATTTACTAATTTTCGTAGTTGCCAATTAAGGAAAGAGAATGATAAATTTAATTTCATTATTTGGTTGTAAGCATAATATGCAATGGCATATATTGTAATTTATCTAGTAAAACTTGTCTTAATTAGAAATTAGTCTAACAGTGAACCTAGTGATGACACATAAGCAATGGCATTCTTGTTAATAATACATTAGACAAAGGTTATTTAGTTAGTGTTTTCTCTTTTAATATATTAGGGATAGATTTTTTTTAAAACACCTTATTACCTTAACCATTACCAATTGCCCATATTGTCGATATGTGAACTTGACAAAAACCATTATTTCACATCGATCCAAAATAGTCCCCACTCAATGATTCAGCTCTTTACGAGTGTGCATGACATATGCCATTCGATGATCACATCCATCTACATACTATTTGGATCAAGACGTGTGATTCTATCTATCCACAATTTTTCATATATCGCCCCCCTACCAAATTTATTATATTTGTTATTCACTTTCAATTTTTCCTCCAAGAACTAATTTAAAAATACTAAATATATGTATACTTTCTGCCTAATAAGTCCTACTTCACTCTTTCTTCATCTCAACCTAAAGAAGCAAACTCAATTGTTGCAGAAAAAACAAAACCAAATGAAACTCCAAAGCTTCTTTAGCTCTATATTGATTTTCTTCACTACCATCTTCTTACTTGTACAAACTCCTCATCCGGTTTCAGCTAACCAGTCTAATCACGTCGGTTTTCTCCAATGTCTATCCTTCCGGTTAAACGACACCAACATCGTCTCAAAAGTCATACACACACTAAACGACTCTAATTTCTCCTCACTTTTAGCTTCATCAATACAAAACCCAAGATTCTCCACTCCTGATACACCTAAACCGATTCTAATCCTTACTCCGGTTCAACCTTCCGATGTTCAATCGGCGGTTAAGTGCTCACGCCGGTACGGCATCCACGTCAGAACCCGTAGCGGAGGACACGACTACGAAGGCCTATCTTACGTTACCCACAACAAGCCCTTCGTCGTCCTCGATTTAAGAAACCTCCGGTCCATCACAATCGACGTCAATAACCGGACGGTTTGGGTCCAAACCGGAGCCACGATCGGGGAATTATACTACGAAATCGGTAAAAAGAGTCGAACTTTAGGCTTCCCCGCCGGAGTTTGCCCCACCGTCGGCGTCGGAGGACACTTCAGCGGCGGAGGATACGGGACTCTGCTGAGAAAACACGGTTTAGCCGCCGATCACGTGATAGACGCGCTTGTGGTCGACGCGCGAGGGAGGATTCTCGAGAGGCGAGAGATGGGTGAAGATTTCTTCTGGGCGATTCGCGGAGGCGGTGGATCGAGCTTCTGCGTTGTCCTTTCATGGAAGATTCGTCTAGTCGACGTTCCGTCAACAGTAACCGTCTTCAACGTCACCAAATTCTCGGAACAGAGCGCTTTGAAAATCATCCACCAATGGCAATTCGTCTCCGATAAAGTCTCTGATGATTTATTCGTACGAGTCATGTTGCAGAGATACAAGAACGTGGTTCGAGCTTCGTTTCCGGGACTGTATCTCGGTCCGGTTAACAATCTATTGCGATTGGTAAACCGGGAATTTCCGGAATTGGGTTTGGTTAAAGAAGACTGTAAAGAGATGAGCTGGATCGAGTCTGTGGTTTGGTTCGCCGAGTTAGGAGAAGTACCGACCGATGTTCTTCAGAGACGCACGCGTGCTTCGCTAGCTTTCAAGGCGAAATCTGATTTTGTTCAAGAGCCAATGCCAGAGATCGTGATTTCGAAGATGTGGAAGAGATTGCAAGAACCGGAAGCAGAGCTTGCTCAGCTGATCTTCACTCCATTCGGTGGTAAAATGAGTGAGATTGGAGATTACGAGACGCCGTTTCCGCATCGTGGAGGGAATATGTACGAGATTCAGTACTTGAGTTACTGGAGAAGAGAGGAAGGAGAAGAGAAGGAGAAGTATATGAGATGGGTGGAGAGAGTTTACGATGAGATGAGTGAGTTTGTGGCGAGGTCTCCGAGAGGAGCTTATATAAATCTAAGAGATCTTGATTTGGGGATGTATGTTGGAGATGATAAGAGGAGTAAGTACGAGGAAGGGAAGAGCTGGGGAGTGAAGTATTTTAAGAACAATTTCGAGAGGTTGGTGAGAGTGAAGACGAGTGTTGATCCTTTTGATTTCTTCTGTGATGAACAGAGCATTCCAACTTTTAGATCTGTTGAAGTTATTTGAGAGAGTCGTAAAAGTGTTTTGAGGTGTTGTGTCGGAAACAGAGAGCATAGAGTGAAGTGTTTGTTTGGTTCGGTCTCTTTTCTTGACAATTTTTAGATTCAAATATTGTTTATTTTTCTAGTACACTATAATGGAATATATGATAGTGTTCAGTTTTACTTGATACAAGTCGATCTTTAGAGTCTCCAAGATCAAATAATAATCCAAATGGAATGTCATGGACAAAAAAAACTTCATATTTGTTGTTAAGACCAAATCAGGTCAAGCTCAATACGGATAGGAACAACATTGTTGCCAAATCACATTTAGATTAAATTTTCGAGTTGTCCATGTACTAATCTCAAGAGAAACTCAAAGCGGTTTTTAATTATTTGTGTATCATCCAAAGATATTAGCGTGTGGAACAAGATTTTAATTAGGGATTTGCTAGAAAACTATCAGAAGAAGAATGTAAACTTTTTTATTCAAATGGAAGCAGGTCTAGGTTAAAAGTCTGATAACGGAACAGAGATATTGAAGATGAATAGTTCATTTGTCCGACGGAAAACATCGTGCACGGTGACTTAACGGGCAAGTTTATACAAACTTCCTCCCCGTTTCCTTGGTAACTGAGGAAGCTTGAGTTTTAGAAAACGCTACGATTTCTTGTACTAGAAACAACAAACATTATGTTGGATGCAATCTTAGTTGTCACACACTCACATATGCTGATGAAGAAAATTGCTTGGCGCTAATCAAACATTCCTTGGATCTCATAGATTTAAAGGATTAGTCGGTGATTTATTCCTTCGATCTCATTGAATAATAATCATCTAACGGCCAAAACCTAATCTAATTCAGAAAAACTTCCAATAATACAAATAAGACGATTAAATAATTGACGAGAAAGTGTAGTTTGTAGCTAGGGACCACAAAAGTAAAACTTAAAATCCAAGTAGAATACGAATAAATACATTTGATTGACGTGAAAATCTCATGTAAATCTTAACAATCTCATATCAGAAATTATGATGATTATGTCCCAAACCCAACATTGGGTAACATTGAATAAAATTTTTTATTTAAAATGAAAAGATTACATGTAGTTATTTAAAAATTGAAAAATGGATAAAAATCGATTTTTCATGGATGGGTTGTGGATCCTGAAAATGCAAAGACCACAATCCTTAACAATACAGAACAAAAAATAGATATGAGAAGATCCCATCCTACATTCTCTAATGAATATTTTATCAAGATTCGTTGTTTGCCGGTTTTCAGCTTGGATTGTTCATCTCAAACATTCACATGATTTGGTAATCTTAACATGATTACAAAAAAAAAAAAAAAAAAAAAAGACATGAGCCATGCATACCATAAAATTGCGTGAGTTGGTGGGTCTTAAAACTTTTATTATTTAATCTTTTGACCTATAATATATCTTGTGCTATTTTGGTGTAATTTATAACCTTGGGATTCAGATTGATGAGACAAACCTATTTTTCTTTTTCTTTCGTCATAAACCTATTGTTCTTTAGAGACTTGAAATAAGTAATAAAAAAAATACTCAACATATTAAAAAAAGATGGTGAGGTGTGCTACGCATTTGATCGAATATTTCATCAGAAAAAAAAAATCATTTCAGACTTAAAAATCACTAGTTTTTAAACAATGAAACAAAAAATTACATTTATTTAAATTATTACACACAATAGCCTCTTTTAGCAAAACAATAATTATACCAGAAATCAATTACAAATATCTGGTAGCAAACATGGTTAACTGCTATTTTCCACCAGAATAAAACTTTGTTTCTCCCAATTAATAAAACTTTTTATAATGAAATGATCGATGTATAAGACAAACTTTTTCTACCTAATGGGCGTCTTTAATTAACCGGTTCGAATGTGGTTTTAACTTTTAACTCATCAGATTTCGACTATGGCACCACGTTTGGGATAAATTATTCAAGTTAAATAATAAAAAAACTTAAAGCTAAAAAACTTTTTGAAATGCAAAAAAAAGGCCACATTTGGCCTTCAAAATTAAATGGAAAACGAAGAAAAACACGTTATTATCTTGGAATGAATTCGTGAACGCATACAACATCACTCAACGTTTTTTAATGCTAGCCACACAAATTAGAACCCTTTCACTTTCAACTTTAACAACAACCAAACATGACAATAAAAACATTTTTTGAATTTTATCACATTGAATCTTATTGTTTGAATTCTATCTATGATCTGTGTATCTCAATTTTTATGTTGAAAATTACAATAGAGGAATTGTATCGTCTCCACCCCTAATATAAAGACTCGTCAACAAAATATGCACATCATCTAAGAACTCTTCCCTTAGAAAAAAAAAACTTATAAGTACTTAATAGTGTAATATTTCTAAAAAATCATAATATGTCTATCGGAGTTTTTTCAAAGGTTTAACGTAAGATGACTTGAAATTCAGATACATCAAAGATGAAAACTTAAATGAGTGTACAAATTAAACTACAATTTACAATGTAAATCGTATTAAGAGTCAAAACAAAAATTAAATGCGTCCCATCTCTGAATTTGATGGTTGATGAAAATTCTAGATAATGTCTCAGAATGCCTAGTCAATATCGATTCGCATGATAATTTTTGTTGTTATAGAGGAACTACGTAGAGACAAATTAAACAACTAAATAAAAGTGGGAAATAAAAGCAAAACAAACAAAAAAAACAGAAGATTTTTGTGAAGCTTTGTTCATTTAAAAAACAATATACCTATAGTATACTAGTTACATTCTCAATCAAACTCATGCATCGTAATCTAGTCGTGATAAAAATTGTTTGGTCACGTTGTTACTTTTAAAGTCTTCCCTTTGAACTTTTCTTTCCTTCTACACACAGTCCCACAAAGCCAATTGGACTCTATTACCGACGTTGACCATTGACTTAAAAACCAAAAGCAAATGAAATTAATTGAAACAAATGAAAGAAATAACGGCTTTAATGTCCTTTCGGAAACATATCTTCACTCTGCGGTTATAAATAAGTGCAAGCAGAGAACAGAGAAACACGAGACCCAAGAAAGATCCCATTTTCACAATGCTCACGACACGACGAACCTTTGTCTCCGTCATTTTCTTCATCCTCTTCCTCTCTCTCCCTCGCCCATCATTCTCTCAGTCTCCTCCGTCGAATTCTGTCTACAACTCATTCCTCAAATGTTTCTCCGAGAGGACTAAAACCCCACAAACCCAAATCGCCAAAAATGTCTTCTCTCAGAGCAATCCTGGTTATTCCTCTGTTCTCCGTGCTTACATCCGCAATGCGAGATTCAACACTTCCTCCACACCAAAACCCACAATCATCGTCACTCCACGGTCCTATAGCCACGTCAGCGCCGCCGTCATCTGCTCGAAACCCCTAAATTTCGTCCTCAAAATCCGAAGCGGCGGCCACGACTACGATGGTCTCTCTTACATCTCCGATAAACCGTTTTTCATCCTCGACATGTCGAATCTCCGAAACGTCTCCGTCGATATCGCCGATCAATCGGCTTGGATCTCCGCCGGAGCGACCCTCGGCGAGGTTTATTACCGGATTTGGGAGAAGAGCAAGATCCACGGATTCCCAGCCGGAGTTTGTCCGACGGTTGGTGTCGGCGGGCATATAAGCGGCGGTGGGTACGGTAACATGCTGAGGAAATTCGGTTTATCAGTCGATAACTTGATCGACGCGAAGATCGTCGATGTCAACGGTCGGATCCTAGACCGGAAATCGATGGGCGAAGATCTTTTCTGGGCGATCTCCGGTGGAGGAGGAGGAAGCTTCGGCGTCGTTTTGGGATACAAAATCAAGCTCGTTCCCGTGCCGTCCGTCGTTACTGTTTTCCGGGTGGAGCAGTATATGAATTCCGGAGCTGTGGATATGGTTCACAAATGGCAATCCGTGGGTCCGAAAACGGATCCGAATCTGTTCATGAGAATGCTGATTCAACCGGTGACGAGGAAGAAGGTGAAGACTGTGAGAGCCTCTGTGGTTGCTCTGTTCTTAGGCAGAGCAAACGACGTCGTTTCGCTGCTTAGTAAAGAGTTTCCTGAATTGGCTCTGAAGAAGGAGAATTGTACGGAAATGTCTTGGCTACAGTCTGCTTTATGGTGGGATAATCACGTTAACGCCACACAGACTGATCCGAAAGTGTTTCTAGATCGGAATCTTGATACCTCTAGCTTTGGTAAGAGGAAATCGGATTACGTAGCGACTGAGATTCCTAGGGCTGGGATTGAGTCTCTGTTCAAGAAGATGATCGAACTGGGGAAAATCGGATTGGTTTTCAACCCGTACGGCGGGAAAATGGCGGAGATTCCGGTTAACGCGACGCCGTTTCCACACAGGAAGAAGCTATTCAAGATTCAGTACTCTGTGAACTGGAAAGAGTCTTCTCCGGAGTTGGAGAAGGGTTTCTTGAATCAGGCTAAGGTGCTACACAGTTTCATGACAGGTTTCGTGAGCAAGAAGCCAAGAAGTGCTTACTTGAATTACAGAGATGTTGATATTGGAGTGAACGATCACGGTGAGAATAGTTACAAGGAAGGGAAGGTGTATGGAAAGAAGTATTTTGGAAAGAATTTCGATCGGTTGGTGAAGATTAAAACCGTTGTCGATCCCGGGAATTTCTTCAGGAACGAACAGAGTATACCTACCTTGCCAAGTAAGGCAAAATAGATTTATGATTTGATTATTTGATATATAAAGATTTGTCCACTTTCATGTAATCTTTAAGTGAAGCAATATAGAATTATATATGGTTTTGGATATTCACATATTGTTGTATATTGTATGGTTTCTCTGATTCATGGAACTCTACAATGAGCTTTTTAACCAAGTTTGCCAGAAAGTGATGAGTCATTTTTGGTGATGAGTACCAAATTCGAAACTGGTGATTATTGGAATTAGCTACATGCTTTTGAAATTTATGGCTGATTTTTTTTGTATGAATTTATGGCGAAATTTGTGGGAGTCTATGGTTTGGTTTGGAGTACTTGACGATGGTTCTGATGTTTCTTGTGAGTAACGGCATGTGGAAATTTATGGCACTGCTTGTGACCTGCAATATTGTTTAATGAATGATATTGTTGACTTATAGACCTGGTTTGGTCCCAGTTGCAAAGAGAACGGTGGTGCCTGAGCCAGGGATTGCTAGACGGTTGTTAGGAGCCAAAGGAGCCACCGCAGTTGCGACTGCGAGTCTGCGACGATGGTCTTACACGTCTTCTAGACTAGTAGATTGCTTTTTGGTTTGTTTTGTTTTGAATCATTGAGTGATGATATCTATTCATAAGATTAAACAGAGCCTCACTCCACACTCCTATGGGAGCTGTCCAAGTTACTTGAAGCTGCGAGAGATTTAAAAGATTGGAGATCGATGAAGTGTTAGTGAGCAGCTGGTTTAGACATGTTATGATGTAATATCTAAACTGTTATATATGCTTTTTATGTAATTATCTAGATGTTTATATAGCTATTTAAAATGTTTAAGACTTATGTTAGGAGTAGATAAATATACAGCCAAGCAAGCTTTCCATTTTTAGGAAGTGTATTAATTTGTGTATATATACATGCCTTTAGTTCATGAAGATATTTATAGATTTTGCATTCTACCAGTTTTCGATTTTGTAGATATATGTTTATGTATTACAATGGTAACTATGCATAAAAATAAATTGATTTTCGCTAAATAGAAGTCAACCTTTTTTTTGGTCAAAGTACTAAATAGAAGTCAACACGTTTAAGAGTTAACATAAAAAGACTTGAAAATAATCTAATTTGATTTAATTCCATTCCACTAAAATAAAACTAACAATATATAATTCACTAGTTGACCAAAAAAAAAAGATATATATATATATATATATATATATATATATATATAATAATTCACTAGAACACTAAACATGATATATTTTGGCTTTACACTAAATATATGTATACGAGTAGCACTAAATTATGTATACGAGTAGTCGAATAATTTTAGACTCCGGATAAAACATGCAGAAAGGAACATAATTAGTGCGGGAGATAATGGATTTGAGTGAATTTGCCACCGACATCGACGAATGCAACGACCATTGACTAATACAAATTTGACTATTAAAGATAACTTGAACATATATTAGATAAAATTAGAACTCAAATAAAAATAATCAAATACTCCAAACAATCTTTTATATTAAATGGTACAATATCTACTCTGTCTTGCCGTTATAAAAGTGTACACGAAGCAGCAACGAACCCAAACAAAGAACTCATTTTACGACAATGGTTACGACAAAAACTTTTGTATCTCTTCTTTTCTCTGTCCTCTTCTTGTCTCTCCCTTTCTCATCATTCTCTCAATCTCCTCCGTCGAGTTCTGTCTACGACTCATTCCTCAAATGTTTCTCCGAGAGGACTAAATCCCCACAAACCGAGATCGCCAAAAATGTCTTCGCTCAGAGCAATCCATCTTACTCCTCTGTTCTCCGCGCTTACATCCGCAACGCGAGGTTCAACACTTCCTCTACTCCCAAACCCACGATCATCGTCACTCCTCGGTCCGATAGCCACGTCAGCGCCGCCGTACTCTGCTCAAAACCCTTAAACTTCGTACTCAAAATCCGAAGCGGCGGCCACGACTACGATGGTCTCTCCTACATCTCCGATAAACCATTTTTCATCCTCGACTTGTCGAATATCCGTGACGTCACCGTCGATATCGCGGATCAATCGGCGTGGATCTCCGCCGGAGCTACTCTCGGCGAGGTTTATTACCGGATTTGGGAGAAAAGCAAGATCCACGGATTCCCCGCCGGAGTATGTCCGACGGTTGGTGTCGGCGGCCATTTAAGCGGCGGTGGGTACGGTAATATGCTGAGGAAATTCGGATTATCAGTCGATAACTTGATCGATGCGAAGATCGTCGATGTCAACGGTCAGATCCTAGACCGGAAATCGATGGGTGAGGATCTTTTCTGGGCAATCTCCGGCGGAGGAGGAGGAAGCTTCGGCGTCGTTTTGGGATACAAAGTCAAGCTCGTCCCTGTACCACAAACCGTTACGGTTTTCCGGGTGGAGCAGTACATGGATTCCGGAGCTGTGGATATGGTCACCAAATGGCAATCCGTGGGTCCGAAAACGGATCCGAATCTGTTCATGAGGATGCTGATTCAGCCGGTGACGAGGAATAAGGTGAAGACGGTGAGAGCTTCAGTGGTTGCTCTGTATCTGGGGAAAGCAAACGACGTCGTTTCGCTGCTCGCTAAGGAGTTTCCAGAGTTGGGTTTGAAGAAGGGAGATTGCAAGGAGATGACTTGGATCCAATCGGCTCTATGGTGGAATAACGACGTAAACGCCACTAAGACGGATCCTAAAGTGTTTCTAGATCGGAATCTCGATTCCTCTAGCTTCGGGAAGAGGAAATCAGATTATGTAGCGACGGAGATTCCTAGAGATGGGATTGAGTCTTTGTTCAAGAAGATGATCGAATTGGGGAAGATCGGATTGGTTTTCAATCCGTACGGCGGGAAAATGGCCGAGGTTGCAGAGGATGCGACGCCGTTTCGTCACCGGAATAAGCTGTTCAAGATTCAGTACTCTGTGAACTGGAAAGAGTCGTCTCCAGAGATAGAGAAAGGTTTCTTGAATCAAGCTAAAGTGCTTCACAGTTTCATGACCGGATTTGTGAGCAAGAACCCTAGAGGTGCTTACTTGAATTACAGAGATGTTGATATCGGAGTGAACGATCACGGGGTGGATAGTTACAAGGAAGGAGAGGTGTATGGAAGGATGTACTTTGGTCAGAATTTCGATCGGTTGGTGAAGATTAAAACGGCGGTTGATCCTCAAAATTTCTTCAGGAACGAACAGAGTATACCTACATTGCCAAGTAAGGCGTAAATGATTTATCATTTTATCGTTTGATATATAAAGATAAAGATTGGTATACGTTTGATGTAATGTTTAATGAAGCAATATAGTTTGGATACTGACATATTGTTGTATATTGTCTACTTTCTCTGTTTGATGGAATTTTACAATAAGCTTTTTAATCTTGCCTTAGATTGGTTGTACTTGTATATGACAGAGAGTAATAAGTCAATTTGTGGTGATTATTACCAAATTCGATAACTGGTGATTGTTGAGATCAGCTACCTGCTTTTGAAATTCATGGCGAAATTTGTGGGATTCTATGGTTTGGTTTGGACTTTGGAGTAGCTGATGATGATTCTGATGTTTCTTGTGATCTGAAATATTGTTTAAATGAATGATAGCGTTGTTGACTTATAGACCTGGTTTGGTCGCAGTTTCAAAGAGAACGGTGGTGCCTGAGACAGGGACAGCGAGTCGATGGTCAGGAGCCAGAGGAGCCACCGTAGTTGCGACGATGGTCTTACACGTCTTCTAGAAATTTAGATTGCTTTCTGTGTTTTGTTTTGAATCATTGAGTGATGGAGTCTCTTCACAAAACTGAACAGAGCATCACTCTTTTCACATCTACCGAAGTAATCTGAAGTTGCGACAGTTTTAACAGAATAGAGATTGTCGCTGGTTTAGACTTTAGATATGTTATGATCTAATTAGATTATAACTATTATTCTATATGCCTTTTTATTTAATTATCTAGATGTTTATAGTGATAGTCATAGGCTTTTCAAAATGATTAATAATTGGTTTAGGAAGCTAAGTATACACAGTTATTCATGGTTTCCGTTTTTAGGAAGAGTATATGCATGGCTTTAGTTCCTGAAGATACTTATAGGTTTTACATTCTACCAATATTCAGTTTTGAACGAATTATCATTTACTATTATGTTCATGTATTAAAATGGTAAGTTGCATAAAAAATTTGACTTTCACTAAATAGATATCAACACATTTAACATAAGTAGACTTAGAAAACAATCTAATTTGATTTGATATCAAATTATTTGATTTCACCACATAAATTAAAAATATATATAGCTAATTCTTTTGTATAAAAGAAGAAATAATTCACTAGAAAAAACCAGACATAAATATTTACATATTTTGTTGTTTATATACTAAACAGAAATTATTCATTTCGGCTTTACACAATTATATATACGCTAATACGAATACAATAGGGTCACATTTTCTTGACATGCAGAATGATAACGAATTTGCCATGAACTTGTTCTTGTTTCCTCTGCAGTTCCTAAAAACCAAACTAGAATTTTCCCACCGACATCTATTAGTGCAACGACCAATGACTAAAAACAAATTGACTCCTTAAACAGAAATTAACATTCACTAAATAAAATCAACAACTCAAATAAAAAACTAGGGGAAATCTTACATTAATATGCAGTGGATCATCCCATCAAAGGATAAGGAATTAAACTTATCTATCTATGGTAAAATTAGGTATTATTCCAAAATAGTAACAGATACTGCAGTCAAGATGATTAATAGAAAAATATTTTTGAAAAAGGTAGTTAATAGTTATCCTCTAAGACTCCGAATGGAGAGAGCGGATCAAGCATTGCGGATCGAGCGGACCAAGCGGATTGAGCGTAACAAAAGCGGAACTAGCGGATTAAGCGTAACAAAAGCGGATTAAGCGTTTCAAGTGCGGATCAAGCGAATCTAATGGTCCAAAAGTATGTTTGAATGGAAAAAGCGGATATAAAGCGGTTCAAAACACTGTACAAAATACTGTACATATTTATAATAACTATATAAGATATATATTTTATTTTATTATTACTAAAAGTATTAAAATTAAGAAAGTTTAATTTTTAAATACACATATAATTATATTTGATAAATTTATATATATAATTTTTAAACATATTATCTTTAGACAATTTTGATTGGTCAATAGTGTTTTTTTTTCAATAAGATAAACATTAAGTTTACTTGATGTTTTAGAAATTATTATGTATACATGAAAAAAATACTAAATATAGTATCTCAAATATTTTAAAAATAAATAAATTAAAATGAAAACTTCATGTAAAGAACAAATTATATATAATTAAATAAATTATTACTGTATATTAAGTTTTATAAACTGTTTTTTTAAATATCAAGTTATAAATAGTTAAGCTACTTCCAAACCAATTTTGGTAATTGGTTAAAATGATCTCTACTTCATTATTTATAGAAAAGAATAAAATTAAAATTAAAAAATAATAATATTATGAACTGTGCATATTTATTTTATTTTTATATACTATAACTTATTAAAATCAATTAAATGTATAATTTTTAATTTATAAATGCAGCAAATATAAATACCCACAATTAAATTTGAAATATAGCTTTATTATGGGTAAACAAATATAGTGGATAAGAATTATAAATTGATAGTCTGGATATTTAAAAATACTATTGAAATATATCATATTGATACATAACATAAAAATTGGTTAATCAAGGTTTGATAATTCTCATATGAGAAAATTAACTAATCAAATCTTAAGTTAAAAAGATTATTTTTAATAAAAAACAAATTAAAAAAAGAACTGTAAGTGGAACTCTTCAAACCACACCAAAAAATGAGTGGAACTACTGTTACAAGATCATCAGTTTCCTTTGATAACTTGTACCGCATGTGGTTTATTTTATATTTTTCTTGTTTTTTATTTATTTTTAATTCTGAACTGTTTTTGCTTTATTTTATTTGTGAATGGGAAACACAAATGTAGTTCCTCCTCTCTAACATATGAACCGTCTTTTATCCGCCTCCCATTCGAGGCCTAAACCTCTGGTCTTGCGGTTATAAAAAGAACAAGCAGCGAACCCAAACAAAGAACTCATTACAACAATGATTACGACAAGAACCTTTGTATCTGTCCTTTTCTCTGTCCTCTTCTTGTCTCTCCCTTTCTCCTCATTCTCCCAATCTCCTCCGTCGAATGCTGTCTATAACTCATTCCTCAAATGTTTCTCCAAGAGGACTAAATCCCCACAAACCGAGATCGCCAAAAATGTCTTCGCTCAGAGCAATCCATCTTACTCCTCCGTCCTCCGTGCATACATCCGCAACGCGAGATTCAACACTTCCTCTACCCCCAAACCCACGATCATCGTCACTCCTCGCTCCGATAGCCACGTCAGCGCCGCCGTCCTCTGCTCGAAGCCCCTGAATTACGTCCTCAAAATCCGAAGCGGCGGCCACGACTACGATGGCCTCTCTTACATCTCCGACAAACCGTTTTTCATCCTCGACTTGTCGTATCTCCGCGACGTCACCGTCAATATCGCCGATCAATCGGCGTGGATCTCCGCCGGAGCGACTCTCGGCGAGGTTTATCACGGAATTTGGCAGAAGAGCAAGATCCACGGATTCCCAGCCGGAGTTTGCCCGACGGTTGGTGTCGGCGGGCATTTAAGCGGCGCAGGGTACGGTAACATGGTGAGGAAGTACGGATTATCGGTGGATTACGTTGTCGATGCGAAGATCGTCAACGTCAAAGGTCAGATTTTAGACCGGAAAGCAATGGGCGAGGATCTTTTCTGGGCCATTCGCGGCGGAGGAGGAGCGAGCTTCGGCGTCGTTTTGGGATACAAAGTCAAGCTCGTTCCGGTACCACAAACCGTTACGGTTTTCCGGGTGGAGCAGTACATGGATTCCGGAGCTGTAGATATGACACACAAATGGCAATCCGTGGGTCCGAAAACGGATCCGAATCTGTTCATGAGAATGCTGATTCAGCCGGTGACGAGGAAGAAGGTGAAGACGGTGAGAGCTTCTGTGGTTGCTCTGTTCTTAGGCAGAGCTAACGACGTCGTTTCGCGGCTTGCTAAGGAGTTTCCTGAATTGGGTTTGAAGAAGGAGAATTGTACGGAGATGACTTGGATGCAATCGGCTTTATGGTGGGATAACGACGAGAACGCAACTACGACTGATCCTAAAGTGTTTCTTGATCGGAATCCTGATACCGCTAGCTTCGGTAAGAGGAAATCGGATTACGTGGCGACTGAGATTCCTAGGGCTGGGATTGAGTCTTTGTTCAAGAAGATGATCGAATTAGGGAAAATCGGATTGGTTTTTAATCCGTACGGCGGGAAAATGGCGGAGGTCGCGGAGGATGCGACGCCGTTTCCGCACAGGAAGAAGCTGTTCAAGATTCAGTACTCTGTGAACTGGAAAGAATCGTCTCCAGAGATAGAGAAAGGCTTCTTGAATCAGGCTAAGGTGCTACACGGTTTCATGACCGGTTTTGTGAGCAAGAACCCTAGAAATGCTTACTTGAATTACAGAGATGTCGATATCGGAGTGAACGATCACGGGCCGAATAGTTACAAGGAAGGAGAGGTGTATGGAAGGATGTATTTTGGGAATAATTTCGATCGGTTGGTGAAGATTAAAACCAAGGTTGATCCCGGGAATTTCTTCAGAAATGAGCAGAGTATACCTACCTTGCCAGGCAAGGCAGAGTGAAACCCTTTGTTTTGAAAAAATGAAGAGGTTTGGTTTCTTTATTAAAACAATAATGTTTACTGAAGGATAATATAATATATTATTTGGTGCAGTATAATATATATATTGTATTCATGGAACACTATAATAAGATTCTTTTACATTAAGATAAAAAGCGTATAACGTGGGTTGGTGTTAATCATCAAAATAGAAATTCAACACCGTTGAATGTTGAATTTTGCTACCTAATTTTGAAATTTGTGGCGCAAATTGTGGTCTTTGTTTGTTTTTAAATGGATTTTTGGATGATTTGAAGTTGTTTAGCAGATAAAGATGAGGTCTCGTGAGTTATTTTTGGATTATGTACAGCTATAAACAAAACAAAAATTGGATAATGTAATGAATGATAGCTACACGGTGGTCATGCATGATTCAGGAGCCGGAGGAGCTTCCGTCTTTGTAAAACTTGTGCCGATGGTCTTAAAGGTCAACGGTTTCTAGATAGATTCGTCATTCGTGTATCAAACGTGTACACTACACGTTTTGACGGAGTTCCGTTTTCGATTTTGATAGATAAAAGAACTTTTGGGTTTCTATTTTAATGCAACTTATGCAACTAACAAAAGAATGATTATTGATGTATGCTTCAAGATTCCAATGAGTAATAATGACATTGAATTCAATAACTACTTTATTTTTCATCTTTCTTTTTCTGAGGTTTAAACCACCATGGACTTTCGAACTTCGAAGGAGTACATGTAAATCTTGGTGAACTACCGTAACAACAAAGTTAACACATTTTTGCTGAAAAAGCAGGTTTTAAATAAGCCAAAAACGCATCGTAATTTCAATAACCGTTTTCGATGTATCTACTATTGACCAAAACCGGAAAAAAAAAAAGAACTTATAAAATCAATTAAACAGATTCTCATTAGTTTCTATATACTCTCACTCTTGAAGTATTCAACTGGAATTCTCGTAAAACAAACCCAAAAAATCAGACACAAATACGAAATTGATCAGACACAAGATATAGTCAATAACCACATTTAGGATTTTGTCAAAGTCTGACTTGAGCAGCAGTCTTGTTAACTTCCTAGTTAACTATTGCATTTATGCATTTAAAATTCATATATATAAAAAGAGAGAAAAAGTAATAGAATTAACATGATTTGGAGTAGTTTAACATACAATGATGAGTCTCGTGAGTAATTCTATTGTTTTTTTAGAAAGAGTCTGTATATAAAACGACAGCGCGACCCTAGACCAAAAACAATACATATACAAACTTTGGTTTATACTCGTGAGTAAATTTTGGATTATGATGGATGATAGTGTTGACTTTAGACTAGATTGTGTTGCAAATGCAAGGGAACGACGGCGGATGACTCATGAGCCGGAGGAGTCACCCTCTAGTCTACGTAAGATCTGAAACTCTGACGTTTTTGTATTTACTTCTAGTCTGACCAAGTTTACGAGTACTAACTACTAAGTGCAATACTAAAACTAAGTTCGCCGTAATATACCTAGACATTCGAGAAAAATTCTACAAACTTAACCAATTAACCCAACTTATATGACCCAACTTGGAACATATAAGTGGGTTTGGCCGTTTACGCATCAAGTCAATATATTTATAGAGCAATTGGTTTTAGTACTCTAATTTAATTTCAAGCTTAAGTCTTCCAAGATATTCGAAACTTGAGAGCTGAGAGACGCAGCAAAATCCTAGTAAAGGGTAAAGACTTCACAGCGCAGATTTAGTAGAAAGCTTCTAAAGGAAAACCAAACCCAATTTTAAGAACAAAAGTCGTCAAAAAACAAGTAAACAACAAACCACATGTCCAAGAACTTCTAGAGTTATTCAATACAAACATAAAAAGAAAACCTGCAACTAGTAGTTGAGGTTTTCCCTTTTTTAAAGGAAAAGACTAAATTGGCTTTTGAGTAAATGACTCTCTCAGTACTCTTCTTCCTGCTGGTACTCAGCTTCTTCCTCATCCTCGTACTCACCTTCTTCATCAGCAGTTGCATCTTGATACTGCTGGTACTCTGAAACAAGATCGTTCATGTTGCTCTCCGCTTCCGTGAACTCCATCTCGTCCATTCCCTCACCAGTGTACCAATGCAAGAAAGCCTTCCTCCTGAACATAGCCGTGAACTGCTCACTCACACGCCTGAACATCTCCTGGATCGAAGTCGAGTTCCCGATGAAAGTCGACGCCATCTTCAAGCCAGTAGGCGGGATGTCACAGACCGTTGATTTCACGTTGTTTGGGATCCACTCCACGAAGTAGGACGAGTTCTTGTTCTGCACGTTCAGCATCTGCTCGTCCACTTCCTTCGTGCTCATCTTCCCACGGAACATTGCAGAGGCCGTGAGGTAGCGTCCGTGTCTTGGATCTGCGGCACACATCATGTTCTTCGAGTCCCACATTTGCTGCGTGAGCTCAGGGACTGTGAGGGACCGGTACTGCTGAGAGCCTCGTGAGGTGAGAGGCGCGAAACCAACCATGAAGAAGTGAAGACGAGGGAACGGGATCAGATTCACGGCTAGCTTACGCAGGTCGGAGTTTAGCTGACCAGGGAACCTCAAACAGCAAGTCACACCAGACATTGTCGCAGATATCAAGTGGTTCAAATCGCCAACTGCATACAGAGATTGAACCAACTATGTGAATCATCTACCAAACAACATGAGCACAGAAACGACGCTTTGCAGATAATACTATATCATCAAACAGTAACAAAGCAATAAGGCGTGAAGTTGCAGATCCAAATTGTGATTCAATCTCGGCAAAGCATTTTCAAGAAGAGAACAAAAAGGCATCTCGTGCAGAGAAAGCAACTAAATCCAAGCAATTGAGTGAAGAGGACGATTGGATAAGGAATCTTACAGCTGGGGGTAGTGAGTTTGAGAGTCCTGAAGCAAATATCGTACAAGGCCTCATTGTCGAGAACCATGCACTCATCTGCATTCTCAACAAGCTGATGAACAGAGAGAGTAGCGTTGTAAGGCTCGACAACAGTATCAGAGACCTTGGGGGAAGGGAAGACTGAGAATGTAAGCATCATTCGATCTGGGTACTCCTCACGGATCTTGGAAATCAAGAGCGTTCCCATACCAGATCCAGTGCCTCCTCCCAGAGAATGGCAAACCTGAAACCCTGTAAAGCGAATCTCACTGTTTAAACTCGAGTAAATGCGTAAATCAACCTCAAAATCGAATGGATCTAGATCTAGAAGATGATTGTACCTTGGAGACAGTCACAGTTCTCGGCTTCCTTACGAACAACGTCGAGGACGGAATCGATTAGCTCAGCTCCCTCAGTGTAGTGACCCTTGGCCCAGTTGTTACCGGCGCCGGATTGGCCGAAGACGAAGTTATCGGGGCGGAAGGTCTGACCGTACGGTCCAGATCTGAGACTGTCCATGGTCCCAGGCTCCAAATCCATGAGCACAGCACGAGGGACGAATCTGCCACAGCTAGCTTCATTGTAGTAGACGTTGATGCGCTCAAGCTGTAGATCTGAGTCTCCGACGTACCTACCGGTCGGATCGATGCCGTGCTCGGCGCAGACGACTTCCCAGAACTTGGCACCGATCTGGTTACCACACTGACCACCCTGAATGTGAAGGATTTCACGCATCTTCGGTTGAAAGAGTTAACTGAGAGGAGAGATTTAGAGTTTTACAGGTTCCGAAATCGGAATCCAGAGAAGTGTGAGAGGAATAGGGTTTTCTCGGGAAATGAATAGTGACGGAGGAAAAATGAGAGTGAGCGAGTGAGTTTTTATTATTGCTCTGTGTTTTTTTCCTTATTTCCCCATAAATTTCTAAATTCTGACGCGCCGATTTGTTTTTATTCAAAATTTGAAAATTTGAAATGGTGCGTTTCTCCCTGGAAATTTTGAAATTTTTAATTCTGTTTGTCAGAAATCAGAATATTGAAACGTATAAATCATATAAAAATGATTTTTATGTTTTGTTGTTATAGTTTGGAGTCATTTGTGTATCAAACCGTGTACTTTCACGGAATTCCGTTTCTGATTTTTTGGCTAAAAGGTTTACTGTTAGATTATAGTAAAAAAGAAAAATGTACAAAGCCAGACCCAGGCCCAGTCGGTTGTTACATGGTTTAGCACCCAGAACCCATTACGAGAACCAGGATTGAACCAGAAAGTTAGAACCCAAGAACTCCGAGTGGATACATTACATATATCAGTTACGTATGTCAATTATCAAAGTTTTAGTCTCAAACCATATCATAAGAGATCAGATTTACGGTATTTATACATCATCGAACCTCTTATTCGAGAAAGTTACCCACCAAGTAGGTGAGACAGTCTTCTATTTTTACTTCAATTTAGTAGCATAAAAAAATCTGCCATACAGAAATACACATCCAGAATACAATAATATATGATTATATAGAATTGTCATTGACACAAAGACTAGGATGAACATGCAGTCTATAAAAGAAAGAGAAATTGAAAAAGTGGTTTAAGTTTAAGAACAAGAACTTTTATTGAGCAATAACTTGAGCACCAAACAACTAAAAAAGAGGTAAGCTTGTAGGGAAACGAACTTGCATCCATTGCTTCTCATACGTAACCAAATGGCTCCAACCTAATTCCTCCAGCAAACCCAGTTTCAGTTCGTACATTTTCTTATTCGCAATCTCGTTCTCGTTTTGGATCAAGTCATCAAGTACCTGAAAAATCATTATCAATTAAATTTTTATTACAGTCATGTGGGTCAGTGATTTCAGACGAATACATCATTTGCAGTGTTTCTTGGTACGTTTCAAGATTAGATAAATATGCATTACCTTCAATGCGGTCCCGAGTCGTGAGAGCCGTTTCTCTCTTAGAACAGTGAGAGTACCGAATTTAGATGATTTCACGTCTACCCATTTCGTCAGTTCTTTGTAATTCTCTTCGAATTTATCCTTCTGGCTACTTTCTTCTTCTCCTTCATCTCCCTTCTCACCCTGCAGACAAATAAGTTGTGTAATTGTACGATATATTAGCTAACAAAATGCTAATGACAACATTAGTATATTCATATACATAATCACCAACTAGCATGTTACTACTATCTTATTAGTCACATATAAATTAATTAACAATTGAAGAGGAGATAGTTGAGATCAATATTTGGTTCTTGCCTTCAAGTTCTCGAGTTTCGCCATGGCTAACCCTTTTTGGTACAGTGCTTCTGCCAGTTGGTCACGAGTCATCTCCATTTTTTTCTTTAGATTCTGATCGGAAAGATAGCACAGTTGGTGGTTATCAGAGACGTAAACAAAGCAAGTAACTGGTTGAGAAATATTATGCTTTGTAAGAAAACGCAATATAATATCACACCTCTGCTTCCTCATCTTCTGGTTCGCTTTTCTGTAGCAAGAATCTTCCTAACTCGTCTACGTCAACACTGCCTACTACTTCGTTCGCAGCATCTATAATCTGCGGAAAACAAAAGACAAAAGACGATGCTTTTCAGTTTACATGTAACTTTAGTTGGAAGATTATTGAGGGTTAGACATTTGAAGATTATGTTAAATGTATAACAGTAAAATTAAATAAAGTAGTGTACAATTTGGAGATAACCAAGTCTTTTGAAACCTTACCTCTTCATAATGGCTGCTTTTGTCCCCAGCATCGGACCGAGATAGCAAACCTTCCAAGATCTTAGCAAACAATGGAGTATAGTTTGGGTATTCAGACTGCCAAAGAACATATGCTCAAAGTTAAAGTGGCAAAAATCATTATTCTAAACGATCTAAAGTTAGAAAAGCCTTTAGCTGGCAAACCTTAAGGCAGGCACACAACTTTCTCCACTCCGAACGCTCTTCCTCAGTTTCTTGTTTTAGGTTCCCAAGAAATTTGATCTTTGTGTCACGAACCTGATTACATTAAAATGCTTTCGTAAAACAGTGTAGAAAGGAAACCCCCTCGATATTCACAAAACTACTAGTACTTAATTCAATTATACAATAAAACATTTGACCATAATGTTGAGCAAGAGCCAATATGAAACATGCTTCTGCAAATAATACCTCTTCTTCCAAGCGCTCGGATGCTGATTTACAGCTCTTTGTAGAAGAAACTGCCTTCTTATCTTCCTCAGGCTATTGAACAAAGAACAAAATAACAAATCAGTTCGAAAAATCGAGCTAAACGCAAGATATGCTCCTGTAGCCAGATTGTTAAGTATCACAAGCTTATGCCAAGAGCCAAACAGGACCAGAAAAGGTGTTTCTTTTTAAGATACCTTATTTGGTGGAACCACAAATGATATCGGATAAGATACAGGATTATCCTTTGGATTCTTCCCTTCTTTATCATCAAATGACAATTTCCCATATGAGATTTCTCCCACCAACACAGATCCTGGCGGAGTATTCTGCAGGTGAAAACAAAATTGTACATCTGAGAAAGATATTGTAAGATGCATTTGAAAATTAACTGTACTTGTCAACAATCTATTAAACCTTCGGTAGCTTATCCTTTGTTGGTGGTCCCAGGTAAAACGCTTCCTTCTCCCTGCAGGTGATAAATGAGGAGAGAAACACGTTTATAGAACAATAAACAAAGCGGCCAGAAACCTTTAAACTGGTAACTGAGCTAAAAGAGTACCCTGGCATTAGAACAGAGGATTTAAAGGCACCATTTCCTGTAAGAGGACCATCTGGTTCAGAATGTAAGTTCAGCCGAACATCCTGCACCACCAGCAAAACAGATGAAATTTAATGTTATGTGAAAAGTTAAAGATTAAACTACAATTTTGTTTCGGAATTTTTTTCTTTCTGAGACATATTACATCTACCTTTTCAAAATAAAGTGAAAGCGTAATTCAAATTCTTACCCCCATATTTCTCTCAATAAACACAGTGAGCTGCTTCAGCTTTTCCAGCAGCTGCACATTTTCATGCCTGGCGAAAGCAATTAGCTATTAGGACAACAAAAATATTGCTAACAGGAACTTGTCAACCAGTCACGCTGAGAAGATCGGTTCTGCCTAGAGAATACCATGTACAAACTCTACTCTTCAAATTTTATAACAAACAACCATCAAAGATGTAGCACAAACCTCAGATACACCTGAAGTTTATATTCTCCCTTGGGAAGTTTAGAAGACTCGGGATAAACATCACCCGTCGCATACACACGCTGAAAGTATGTCAGGACAAGGCAAGAAAAGACTATAAATGTAATAAATAACCAAAATTGCTAGACACGAAAGCAGAGAAGCAAAGTACATAACCAAACTAGGGATTTATAAAATTGTTGTATCAGGTATTTACTTGACAATGCCAATGAGAATTTACAAGCTAATCTATACTTGTGCTACCCAGCCTTTTAGGTGGCAGTTCGAAGTGTACCTTGTTCGCATCAGAGATCATATAAAATTGGGACTCAAATTTGGTGTCATATATGCGATTGTTCAATAAGGGTATGTATGGTTTCACTTCAGCTGCATCTTCTAATTTGAACTTGTAGCTGCAGAAACAAAAGGATGAGAATTACTGTGAATTATTTTTATATAGAAGTAAATGGCACCAAAAGTAGAAGCATGACTCACGTTAATGTCAATGCGAGTATCTGTTTGCCCGACAGTAGTTTATCGCGGCTAGTTGATAGAGTCTTGAGTTGTGCATCAACAGGTTGATATGGAACTCGTATCTTCAGTTAAAACAAAACACCGTCCATAAGTAATTCTACAAACAATTACAGAAAAAGGAGAAGAAACCATCTCCACATACACTGTACCTTGTTCAGAACAGCGATGGGAACGAGTTTTTCAGATGCCAATAATGCTTCAGCTTCTACTTTTATTGGTGCTTCACTTCCATCAAGTATCAATTCTTCTTTATTGACACCAATTCCATGGAATTCAATCTAAAAAAACACAAATAACTTATATCAACTCATGTCCAACAAGTCACAGTGTACTCGATATAATCAGTAGGTGTGAGCGACTTGAGCATAAACCTTTGTTCATAACATTAGTGAGACAGCATGAAGACTGATTCATAACACTATTTCTATCTATTCTCCTGTAATTCGTTTCCAAAATCATTCCTAAACGAGAATGCACATACAGGGGTGATTATTGCTAAACCAGAGACCTAGCATCCAACTACTGAGAGGCTAAAATTGGTAAGGGAACTCAATTGCAGAAAGAAATAGGCAATGCATCAACATGGACCAAAAGATACACTAGCATGATGAACTCAAAGGAAAGTCAGGAAACCAGTATGAAAACAAAAAAAAGAGGGGACAAAATATCTAAAACAAGAACTTAAGAGTTCATTACCTGACACATGATGACACAAAAGTCAAACCAAAACACTTTATCCAATATATGCTTGTGTTATATATACACACACATACAGTATATATATTCTTAGTTCCTACCTCAAAATCAACGATAGTTGGTTCACGACTTGCAAGGCCACTGGACCAGAATTGAGCTAGTGCTAGTTCCATCGTTTGACCACTAACCACAGGAAATGCAAAGCTTTTAGCAGATGGAGATGCGAAAGTTGCTGCATTCTCCCACTTGATAGGCCTTCTCAATGGGCAAAGCTGCAAATCAAGAAACGATTAGAACCAGCAGCATTAAAGACTTGAATTATCCTTAAACGTGCCCTACCTGAAGCGTATCAATATAAAATCTCCGTGTAGTATCAAACCCTGAAGTTCGTATTGTAGCCTCAGCCCATGTTGCTCCACGTGGTACCTCGATAAATCTTCGCTCAATGTGGCCTAGACTTGGAATCATTGACAAAGAAAATGTCAAACATAAAAAATGGCAGACATTTTAGAGGACTTGTTTGCTTTATACATCACACATTACAAAGTTCAAGAACGATAACCTGAGATGAAAGACATTTGTTGAAATGAAATAACTGGAGGCCGATTTGCCACGGTCGTGGGAATTACTACTGTTACTGGGATTCTGAAAAGAGGACCACGCTGTGGAGCTTTGCAATCAATCCCATACACTTCAAAGTAATGCACACCATCCCCAAGATTTGTGGGGTCCACAACAACGCTGAAAAGAGATTATATAATCTTACTACGGAGATAATGTGGCACGAAAAACAAATCGAACATAAGCAGCAGGATACACGATTGAAAAACACTAACTTGAAGCTACGTCCATTATGGGTGAGAAGGAGATAATTAGGAACCCGTACAACTCCTTCATCTGTTGAGTGCAACTCAACACATTCCTCAAATGGGACAAGTTCCTTTAGATTACTTGCGCCTTCATGGAACTTCGGATCAACTTGTACCGTCCACTGGAAAGTCAAAACTATGCTTGTTTCACATAACAGACAGAAGAGATAACAAACGTCTGATAAAGTTTGCGCAAGTAAATTTCTGACTCCATGACAAGGCATCGAAATAACTTAATATTCCAGAAAAAGGACATATATGGGATGTCGTATGAAGATAATGACTTTTTATGTAGAATGTAAGTTGGCATATTTGAGCAGATTACTATGCATACTCCTGAGTGAACATATTCTTGTGATATAGCAACAACTCACCTCAGTAGACTGTCTGCAAGCAGTAGCCTCCCGCAGGTATATGCCCCGTGATGTTGGAGCTGCGTTTATAGAGTTCATAATCTTATTGTAAGAAAGGTTCATGTTATCGGAAACAAAACAAAAATCTTGAGGTACTTCTCCCGCCAAAAGCAGGAAGACCTTTCAGTTAGTAGCTACGCATAGATATTACCATTAAGATGCTATTGCAAAACATATGGTGGAAATTAAGACATGCAGTTGTCGTATTTATCTTTAAAGAGAGTGTGAGATAGGTTTCAACAAGCAAGTTTCCATTAAGCTTCTACCTTGAAAACTTTTTTAAAAAAAAATTGTTCAAAATCTTTGTTTACATACTTGTTTTTCCCGAGAGATTGACCTTTATCTGATAAAATACGCATGGACAGTCCTTAAACTGTTTCAAGTATTCATATGCCCTGTCATATAACAAAATAAATCAGAACCAACTATTTAAAATACGGTGAAACTAATTACAGGGTATAAAACCTTACTTGTCAACTTGCATAAGCCCTTGTCCAGTAGTTAGTTTATCTTCAGGTAGATCACCTACAGGAGTTGCTGTATTCTCAAGGGCTCTTCTCACACTGTATGGGCTAATTGGGATGCCCTCAGCCTGCAGAAGCATTAAAGAATTTCAACAGCCGAATGATGCGCTGAGAAAAGGAAAAGAAACAGATGTGCCAAAAGGAAAAAAATAATGTTGAAGAAGAAACCTTCATAGCACTTAAAAGTAATGCAATTGCTCCACAGGCAGAAGGAGATGCCATTGATGTTCCGTTCATGAGCATGCGTCTTTGAAGTGTCCATGTAGGAACAGGAGCAACAGCCCCACCAGGTGCACTTATGCAGACACCAAGATCCCCATCAGAGGTTGGTCCTCGGCTTGACCTACAATATAACAGTAACTATTTCATGCTAGCTGCAACTAGCAATACAATGAATCAAAAGAAAGGAAAAAGGTGAATATACCAAGTGTACTCAAGCCCCTCACCGGGAGGTTCCACCACCGAATGAGCACCAGCTGCCATTGCAGGAGAAACATATGCACCAACACCAATCATACTGGAAGTTGTTCCACCAGGTGCACCAACTGTTGTCAATGCTGGGCCACTGTTGCCAGCACTACTTACAAATATTAGGCGTCTCTTGTTCACAGCCTAAAACATAGCAGACAACAAACGCAAGATGAAGAGCATAAAACACAAGCAACGAGGTGCTGCCTATCAAAGACAAGGGGTTGAATGATACCTCAGTAACAAGATCAACAAAGCGTCCATAGTCTGGAAGTAATGCTGGCTCTCCATAGCTCATGTTGACAAGATCACAATTATGCTGCAACATCGTAACAGAAGTCAGCATATACAAAAAACGTATTGACTTGTGTCAATGCAAAGCAGTCACATGTAACAGTCCACACAGATATGAAATTCTTCTATACAAGCTGATGGTGCAAAGTAGAAAGAAGATACGACTTGCTTTGTTTAAACTTCAAAGGATACAATCTTAGGAAGTTACAACTGAACTTTTCGGCTAATGGTATACTACTGTCAATTATATGAATGATTACCTCCAGGCAAGCTATCAGTGCCCGTGTCAAGCCAGTTCCAGTCTCCATTGACCCTAACCGCGAGTCTCCAATTTTGCAAGATATTATCTGTGCACCTGGTGCGACACCATTTAACAAGTGCTCCTAACATACACATGGAACGAGAGTTAATTGATTGCAACAATTATAAATATATATAACTTAAATACATGTGTTAGCACCTCAGGGTGGTGTGCAGTAGCTATCCCAGCAACATGAGTGCCATGTGGAGAACTATCGGTTACAATGCTTAGGACCTTTCCCTCATCATACACGTTGGCAACAAAGGAGCATGCATCTAGTCGGCTAAACACACCATACTTCCGCTCAATTCTGATTTTACATATTAGATTGAGATTAGAAGGAAAGTAAAACTGGTGAACGGCTCCCAAGCGAAAAATTCCTGAACTTAAATAAGAGAGAGATTTCGAAAGGAAGACTTGCCGGTAATTAGTCAGGGGGGAGAAGTCTGCTAGTTTCCCGCAATCTGGATCTTCCTCAAGACTCTGTGTATCAAGTGCAACCCTCCATACTTCTCCATCATGCCAGACAACAGCATCAATAACAGGCCCTTTGTCTTCATATTTCTACAGAGAAACAATGCATTTACAGCACAGATTCAATAAAACAACGAACAAGTATACAGCAACAAAGCTAAAGGAAAGTCTCTAAACTTACATCAGCTTGTTTCTTTAGGAAATCAACTCTGCTTTGCAGGTCTTCACGTGTCTTCTTCAGTTTCATATCATCCGCCTTGCTGTGCTTCTGGAGGCAAGAATGACAAAAGAGGTTACGATATAATCTGAATAGCACTGTCAGACTCGCAACATTCACAATACAACAAACCAAATTAAGCATCTCTGTAGCACCTGATCGAAATCATACAGATTCTTTACAGCCTTTGCAATTTCTTCCTGATTCTTTTCATCCCAGGTTTTCCTTCTCTCTTTCTGCATGACAGAAAAACAGATATAAGTTTTAAATAGGACTGCAGACCAGATACGTAAAACTTAGAAGTCTTAAGATTAGATGTAACTAATCCAATGGGAAAAAGAAATGAACACAACTCTAATGGCTACCTTCACACGAGAAGTTAAGTCATCTGTAAATAGCTGGTAAACCAACTTGCAACCTACACGCCACTCTCCAGTGGGGTTTTTCCATGAAGAATTGACAACCAAAGGTGCCCCTGTATCAAATTTGTTAAAAACAAAAGAAACGATCAACGTATGGTATATGGCTAGAGGATGGACAAAAAGCCAACATGAGCAAGAAGACTATCATGCAGAAATGGAAACTATCCCTTTCGAGATCAAATCACCAACCTGATGCTCCACGAATATGACCATCGTCATTGGCTTTCACCACTGTGGATATATCTATGTCCCCACTTCCAGTGCTGAATGAAAAACAAAAAAGGATCTCATCAGGTCACAGTCACTCAAATGAACAAAGAACACAGATGAAAATTTCAAATTTACCAGTCAATGACGTCCAAAACCTTTGGTTTTCCATCAGAAGTTACATGCAAGCCAGCAGCAGAAGGATCGAAACCAGAATCTAGAAAAGATCAAATATCACTTTGTCAGTTCCTCAATCAGAATTTTACTTGCAAAGTTACAAAGATAAATCAGAACAACGTCTTCGGAACCAAGCAATCTCCCTAGTGATCTGATCCTACCTAGCTAAACATAAGCCTCATGCAAATTTTCCCCATAAACAAAACAGACGATTGACAATTCAATCGAAGAAACAAACAGTAGAGGATACAAAAAGAAAGGGAAGTACCAAAGATAGCGATAACGACGCCGCGACCGTCGTACTCAGGATGAGCTTCGACGAAGCTATCCGCGCGGATTTCTTTCTTAGGCATGAGAGAAGCAAGGAAGGTTGATTCGTTTAGCTTGAAATTAGCGACAGAAGCATTATCAGGTCCAGCACCAACGACACTGCCACCTCCACCTCCTCCGCCACAACCGACGCGAGAAGCCGTAAGAGTCTCAGAAGAAGAACAAGGCATCGCCGAGAAACCACTCCGTCTTATTCGAATTCCGCGAGAGCGAGAGCGAGAGCAGCTTCTTCTTCTGAAGGATTTGAGTCTTCGATGGAGAAATTGAGGAGAAGAAATGAAATCGCGAGGAAGAGAGAGTGACGTGGAAGAAGAAGCCCAATAACAACACGACGGGCCTTCGAAGAACGCGCCGTGAATCTGCAGATGCATACTCATCAGATCCATCTTCGGGATGCGTGTTAATAAGTGATAGGGGTAATTTCGTAAAGTAACAGCTGAGTCGCTGCACCGAATCTTAAGTTCTTAACTCGTGAGAGTCCTCTTGGTTTATGTCAATGGGGAGGTAGGTGGCTTACTCTCACTGGTGTGGCTTTGCTCTAAAAGATAACGAGATTATTTTGGACTTTCACTCTAATTTCTTAATTATCGATAATAGAGTTCGAATTATTTGGTGCGAGTCACAACAATCACAACTTCTCTGATTTCATCTCTCTCATAATCACAACTTGTTACCTTCAATTGAGCCAATACAATAAATTGGACATCTCTGGTGTTCGCTCGCTCGTTTATGACATTGTTCTTCATTGTTGTCGTCTTAGTTTGAAAACCAATTTAAAAGTTTCTTTTCTTGTTGATTCTTGATAAATGAGACTGATAATGTGTGGTGAAAGTTAAGACAAAATTTGATCGGTAGTTCCGTAGTTAGATTTATGACCTATTTTAAGGTGTTTGCGTATGGATTTCATTTGAGTTTGATATGACCCTGTAATTACTTTTTAAGATATGGAAACTTCACATTTGCGGGAATCTGATTTCCATGACATTTTTTTTTTTGTACATTTTGAAGTTTGTCCTTACTCATCTATTTCAACTTTCATGTTTGTTGACATTGTTGTCGTCTTGCAGAGTTTACTTTCTGCCTCGAACTATAGACTCTAGAGTATAGCTAGGCAAATAGTGTGAGTAATTTGACAAAGCTAGGAATGGATAGCATGTTTTAATTAAGATTTTCTATGAACTTAATAAATATGTACAAATATATGTTTGGTTGAGTTAGTTAGGAATGGATATACTCATTTATATTCTCTAAGATCCTATGTGATCCTACTCTTGTAACCTAGTTATCCACAATACAGTGAACCATCGACCTCTGTACCAACTTACACTTACATGTATTTGAGGACCGTCAAAATAATTGAAATGGATATAATTGTGTTCCTAACATTCTGTACAATACTTGAAATGGGGAAAATTTTGGTTAGTAGCGTTTGCAGTGATCCTCTTTTAATTTTGTATCAGAAGAATTCTAATGGTATGCACGTCAAAAATTATGTTTGTCAACTTCCATAAATCGTTTCGATTAGTCTTGAATGTTCTTGTTTGTGGCTTTTTAGACTGAAAAGTTAAGTGCAAATTAGCAACAAATACACTGAGGTTTGGCAATATGCCTGACCCTCAAAGTCAAGACTTTCACTAAAATTCATTTAAGCAAATCTATTATGCGTAACCCTACTATATTTACTAATTCACACGACACTAAGACAGCCTTCAATTCATCACCGACTTTTATTCTTAGCAAATGGGGAAAACACTCTTTTTTTCTTGTACCGTACGGTACGATTCGTACCGGAATAAACAGTAGAATGAGACTTCCTCATTTGTATACGTTTGTTAACGAGTGACAGTAGAATGACACTTCATCCTACTCAATATTGTATCTCCCAACGAAAGAGACTAATGACACTTCCTCATTTGTATACGTTTGTTAACGAGTGTCGTCACGTCATCTTTTGTCGATCATATGCTCTTCCCTTTTTCTGAATCCTTGTCCTCTCCATCTATGCTACAATTTCTTGTTCTTACAACCTTTTCGTTTTTATTGTTTTAAGACTCCAGCTCATAACTTAAAAAAAAAAAAACTCTACAAGAACACTCACTTTGACCTTGGCAAAAAAAAAAAGTATGTTGCGACAGCCTCTTATACAAGACTTCCATAATGGAAGTTCCATCTATCATCAATCCATCTTATCTGGAAGACGACTTCATCAGCGTTACCCCAATATCTCTTCATCTGCTTTAACCTTCATAACACCCTTTATTTAGAATCTTGGATACTGTATATAGTGACAAAAGATGAAGAAAAAGACATCTAAGAAGAAATAAAAAATCGTTTTCCATATGGTCTTGATTAAGACTATTTTTCCGCGTAACTTTTGTTTCTTTGTTATATACTTATATATATCCAAACAATTACGAATCTTGATCAGGATTGGGTACCTGTGGTTGTGAGAGAAGTACAACAACGACTCCATTAGTAACACTATAAATCTATAATCATGCAATGTACCACCAGACTTCCAGAAAGTAAGAACATTGACACGTTTTTAGCATTCCGTAGAGTTGACATGACATCATGCATGACGACGTTAAGTCCTTAACGCTTCATTTCTTTTTTAACAATATAGATATTATCTTAAGACAATAATTTTTTTTTTAATGAGGTATGGGATATTTTTGTTTTCCTTTGAATTCAAGAGTATCAAATCGTTTACTTTTCTTTGCTTCACATTAACAACTTCATGTATATTAATTTGATCTATATATCTACAACCTCATCCTATAATCGCTTCCAAGTTTTTCTTAAGGAAAAATGAGTACTTTTTTTTTGTTTTGGTCGAAAAATGAGTACTTTAAAATTAAAATTTGTTGACTTCACACCGACACCGTATATTTAGATTTTAAACTTTAAGTCTGATTAGTCATTGTTAATATAGAAGATCTTGTTATCCAAAACGAATTACCCAACAAAAGCTGTAAATAAGAACTAGTGTTATTCGTATTTTATAGTATTTAGGTGTTATCAGCTACACCATGAGAGGTGACAAACCACCAATCACTAGTCTTAAAATGGAAAACCCTTCAAAACGCTAATTCTGGTTAATCTATTTAAATTTATATTATTTGCTTTTTATAACCATGGAGGTCTACATCTTATTATGATGCGCAAAATTATTTTCAAGCAAGTAATAATGATCTCCACGTTTGGAAATTGCAATATTTTGCTAGAACGCGTAATAATTCCATATATGGTTCTCACTATTCTCCATGTCAACTTTGAAAACGTCTTCTTTTTTTGACTCTTAGCTAACGTCTTTGTTTTAGCTACTCGTCAAATATTCGTATTATATTTCTAAGTAATGACGTTAATTAAATAATCTATCCCAAAATTGAAATATTTATTTATAGTCTTCTCAAACCTTCTTCTTTGCAACTCATTCACTTTTCTCAACCAATCTCAGAAACATTTTAAACCAGACAAGAACAAGAGCACTACTACTTTCCTTTTTGTCTGAAACTTCAAACACAAGAAACAAGAAAAATATGATAGAGCTTGCTCTGTCTCTGTATCTTTTCTTCTCAGTTAAATATGTCAATTCTGTTTATTCTCCTCCGACAAGTGAACAGTTTCAAAGTTGCTTGTCGTCAAATCACTGCAATTCAACATTCAAAAGCCCTATAAATCTCGCCAAGGTCCACACACCAGATTCAAGAATCTACACTGACTTTTCCGAATCCTCCTCATCCCTAAATTCAAGTTTCTTCAGTTTGAATTTCACAAGCCTGAAACCGATTCTTACCCTCAAACCGAAATCCGAAACGGAAATTAAAAAAGCAATCCTATGCAGCAAGAAACTTGGAGTGCAAGTAAGAACCCTGAGTGGTGGCCACGACTACGAAGGTCTCTCTTACCTCTCACAGTCTCCCTTCATAATCATCGACCTCGTCAACCTCAGATCGATCAACATCAACCTCAAAGACGACACAGCTTGGATCCAATCCGGAGCAACACTCGGCGAACTCTATTACAAGATCGCTAAAGCCAGCAAGATCCTTGCCTTCTCCGCAGGGATATGTCCGAGTGTTGGAGTTGGTGGCCATATAAGCGGCGGTGGATTCGGCACAATAATGAGAAAACACGGTTTAGCGTCTGATAACGTCGTGGACGCGCATTTGATGGACGTAAACGGGATAATCCGCGACCGGAAAGCAATGGGAGAGGATTTGTTTTGGGCGCTTAGAGGCGGTGGAGCAGCGAGTTTTGGCGTTGTCTTGTCGTGGAAGGTAAAGCTTGTTAGGGTTCCTGAAAAGGTAACTTGCTTCATAAGTCAGCATCCGATGGGAGAAAGCATGAACAAGCTTGTTCATCGATGGCAATTCATAGGAGCAGAGCTAGACCAAGACTTATTCATCAGAGTCATTATCGACAACAGTCAAGAAGGGAATCAAAGAAAGGTCAAAACAACTTTCCAAGCTCTGTTCCTTGGAGGGATCGATAGACTGATTCCTCTGATGAACAAGAAGTTTCCAGAAATCGGATTACGAGCTCAAGACTGCTCAGAAATGAGCTGGATCGAGTCGATAATGTTCTTCAACTGGAAGTCAGGACAACCGTTGGAGACCATGCTCGACAGAGACCAGAGGTACGAGGATCTTTACTTCAAAGCCAAATCAGATTTCGTTCAAAAACCAGTTCCAGAGAACGTTTTCGGAGAAGTCACCAAAAGGTTTCTCGAGAAAGAAACTCCACTGATGATCTTAGAGCCGCTCGGTGGGAAGATCAGCGAGGTTTCAGAGACAGAGTCTCCATATCCACACAGGAGAGGGAATCTTTACAATATACAGTATATGGTGAAGTGGAAAGTGAATGAAGTCGAGGAGATGAACAAGCATGTGAGGTGGATGAGATCTCTTTACGATTACATGAGCCCTTACGTTTCTTCATCGCCGAGAGGAGCTTATCTGAATTACAGAGATCTTGATTTGGGGACGACCAAAGGGATCAACACGAGCTTCGAAGATGCACAGGAATGGGGTGAGAGATACTTCAGAGGTAATTTCAAGAAATTGGGTTTGGTTAAAGGGAAGATTGATCCTACGAATTTCTTCAGGAACGAACAGAGTATTCCTCCTCTGTTTTGATGCTTTCTCAAGACAAAATCAGATGTATTGTTTATGTAATTCTGTTTATAACAGTGATGATGCAAAGAATCAAATATAAACCGAAGATTTGAAAACCAAGAAACCTGACCAAGCTGATATATAAACGGTTTAGGCACCACTAGATATGTTCAAACATGGTGATAAAAGTTTATACAAGAAGTTAACAGTCAATTGAATCACCTGATATAATATCAGAATACACAAAGATCAGTGAGTTTTTCGACAGCAATCTGAAAAAGGGCAAACGCAAATCCGGTTTAGCTCTTCTTCTGTGCGGCTTTAGTACCAGGAAGTGTTCCAAAGACTTTGTCCCAGAGAGATGAAGTGATTCCATATCCTTTGTCGTGGATTCTGAAGTGATGATTCAGGTGGTATTTCTGTGAAAACATCAAAACAAAACCTCATAAGAAATTCAGAGGACTAAGTTTGAATGCGGAAGAAAGAGACTTTTCAAGATATGTTTTGTTACCTTAAGATGTTTAAAGGTTGGTACTTTCGGTTGACCATGGTGTACATAGTAATGAGTAATGTCATACATCACATAGCCAAACAATATGCCTCCAAGCATAGCAGGAGCTGTTGCCGGTGTAGCTACGAGATGGAGAAGCTTCCATAGCTAACAATGAAAAGGAAGAAGCGAAGAACATCAATAAAAAGATTCCGTTTTGAAACAAAGAATGAATGAAAACAAAGAAGCTGGTCTTACAGGAACCAAGAGAATAGCTGTTGCAGTAGGAGGGAAGACAAGACGAAGGCCGTCTTGTGGGTGCTTATGATGGCATCCATGAAGAAGATAGTGCGCGGTGTTTGCCCTATAGAAAACACAATCAGCTTACTGATGACACGGTTTTATCTTTATGTTGCATAATCGATCACAGATATTGAACTTACCAGTAAGTCTTGGTTTGGATGTGGAAAAGGAAACGATGAAGTGTGTACTCGAGAAGTGTCCACGTGAGTACGCCAAAGGCAACTATCAAACCGATCTGGGGAAATGTAAGTCCCTTCCTCGCTGATATCGAAAGAACGTAGCAAACAACTGGAAGCCAAATTGTTGGGATTGCCCACCAAACCGTGCGAGTTAAGAACTGCTCAAAGTTCCAAAACAAGAGGATTTAATCAAAGCATAGAGGAGGATAGATTTAGAAAGGAAGAGAGTTGTTACCTCCCAGAAATCACTTTGGAAAAAACGAGGACCCTCTACGCAGACTATAGGTTGATGAATCCATTCCTGATATTCTTCGCCAAGATGACCAACCTGACATGGGAAGAGGTTTGATAAGTAAATTGATGCATTGCAAACACCAAAGACTCCTTTGGTATATGATGAATGCAAAAATGGCTATGTCAAAAAGAAGTGATTGAGAGCATCACCTGAAAGACAAGTGGCTTATCCAAATCGACTGTGAAGCGTTCTGCAACCATCTTTTCTACTTTATTGATTCTGCAGGCTGGAGGAAACCAAAAAAAAAAGTGGACACATTGACCAATCTGATGCAAGAAGAACCAATGCATAAACGCCTATATATGAGCATACATATGTACAAAGGAATAAAAGCGTTTCTTAAAAGATACTATGATTCAAAAGATTGCAATGCTGTTGAGACTTGAGAGAAAACATAGAGGATGAACAATATATATTCAAAGGTAAACCAAGATTCAGATTAAGAAGATATAATTGCTTAGTCGTAGCCAGTCGAATTGATCCCAAACCAAAAATATATAATATTACTGTGATGCTAATTTGAAACTGCACTCCTTCAAATACAATATTGACAGAAACTAATCGTTAAGACCTTCATTTGACTAAACCAGGAGCCAAATTGAAAAAATCAACCTTAAACAAAAATTCCCAGAAGCTTGATTGCTTCAATGGAATCTAAAACACAGAAGACAGCATTTAGCATTCGGGGATTTATCAGATATGAATCTAAAGCTCGATTCGCACAAGGGACCACAAAGAAGAATCTCTCATATGGCTCAATGATCCAACAAAAAGGTAATGTAATTGCGAAATTCTCATCATCATACCTAAAGACAAAAACCTTAAAGAACAAAACTTTCAGAAGGAGAAAATCAAATCAAACACCAGATTTCTTCGGGAAACCAAAAAACCCGTCAAAGGAAAGGAAATTCCAACGATGAATACGGAAACCCTAGAGAGAGAGAACAAAAGGCAGCATTTTCTTCGGAATTGACGAACAAAATCCCGAGCTTTTCGAAAGAAAATAAATCGATGAGGAAAGAGAATAAGATCTGGAGATTTCTTTACCTTAGAGGAAAAACAAGCCTCTCTCTGCGTAAGAGACTCGCTTACTCTCTCCAATGAGATTTGAGGGGGAACAACAACACTCTGTCACACAACGATGGGTTTTATGATTTATGGCTTTATGCTTCTCTTCTTGATAATGTTTCGGCCTACGTTTTCTATTTTCTCTCTGTTTTCTTTTTTTGCCATTTATATCTTAGGTTATACTGTATTTTTAAAACAATTCGCTATTACAGGTTGGCAAACAAAAATAAAGGTATAGTTGCTAAATTTCAGAAAAAAAAAAGAAGACAACTAAACAGTAATATTAATTTTATGCATAAAAAGAAATTGTTTTTTAATCTATATTCTAAAATATAAATATATTTTTCTTTTTAGGTTATACCATAAATAGGAAGAATATAAATGGTTATTTTTCTATAAAAAGATTGCAAAAAAGAATAAGGGATATAAAAACAAATTTACTTGTTTGGGTCTAATTTTGCTATAAAAAAAATTCCGTAATAGTAAACTACAGCACAATCCCATTGGTCTGTAAGGCAGTCACTGAGTTTTTAAATCTTTATACTAAATCAAATATTTGTATAGTCTCTCGGTAAAATGAATATAATATAAGATTATAAATGCAATACGTATATAATTCTCAGAAGTTCCTTTTTACAACAAGATCACCAACCTATATAAAAAAGACAAATATATGTCACAACTCACAAGTTAAATGTTAATCCCATTGATCGTGATTCGTGAAATCACCTTTTTTTGTTGCTATAATTATGAGTTCTGATGAATTTCACAGCGAAGCATGCGAAAGTTTTTTTCCTTTTGCCAGCACAAGGGATACGTAGAAACTAAACCATCATATGATGCATATCTGTGGACGATGACTAGTGGACTTTTACTTGCGTATACATCACCAATGGTGTTTTTAAAACAAATCATGATTTACGTTGACGCAATTGTTGCACCATTTATCGAAATTTATCTACACGGGTATACGCATCACGATTAATATCTTTTATAGATAAACATTTTTTAGAGACTTGGTTGGTTTTAATTTTCATTAGTGAACTTTTGTGCTGAATACAACAAAGTATGAATCTTAGATTACATATTGTTATTTCACCTGAATTATATATGAACTCGAACCCAAATAATTCTGCGATGACAACATGGCGGTTTTAAAATAAAGGGATATGAATCATAAGTAGTAGAATATATAACTATAGGAAATGAGTAAAGGTTCAGTGGTTCAACAGACTATAGTCAAATAAAAAGATCTAAGAGAGACATTAATACTGTAGTATAGATTTGGATGATGTGTTGTTCTTTGTTTAAAAAATTATCTATATACACATGGGTGGTTCTTTAGACTCTTGACATGTGTTGGGAAGTGGGAACTACTCAACTACGCAACTAGCAAGTCTATTATTAATATATACATGACCAAAACCTTAATGGTAGCCATGATATAGCATCGAAATGAGGCTTTCCACAAAATAAACAATAGTCGTAAACATTATGCACTTTGTATCAGGTCGAGATTTCATTAAATGCAATTCCCTCATACACCATAATATATTTAAAAATTAAAACCATATACATCAATCATCATTGTTTTCTCAATAGTCCACGACTAGGATATTTTTTCACAGATACGATTCAACGTAGAATATGCAATGCTACATCGTTCGCAAATTACTTAAAAACAAAAGACAACGTTTCTACATTCTCTTTAAAGTTTATTATCTCTACGAGGATTGAATCCAACTTCGAAAAAGTTGATTCAAGAAAAAGAAAAAAAGAACGCTAAAGCCTCATGAGTCACATTTAATTCGCGGAGGACACATCCGATTCAATACGTCATATCAAACTCTGGATGTTTCCAAATGCTAAAATAAACTCAATAAAATTCGAAGATATGGTCTTTAGACGACTAATAATAAGTAAATTGGTCAAGTCATGATCATCATCATATGCCTCCGTCGATATCGCCACATAAACTAACAAAACTCTTACAAAAGTTAGTGCATTGGTTTTTTCTGGCCGACACAAACCTTAATGCTCGCTCTGCCTCTCATTATTAACACTGACCATTTAAAAAAATATTAATTACTTTTTTCCTCCTTCACAGTAAACAACAACTTTGACTCATTGACTCACCATATAATAACAAATATTCACCGTTTCAAAAGCTTTTTAATAAATAATTTACAGTTTCATAAGCAAACAATCGTAGCTTCGAACTGCCAACCACCCAACAACACTCCCGTCAACGCCGTCACCGTCAGTAGCAACTAACGGCAATCCGTGGGGCCCACCACTGCCACGGAAACACAACAACAACGACAAAAAAATTTCCCAAAGGCTGATTTTTTCTTTCTTCTCTCTGTTCAGAGACGGGTTTGAATTTCAGATTTGGAGCAGACAACTCTCAGAATCAGACACGAAGAAAGCGTTAGACCAATAGCTACGACTTTCCCGCTTAACAATCCAGCAAGAGCAATCACTATCAGAACAATCGCTTTCATTAGATCCCCTTTCGATGATCCATCATCTTCATCTTCTCCTTCAACAATCTCTTCACAGCTCTCCAGCAATGGCGGACTCGAACTTATCTCCTCTCTCTCAGATATCTCGCTCTCGACTCTGTCTTCAGAAAACAAGCTCGAAACTTCCGTTACAGACTCTTCCTCTCCTTCCTCTTCAACTATCTCTACCTCTACCTCTTCCCCACCTTCTTCTTTTTTCATCATCTTCATCATCTTCCTCTTCTTCTTGTAACTCCTCAACTTCTTCGGCACTATCTTCTTCACAATCTTCGATTTCAGCTTCGCGCTTTTACTCTTCTCCTTCTTAAACACCACGTCCCTAATCGTCAGCAATTCTTCCTCTTTCTCCTCCGCCACAGGATTCGCCTTATTCATCCGATCCGACGTCAACGACTCCTCCGTATTCGATTTCTTTTCTTCGCTGCAATCTCTCGATTCCTCGAAAGTTTCGGTTATTTCAAACGAGACATTGTTTCTTCTTCCGTCGTTTGTCGATGATGACGATGACTCTTCTAGCTTCTCTTGCCGTCGCCGCTTCCCTAAGAGCTTTCCGATCAGCGAATGCAGCCGAACATGCGCGCCGGGGCAGAGATTCAGGAGCGTGAAGACACGCGCCACCGCGAACTCGAGGAATATGAGGGCGAAAGCGGAGAGAGTAATCCCCACGGCGAGCTTCTTCGTGCTCAGCGCGAGCACAGCCACCACGAAGACCTTGAACACCACCACCATCAAAACGCACCCACCTCCGCCGCTGTTATCGCCGTTTCCGCCGTCGGCATCGTCGCCGTCGTGCCTGTTCTCCGATGCTAAGCCACCGACGAAACTCTCCTCGATCTTACGCGTCGGGAGATCCTCCGTAACCGACGCCGGATCAAGCTTCGCTGGGAGAGAGCTACGCCGCTGCAGAGGGAGAGGAGGAGGCGGAGATGAGACACGCCGTCGTGGCCGATTAGAATGAGAATGAGAATGATCCGGAGTTTGAGCCTGGGATTTGCTGTTGCTGCGTTTCGAAGAGTTTTTTTTGAGACGATCGCGATTCTTAACGAAGAGATCGATGAGAGAAGTTGGGAATCCAGTTTCGACGACGAGAGATCCGCCGTGTTTCGGAGATTGTTGGAGGTCCGATACGAATCTCGAGATCCGACCCGATTTCGGTTTCTTCCAAGGCAAAGGCATGGAGAATTCGAAGAAGAAGACCAAAATGGAAATGGAATGAAGACAGTTTTTTAAAAATTATTTTACCTCTCCGAAGAACCCAGGAAATAGGGTTTGTCGAAGAGATAGAGAAGATCTGGTTGGAAGATCAAAACCATTAATAAGACATGGAGAAAGGAAAAGGAAGAGAAACAATAAATGGAGAAGTCTTTTCTTTGCGCAGAAAGTGAAGGCTTTGGAGAGAGAGACGACGCGAGCTATTATGATGAGAAAACCCGCTAAAAAGACATTTACACGACGACGCGTGCCTCTTTGCCAATTTAATACTACAGTATTTTTTTATTTTTAAGTGTCAACATTTATACAATTCATTTTTTTAATTTTTATGTAGTACTCCTAAACAGCAGTACTAGGTAAAATTTTAAGATTCAGCATTTTAAACTGTACCAGATAAAATCCAGAACTAAAACCGTACCAAAATATCATTATTCGATCGTTTCTTCATAGGACATTTGAAAACGAAACGAATTTTACACTCGGATAAAACTTTTGATAAACAAATCAGTTTCTATGTAGATCGAACTTCAATTGAATTAATCATCGACGAAAGATAGCAAGATATACATATATATACTTTTTAATGTTTAACGACTATAACACTAGCTTCGAAATCTGATTTCATTTCTTTATATTACGCTTGCTTTTCGAGAGTACTAAACCAAACTTGAGTTAGAATAATAACCATTCCGAATAAGATTTATAAATTTCGTAAACCAACAAATCACGTACTGTAACTCGAACTAAACTACACTGAAAACCCAACATATTAATCCATATTATTATTTGTAGACATTGGCATGATTACTCGGTTTTAACTATTTTATGATCGGTCCTTGCGTTTTTAAACATCATTTTGTACAGTTTCTTCTATCGTTGAAACTAGTAACTATCAACAAATTTTGTCTATAGTTGGGTGTTAGAAAACTTTCTGATGATAGCCAACAAATTTGAACCGTTGATCCATATCATAAACTACTTGGAAGCAACTCCTCGATATTACAAGCAACATTTTCTTTATTTTTGTTTTCATTTGAAAAATATGCAACAGATTACCATAATAAATCGTCTTTTTCTAACTGAGTGTTGTATTCATACTCGAAGTATCTATATTAAGCATTTTTATGGGTTGGCAACTCTTAGCATTGGCCTGTAAGCCATTTATGTCGAGTTTCTATTGTCAGCTAATATCTATTATTATGGCGATTTGCTAAATAAGTTTATGGCTATTATTAGTGTAAAAAAGATTAAGATGAATCAACTTACTAAATTAGTTGAAAACAACTAAGGAAAATCCACTGATGACGCAGATTCGAATCTTTTGGTCTTCAATTTCAATATCCGAGGAGAAAAGGATCTAATCATAAATCAATAATTTATAACTAAACAATTAGAATATTCAAGTGCGAAAGATTATTTTCTTTAATAAAAAACATAGAAAACTATTGCCTTTTTTATCTTTTCACGAGTGATTTTAGTTTTATATTAATAGCAAAATATCTATGTAAAGATATTTTGTTTGATTCGCTGTCGTACAGCACATAAAGAAACCAAATCGAAAAGACAGAAACTATATATAGGGGTACTATCAAGAGATCGAGAAATATCGAAGGACTAAACTATAAATAACTGAAGAAATTTAAGGAGAAAAAAGACGTAAACTATATATAGCTGATTACTACCCATTCATAGATTCTTTTGTTTTTATACCCCTCAATCAAACAATAAACAGAGGAGTCGCCAAATTTTCTCACATTTTCTCGAGAAAAAGACAAGCGATTCCAAGGAGAGAAAATACCTGCTGAAAATGAGAGAAATCCTTCACATCCAAGGAGGCCAGTGCGGAAACCAGATCGGTGCCAAGTTCTGGGAAGTTATCTGCGGCGAGCACGGCATCGACCACACCGGTCAGTACTGCGGCGATTCAGATCTACAGCTCGAGAGGATCAATGTCTACTACAACGAAGCCAGCGGAGGCAAGTACGTTCCTCGCGCCGTTCTCATGGATCTGGAGCCTGGAACCATGGACTCTCTCAGATCCGGGCCGTTCGGTCAGATTTTCCGGCCGGATAACTTCGTCTTTGGGCAGTCTGGCGCCGGGAATAACTGGGCGAAAGGTCACTACACGGAGGGAGCTGAGCTGATTGATTCGGTGCTTGACGTTGTGAGGAAGGAGGCTGAGAACTGCGACTGTCTTCAAGGTGAGATACGCATTTCATTTTCCAGTTTCCGAATCCATATTTTGTTTGTTCGTATTTGATCTGTTTAGGTTTTCCTCTTCCGTATCCATTCGAAACCAGATCTGCTATTAGATACCTTTCGATTTCCTCGAGCTTCATTTTCGTCTCTGTGTGCTTACTCTCTAAGAAATTCTTTGTCAACTTAATAAATATGATCTTGCCTGCATTTTTTGACAAATGATAAGAAGAATCAACTTGGAGATTTCGTAGATGCGTATTGTTTCTGAAATTTTCAGCGACACGTGAAGCCGTACCACCTTCTTACGGTGCTTTGTTAGCGTCCGATGTCCTCGATTAGATTTGTGACAGGCCATTCTCTGATGATCTATATGATGCTTTGTTAGCGCTTCACGCCTTGATTAGGCTCGTGACTCATCATTCTCTTGACTCATGATTGTGGAACAGGTTTTCAAGTTTGCCATTCTTTGGGAGGAGGAACTGGCTCCGGCATGGGAACACTTCTCATTTCTAAGATAAGGGAGGAATATCCAGATCGTATGATGATGACCTTCTCGGTTTTCCCTTCGCCTAAGGTCTCCGATACCGTGGTTGAGCCATACAATGCTACACTCTCCGTTCACCAGCTTGTTGAGAATGCTGACGAATGTATGGTTCTGGACAACGAAGCTCTCTACGATATCTGTTTCCGCACCTTGAAGCTCGCTAATCCTACTTGTGAGTTTCAAAAAACCATTTCTCCATTCGTTTTCCAATCTTCATGGAGTGTACTTTGAAAAAACACTAACATTGTTCTTCTTTCTTCTGTTGTTCTTTAGTTGGTGACCTTAACCACCTCATCTCAGCTACCATGAGTGGTGTCACATGCTGTCTCCGTTTCCCTGGTCAACTAAACTCCGACCTTAGGAAACTCGCTGTGAACCTTATCCCTTTCCCACGACTCCACTTCTTCATGGTTGGTTTTGCACCATTGACATCAAGAGGATCACAGCAATACAGTGCCTTGAGCGTCCCTGAACTCACCCAGCAGATGTGGGACTCCAAAAACATGATGTGCGCAGCTGATCCTCGCCACGGCCGTTACTTGACAGCTTCCGCTGTGTTCCGTGGAAAGATGAGTACTAAAGAGGTTGATGAGCAGATGATGAACGTCCAGAACAAGAACTCGTCATACTTCGTTGAATGGATTCCAAACAACGTGAAGTCAAGCGTCTGTGACATTGCTCCCACTGGTTTGAAAATGTCATCCACTTTCATCGGAAACTCGACTTCGATCCAGGAGATGTTCAGGCGTGTGAGTGAACAGTTCACTGCCATGTTCAGGAGAAAAGCTTTCCTTCATTGGTACACGGGAGAAGGAATGGACGAGATGGAGTTCACTGAAGCTGAGAGTAACATGAACGATCTTGTTGCAGAGTACCAACAATATCAGGATGCTACAGTCGGTGAAGAGGAGTATGAAGAGGAGGAAGAAGAAGAAGAAGCTTAAGAGAAATATGATTTGATTTACTACTTTTGTAAGGCTTTCACACAAAGCTGCAAGTCGCTGCACTCATTCCTTTTATCCTATATTTTTTATGTTTGTTCCTTGAACTGAAATTTCTCTCTTTTTTGTGCTTTGTGTGTTTTGTTATTGAATCTTTTTCTCAAAAAGAAAAAAAACAACTAAGATTTGTTCTGGAGTGTAATCACATATGCCTATGCTTCTTTGTTTTGTCTATGAAAAATTAGTACAATGTCAAAGCCTATACAATTTCTCTCTGACCAAAAACTTGATAACCTGTACAACTAGAACCTAAACCTCTGTTGCTTTAAGCTCTTCCTGCAATCTCTTTGCGTTTTCTTCTTCTTCCTCTTCAGCGATATCTGCCCAGCTTTTCTTAGAACCACTATTCATACAATCTGCAGCATCTTTGATGAATTCATGAAGACCATGAATCATGTTCTGGTCAAGTCTCTTTCCCTTCATGGCTTCTTCTTCTTCTCCTCTCTTCAAAATCCTAACATGCTCAGAACCAAAAGGTTTCCCAAACGATAGCTTTCGAGCTGCACCTCTCGTCTCTTCTTCATACATCCCTTTCCTCTGATCCCATTTGCATCCTCGTGGTTGAGTAAAAAAACCTGCCGAGTTTTGTCTAGCAGATGCTGGAGAAGAAGGAACATTCCGGTAGTTCCTGTTTGCGATTCCAGGAGCTTTAGCAGCAGATGCAGGAGAAGAAGGAACATTCCAGTAGTGCTTGTTTGCGATTCCAGGAGGTTTGTTTTCCTTCATCACGTTTGCAAATGAACATCCCGCATAGAACTTCTCCGCAAGATCATCACCTTCTGGTTTTTTCGATTCTGTTTCTGCTAACATCTCAACAGCTCGATCATAAGACTTCAAGAATGCTTCTTCTCCGCATTCACTCTCTACAGTAGTTACTTTTACTTCATCAATCAGAGATTTAGCTTCTGGAATTCGACCCGTACGCATCAAGCAGATCGCCAGGTTGCACATTTTGTTCTTGTCCGGTTCCAAACACAAAGCTCTCCTGTTCATTGATAGTTGCACATAAGGAAGAAAGACTCATAAGATCAATCACAATTTGAAATTTGGTAACAAAACTAACCTGTAATGCTGCTCTGCAATTCCATAGTTATGCAGCTGTAAATGAACCCATCCCAAGTTCCCTAGGATCCTAAAATGTTCGAACAACAATGGAAAACTCAGTTCAAGAGACAAAATACTCACAGAGATAACACAGAGAATAGACTAAAATTTTCACACCTCGCCATCTCTTGCTCGATCGTCATCGTGACATGTTTCCCTTGGACCTTTTTCGCTCTGATGACTCTACCACCAAATCCCATTCCTTGCTCGAGTGTTTTCAGCTTGTGCTCAAGTAATCCAGCTTCTTCTTCGATCCTCCCTGACTTCTGCGAGATAACACAAAGCACATATCCAAGTTTTAACACTTCAGAGACTAATATCAAAAACTTCACATAAGAAAAGATGTGGTTTTTGTTACTTTGAAGAGTTCGAGAAGTAAGTTATCAATGGAGTCTTGGGCCTCCAAAGGACAGAGATACCGAAAGGATTTGATAGCTTCAATTCCTTCATCAGATCGGTTTAACTGTTTCATCACAACGGCCATGTCCTTCAACGCACTATCAACTCGATCTCCAGCGTTGATCGCAGCCCAGAACAATGATATTGCTCGATTCGGATCTTTAGATACCAACTGTTTAATCAATACAATATTCTTATCTTAGAGAACGATCATAGACAAAATCAAGATCAAATTGAGTTCAAAGACTGGATCAGCTACAAAATGCGAACGCTTTAAGAGAAATCTTTCACATGTTTGGGATTGAAATCGGAGGAGAATTTAGAAACCCTAAATTAGGGCGAAAGAAAAATTTCCCTTTTTTCTATTTTCCCGGGAAAGTTCGTACCTGCGCATGTTTGGCTCTGACGTAAGGAGAATCACCGGAAGGAACCTTGTGAATGATGTGGAAGGGATCACGGTTCTCCATAGACGGTGGTCTCCTCCTCTCCGACATCGGCATCGCCGCCGCATAATCTCTTGTTCTCGTGTTGGACGTCGGCGGCGGAGTCCAGAAAGCTCCAGGCGGAGGAGGACGACGGTCTTCGCAAGGACACATTTTTCGCGATTCTCCTCAATTTTTCTCCGAGAAACTTCGGGAATTGTTCACTACCTCGTGAAAGATCAAGAACCCAAAGCAAAATCGCAAGATGAAAAAACCCAAATGCTCTCGTTTAGAAATCTCAGCGTCGGAGAAGAACAGAGACTACTACTAAACTCAGAGGCACAATAAAGCGGTAAACTGGTTAAAAAACAACAAACTTTGACGCGGAGGGCAAAAGAGTAATCTTCATTAATCTTACGTTTAAACTTCAGTGGTCACTGCCTCACTGGTCAGAAGACCAGAGAGCCAATAGGCAATAGGCAATGGATGTTTTTAAACATAAAGGTTCGATTTTTACGGTTAATACTGCAAAAGCTAAGGAAAAAGAGCTAAAAGCAAGCTTTGAGTTTAGTAAGATGAAGATAATCACATCATCAGATCGCTTGCACTTATAAGTGATCAGTCTTTCTTTTCACCATCATCTTTCTTCCATTCCCATATGACTTTGTAAGGCTGCAACGAGCCTTCTTCAACATTCTCAGCAGCAACAACTTTATCTGCAGATGAAGAAGAAGCTTCCCGTTTGAAAACAGCAATCTGAGAAGCAAACCCAGGTTCAACTCCACCAGACCCACCAACACCGCTAAACTCGACGCTGTAGTTATGGCGTTTGGCGAGATTCGAAGCCCATTGGTTAAACTGTTCTCTTGTCCACTCGAACTTGTGGTCATGGTTCCTGAATTTTGGAAGCTGTGACTCTGATTTCTCTTCTTCGGTTGCTGGTGTAGACTTTTGGAGAATTGTGTTGTACTCAAAGTTTGGTGTTGACACAATCAAGAGCTTTGGCCGAAACAAGCTTAAAACTTTCTCCCCAAATTGACAGGCTTCATCTTCTTCCATGTGTTCAATGACCTACAAATTATATATGTAAGGCAAAACCAGACAGATTTTCATTTGAAGAACATGCACAAACATTGAAGTACCTCTAGGCAAGTGCCGATGTCAATGTCGTGTAGCCTTGTATCAAACTCGAGGATAGAACCATCGTAGAGTGTAGCAGATTTGACATTTCCAGCTTCCTTGTTTAGTTTTGAATGTAGCATCTGAAAATTGAAACAACAATATACAAAATAACCAACCATCTCTTTTCGATAACATAATATAGAGATGATCAAACAGATATCATCAAGTTATGTCAACCTTAGCAGCACGGGCAAGACCTTTTGGTGAGATGTCAACACCGATAATGCTCTGAAGTGAAGTTGGATAGTCAAGAAGAGAGTCTAACAAACTTCCAGAACCGCAACCAAAGTCAGCCTGCAACAGAGAACAGATGTAACAATAAGGAACAAAAGAGACTGAAACGAATGTACAAGATCCACATAAAAGAGTACTGAATTCAGAATTCCAATAAGCAGAATGACATTCAGATCAAAGAGCGTACTAGAGTAGAAGCTGATGATTCTTTAATATGTTTCACTGCATATTCAACACGCTGTTTCGAAAGTGGAGGTTTAAAGAAAGCAGCTTCCATTCGTTCTTCAGTCGGTCCTTTCACTCCCAATAAAATTATACTGTAAACCAAAGCTGGACGTTCTGTGTACAAAAAGCAGAGGAACTTATCAACATTACACTGTTCATGGAATCTCTTATCTCAGTGATCGATATATCAAAACAGTGTAAACATTAGAAGCATTTACCTGAGAGGAGGGAGCGGAATCTCGCAGTATCAGTGACAGTAGCCAAAATCAAAGCTTCAGCATATTCAGGCAGCGTAGTATTAAAAGAAGCATATTCACCAACAGTCATCTTAGTCACAGCTGATTCAATATGTGAATTCATGGCTCCAGTCCCCACCTCAAACTCTATCTCTTCATTGCTTTCAATGAGATCTATTGAGTACTCACAATTCTCAATATCCTCCTCAGACTCTACATCTTCGTTTCCTTCACTGCCTTCTTCACCACCATCACTCGAGTATTCAGGATCCACTTCTAAAGACAGAGAATAGCATATGCTAACCACTGAACCGTTTGTTATAGATTGAACACCCTTCTCTCCCGATGATGCCACGTTCGCGGTCTGGTCGTCATCTGTATCATTAGGCTGCTCTCCATCCACGTCCAGCTCATCGAAATACTTACTAAACCATAACAGGGCTTTCAACGAAACATTTTGAATAGCATCATTTTCCTTCTCATAGAATTTCCTCGGTGAACACTCCAAAACCACATCCTTGGACTTTGTAAGGATCTTCACCTCACATCTAAACCCATGCTTTAACCTTGGTGTATCATCCTCTCTTTCCTTCTCATCACCGGCATCGTCAGATTCTAAAACCTTCAACTTCTTGTGAGATCTGTATATATCAGACAAGGATTTCACAGGAGCAGTAGATACAGTAAAGTCAGGCTCTGCTAGTCGGTGCTGCTGGCAGAACATTTTGAGGATATCCCTGGGGAGTGGACCTCTCCAGTTAGACTTTGTAGTGAATGAAAAAGGCAGCTGTGCAGCAAGTACCGCTTTTCGGGCGATCTTGTAGATTCCATTCGGTGACATACCGCAACATATCCTGCACAAGCCAAAAAGCTAATGTGCTTAGCCAAAGACTAACATCAAATACATTACTTCAAAGTTCACAAACGTAAGTTGGTAGGAGAGAAAGGACCTGTAAAATGACTTGACATTTACATCATCATAGTCAAGATCATCAGTCTTCCATCGGTAACCAACAGATGCCAAGATTGCATCCCCGTGAATATCTTGACCACAAATGTAACTTGCTCTTACATTCTTCCGAAATTTTTCAGTATGAGCTGATTCTTCAGTTGAACTTCCCGCGACTTCTGAAGAATTATCCGAGGACTTAAGCTTAGGAAGAGCGGAGTACAGTCTACACTCAGAGCCACATGAAGCTTTGCCAAGAGTCCTATTGAAAACCAAAAGTACTTAACACAGAGAAAGCTCCATTTATTTGATAGTAGAAAACAAAATTTAACCACCTTGAGATCATCACTTGGCTGCCATCTTTCAAGCAGAGCCTTTCAGCAATACTATCCATGTAATACTTGCCTGATGAAATATCAATAGCATCTAACTCAACAACCTCCTCACCGTCACATGGTATATACGCAGCTTCGACTTTTCTGCAATCTTGGGAATCAGATACATGAGTAGTAGCTAGTGCTTCTACAATCTCTGAAGGGTATGCGTTTTTCCTGCGGAGTGAAGCTACGTGCGGAGATGCAACAACGTAGTCTGACAGCTTTGCAGCAGCCTTCATGACACAGGAAATGACCAAGAAAGGATCTGATTCCAGAGAAGGGTTTATTATTTTACAACGACTGTTGATCTTTGCATCAAATGTAGCGATGACAGAAACAGGAACCGAGCCGCAAGAATCACCCTCCCTTCGCAATGATGCTCTAAGGTGAGCTCCTAGAGGATGTTCAGATGAAAGAAACTGCAATTGCAGAAGCTTAAAACATCAAAACACTTCATAATACAGAAGATCAGAAATATCATTTTAATGTACTAACCTCATCAGAAAACATATGCTTAATGCGTCCAACAATATCATCCCAAGCCTCATCCACAGTAAGATCATCATTCTGAGGACGAATGCCTAGCTGCAACATGAACAGTAACGGTCTTCGTTAATATAAGAGAGAACACATTACATAAGAGATTGACATATATATATATATACATAACAAAGCATAAACCTTATCAAGAGCCAATTCAGCAGCAGACTGTTCGGAATCCTTCTTCTTCTTGAAGACAGTTGACACAACAGAAAAGTCTGGTAGCTGCAAGTGGCAGCGATAGAGACACGGACCTTTACGCGGTATAGCTAACCCTGGACAACCACTATCAGAAGAGTCATGGACTTCCTCAATTCTGTAGACTGCATTAGCACCAAACTTCTGATGTATAACTGCCTTTGAAGAAAGCTTCGGTTTCCCTCCACCAGCCATCACAAAAACTCACTGTAGCTTCTCTAATACACAGAAGCAAACAAAGGGTCAATGTAATCATTGCCAAAGATCAGGAAAGATGGTAACTTTTTTTTTGCAAAATGTGACAACTCAAACCAGAGCCATAGAAGATAATATCAAACAACATCTATTTCAATTCCCGCATTCACAATGTTGTAAATCTAACAACTTGTCAAATTGATCAGATTGGAGATTGATCAGTGAATTCTAAGTTTCAATGAGTCTTCGTTTCCAAAACAAAAATGGTGGAAACCCAAACAAGAAATCTGTAATCATTAAAGTTACAGAAAAAAAAAAACAATGAAGGAGGAGAGCAGACACAATCGATTTCTGTGATAGGTTATACGCACATGCGACGGGAAGCAGAGAGACAGAACACAAGGAAATGAGCCAAGTAACGATTTTTCGTTCGCAGGAAGTACAGTTAAAGGGTTTTGAGTAACACTAAGACAAACGAATCGTCCTGAGCAGAAACGATGGATCAATGAAAATGAATTTCAGGAAAAATCCCAGAATTTGCAAAACGATGCACAGACACAAACATAAAGCACAGAGAATAAAAAACGAACCTTTCAAGAGTTTAGTTTTGTTTTAGTTTAGCGGAGGAGAGAACAGAGAAAAGGTTTTAGACGGAGAGGAAGAGGGTGTTTAGGTCATTCCATGTTGTAGAATCTAGCAAAAGTCCTTTCTATTTCTTTTCTTGTTCCCATTAAATTTCATGTCATCTCGGAAAAAAAGTCATTTCTATTTCTTTTTCTTAAACTGTTCCCATTAAATTTCTTAATTTTTTTTGGGAAATTTCAAAACTACACCTTTTGAGTGCAAATTTTCAAAAATACACCTCTATGGTACCAATTTTCAAAAGTACACTTGTTTTCATTTAGTAAAAGAACTCTAAGCCCTAAAATATAAATCCAAAACCCTAAAATCTAACATTAAACCCTTAAATCTAAACCCTAAACCCCAAAATCTAAACCCTAATATAGAATTAGTGAACCCAAATATATATATTAAAATTGAGAAAAAGTGTATTTTTGAAAATTTACACACTATAGGTGTAGTTTTGAAAATTTGCACCTCAAAAGGTGTATTTCATAAAATTTCTCAATTTTTTTCGGTAAACGCTCATTTTATTCATAAACTATACTCCCTTTATTTCAAATTGTAGGGGGTTTAAGGTTTTTGCACACAAATTAAGAAGCCATTTAATTGTTGTACTTTTTGAAATAAAATATATTTTATCATCAATTTAAAAACATTTCAACCAATGAATAACATATCTGCAGAATATAAATAATCTAAAGTAATAAAAACACATTTAATTCTACACTAAAACTCTAAAACCCTTTATATTTTGAAACAAAACTAAAAGTCTAAAACCCCTTATATATTGAAACAGAGGGAGTATAAAATTGTATATTTTATTTTTCAATTATTGATTATATAAATAAATTTCTAAAAATGTTGTTGTTTTTTCCGAATTGGATTTCAATTAGTTAACAATGAACATAGAAATTGACTTCATTAAATTTATAATATTATTCGTCGGGATTTCCTGTTCTAACTTAAAATTTCAAACCTAGAAATCTTAAGAAAATTCCCGGCAAACTCTAACGACTTTTAGCAGTTTCCAACACATTTTGATGATTGTACTAATTCCAAATTTGAACTCTGAAATTTGCTATTTAAAAAAAAAAAATTGCTGGAGCTCAGTGGAAATTCCCCTAGAATTTGTAGGTTTTGAAATTCTGAGTGTAGTACAAAAAATCTTGACAAATAATGTTACAAATTTAAGAGAATTCATTTTCATGTTAATAGTTCACTAATTGAAATCCGATTTGGAAAATCAGTAAAACATGTAATTTCCGATAGTTGAGAAATAAAATGTTCCCATATTTTCTCCTTAATTTGTTGTGAAGGACAAAAGGAAGTTTAAATTATTTTTTATTTATTTGAAAGGTGTGAGACCAGTAATGTTTAAATGTCGCTGGAGATGTACCCAAGTACCAACGACAAAAGAAAGTTTACATTTTCAAATTCTAACAACCCTTCGAAGATTTATTCTTTCCAGTGAAGATCAACAATTCTAAATGCACGAAGAACCAATTACTCAGACCTCGGATGCGTAATATTTTGCAGGGTCGTTGTAAAGATATTGTCTCAGACTTCATCTTTGCCATTGTAGAAATGTCTGAAAACACAAGAGAAGTCCTTTGTTTCATGCCCATCCTCGCACATCTTTTTGTAACTGCAAAAAAGAAGAAAACTCCAACTTAATGACAAAAATGCATTGTCGTAAAAGACCTTTAAACATAAGTTTTTAAGTTTGTTTTCAGACCAACACATCTTTAACTTCTACAAGAAAAGACTACAGAAGTACTCACATTTCTTGTGCTTTAGATATCAATGGGCCTTTGTGTCCAACTTCTTTAGCTGAGGCTGCCGCAAGGTTTAGGTCTTTAGCCTGCATTTTGAAATATAATATGTGTTAAAGGACTTGTGTAGCAAAAGAAGTGTGCTTAAAGGAGATATCTGGATCAACAACATAGAAACTTGTTAAGAAACTTACCATAAGTTTTGAGGCAAAACCGCCATTGTAGTCCCTTGAAGAGGGCACACCTTTCAGTACTCCAGGAACTGGATTATATGTGTCGCTGTGGTTTTAAACATATAACAAAGTTAAGAATTTTGGAGTCTGTACTTAAAAGGTTTGAAGAGGGCATATCATGTACCTACCTACTCCAACATCGGCCACTGGATGTGTTTAACACTTGTGTTAAAGTGCTGGGAGATATTCCAAGAGACTGACCAAGAGATAATGCTTCTGAAACACCGAGCATACTCACAGACATTGCCAAATTGTTACAAATCTTTGCAGCCTAAGTTTGGATAAAACATGTCAATGCAGATCTACATCAAAAAGATACTAATATACTAAAACTAAGAAAAGAGAGATATTGTCTAGCAGTGAGCTTACAGATCCATTTCCTGAAGCACCACAGTAAATGGAACTTCTACCCATTGACTGAAGTATTGGTCTAGCGGCTAAATAAGCATCTTCCGGGCCCCCAACCTAGAAAATGTAAAACTTGATCAAGTGTATATAGTTATGACTTATGAGCATATAAAGGATGTGATTCAAGTAATAGAGATGATTAAGAAAGAGAGTAAAAAATATACCATGAAAGTAAGTGTACCTGCTTCTGCACCAAGAATACCTCCAGAGACAGGAGCATCCAACATGACTGGCTTTTCCCAGCTCTCTGAAAGTTGAAACTATTGAAAATGAAACAAACTTTTTCCCAATTATCTGCATCATAAGATCCTATCCATGCTTTACTTTACCTCTCTTTTCTTTTAGATAACAATTAGAAACAGCAAGCGAGATTTTCCTGGTTGTTTGTGGATCAATAGTGGATGAATCTATTAACAAAGCAGGTCTTATAGATTTTTCTCCCTGAAGCAAACCATTTATTCCTGTGTACACATCCGTCACCTACATAAATTACATAAGTTCTTCTTAAAAAAAACATCCAAATCAAGAGAACAATGCATGTGATCACAAACTGTTCTCATATAAAAACTCTTCCTTAGAGGCAATAACTTACGTGAGATGATGAAGGCAGCATTGTGATCACAACATCGCTATCTTGTGCAACTTCATAAGGAGTGTCTCTAGCAGAGACTCCCATTTCCGTGAACATCTTCATAACATCACGGTTTCTGTGAAATCAAAACACAAGTATATGAGCAAATAGCAATGCTCATCAAATGAATCAACATTTAATCCAAATATGAGCAAAGGATGTTACATGTCATGAACGGTAACTTTATATCCAGCTTTAACTAGATTATTCACCATTCTAGATCCCATGTTTCCAAGCCCGATGAAACCAACATTCTGGTAAGCAAAAAAATGAATTACAGAAAAATGAGATTTCATTTACATAAACAGTACACACAAAATTCAAAACCCACGAAACCTCTGAAACAGAGAGAAAAATTAAAAACCAGAACCTGGAATTGATTTGCATGCTGTGATGACGAAGAGAATCGGTGAAGCCTTAAACTGGACCCCAACACGAAATTGGTTTTGAGTTTGGAAAGACAAAGTAAGGTCTGCGCTCTGCGAATTGCCATGATGATGACAGTAGGTGAGATTCAGACGGAGCTCTCTTTCTCTACTAGTCCTATGATCCGATAATATGAGCTAGTCACCAAATCTACTTTTTTGAATTATGACCCCCTTAATTCTTAGTCTTTTCTTAAAATAGACTATTTACCTTTAAAAGAATCAGTAAAACCCCAATTAGTTAGGCAATGGTTTTGTCTTATCCGGTCTTTTCCTTGTCATCGCTGACTAGGAGTCAACATAGTCAGCATGTAGGACCCATTATCCTACGTGGTATTTGTATCTACATTTTACTGCTAATAAATGTATTTGGACTACTCAAAAATTCGAAATATTCATTACTCTTTTTTTTTTCTGGATTCTGAATTCATTTATTCCACATTTTCCTTAATTCATGCGCCATTTTATCGCTTATTTTTCCGATGCCGTCTCAGTTTCTGTATGGACGTAAATGACATTTTTAACCTTACTAGAGGCAAACAAAGAAGAGCCCCTTAAAAAAACCATATTGGATAAACTCTTTGGCGTCCACCATGCCCACTCACTAGAACAAAAACACAAGTAACTTTTTTAGATTCGACTATAAAAAAGTAAATAAAAATTTATAATGTCTTTCTCGTGACCCGAAGAAAATAATATAAAAAATTTCCATTCGTATTTTTCCTTTTGTTTTTAAATTTAGGGTTTTTGATTTTGGTATTTTTTTTCCCCTTCACACGCTTCAAGTCAAGACTTATCAATTTACCCCAGTTTACGGAGTCCTTGTCTTTCTCGTTCGTCGTCACTGTCGTACTTGAAAACCATCAAATTTCCTATCTTTAGTTTTGTTTTGATTCTCTTTGTTTGGTTCTTAAACAGTTATAGTGACTATATCTTAAGGGTTTTAAAAAGTGACCCACAAAGATTTTCCTCACTCTCTCAGTGGCTCAGTCTTACTGTTTTGAGCAGCCAAATCCAAAAACTCTGCAGCATTGCATGAGCTAATGAACAAAACGATTCTGCTTTAAATTTGTTTGTCTTCCTTCTTCTTCAACTGTGTCGGCATTGTTATTGCAGTGAAGGTCTCTAATTTTTTTCATGCCTGTAAGTTAAAAAAACCTTCCTTTTTCTCTTCTTTTTTATCTCTTTCCTTTGTGGTTAGGTTAGATCTCCGGATGGGACCCAAATATTGAATAGCCCATTGTTCATTTATTGTGATTTTCAGCTGATTCCCTTCGGCTCAGGATTCTCTCTTCTCACTCAGTAGCATCCTGCATTTTGTTTGATTGGAGATCCTCTGAAGATTCGTCATTGAAGGTGAGATTTCTTCATTTCGTGTATTGCTGTTTTTTGGGAAAGATTGGAACTTTTTCTGGATTGATTTTAACTTTAGTTCGTTCATTAACTTTCCTGTCAGATTTACTTGGGTTCCATGAATGTTCTGCGTTGTTGAGCTGGAAAAGTTGTTTGCTTTCTACAAAGATTGAAGCTTTGAGGGAAAGATTTTGAATTAAAGGATGAATCTTTTCAGGATTTCGTTACTACTATCAATGCTTTTCCTGTCTGCAATGGCGCAACTTCCTTCACAGGACATCATGGCACTGCTTGAATTCAAGAAAGGGATCAAACATGACCCAACAGGGTTTGTTCTTAACTCCTGGAACGACGAGTCAATCGACTTCAATGGCTGCCCTTCTTCTTGGAACGGAATCGTCTGCAACGGTGGTAATGTGGCTGGTGTGGTTTTGGACAATTTGGGATTGTCTGCAGATGCTGATTTCAGTATGTTCTCCAACTTGACAATGCTTGTCAAACTCTCTATGGCCAACAACTCCATCTCTGGTGTCTTGCCAAGTAACTTAGGCAGTTTCAAAAGCCTCCAGTTCCTGGATTTATCTGATAACTTGTTCTCTTCTTCACTGCCTAAGGAGATTGGTAGATCAGTGAGCTTAAAGAATCTCTCTTTAGCTGGTAACAACTTCTCTGGTGAGATTCCGGAATCTATGGGAGGGTTGATTGCTCTTCAGTCGTTGGATATGAGTCGAAACTCTTTATCTGGACCTTTGCCAAAGTCCTTGACAAGGCTGAATGATCTGCTGCACTTGAATCTGTCCTCTAACGGATTCACCGGGAAAATCCCAAGGGGGTTCGAGTTAGTTTCGGGTCTTCAAGTTCTTGATCTGCATGGGAACTCTTTTGATGGTAACCTTGATGGGGAGTTTTTCATATTGACGAATGCGAGCTATGTTGATTTCAGTGGAAACAGATTGGTGACGACGTCTGGGAAGCTCTTTCCTGGTGTTTCTGAGAGCATCAAGCACTTGAACCTCAGCCACAATCAGCTTGAAGGTTCACTGACTAGTGGGTTTCAGTTGTTTCAGAACTTAAAGGTCTTGGATCTTAGCTACAACCAGTTGTCAGGAGAGTTACCAGGTTTCAGTTATGTCTATGATCTCCAAGTACTCAAGCTTAGCAACAACAGATTCTCAGGTTCCCTTCCCAATAATTTGTTAAAAGGTGACTCCTTGCTTTTAACAAGTCTGGATTTGAGTGGCAACAATCTCTCAGGTATGCTCTTTGCTTTATCTTCTTCTATAGAGTGGGAATAGTTGCATGTTAACCAAAAATCTAATCTTTTGTATCGGTTTTAACTTTGTGTTCCAGGGCCAATAAGTGCTATCATGTCAACAACTCTTCAAAGCCTTGACCTTTCTTCAAATTCACTGACCGGAGAGCTTCCTCTCTTGACTGGGAGCTGCGTTTTGCTTGATCTCTCAAACAACTTGTTTGAAGGAAATCTGTCAAGATGGTCAAAATGGGAGAATATCGAGTATCTTGATCTCAGCCAGAACCATTTCACTGGGTCCTTCCCAGACGTAACTCCCCAGCTTCTGCGAGCAAATCATCTCAATCTTTCCTACAACAAGCTCACAGGCTCACTTCCAGAACGGATACCTACTCATTATCCGAAACTTCGGGTTCTTGATATAAGTTCCAACAGCTTAGAAGGGCCAATCCCAAGTGCATTACTGTCCATGCCCACTTTGGAGGAAATTCACCTTCAGAACAATGGCATGACAGGTAACATCGGTCCTCTGCCTTCTTCTGGCTCCAGAATCCGTCTTCTTGATCTTTCTCACAACCGGTTTGACGGCGATCTTCCTGGTGCATTCGGATCTTTGACCAATCTTCAAAAGCTGAATCTCGCAGCAAACAATTTGTCTGGATCTTTGCCCAACTCCATGAATGACATTGTCTCTCTAAGCTCATTAGACGTATCTCAGAATGATCTCACCGGACCACTCCCAAGCAACTTATCTCACAGCCTTGTGGCCTTTAACGTGTCATACAATGATCTATCAGGAACTGTGCCAGATAATCTCAAGAACTTCCCTCCGCCTTCCTTCTATCCTGGAAACAGCAAGCTCGTCTTGCCTGCTGGTTCAAGTGCATCAGAAGTCTCCAAGAAGAAACCAAGAAACTTACTAATCAAGATTGTTATAATAGTCTCCTGCGCCATTGCTCTAATCATTCTCATCCTAGTGGCTATCCTCCTGTTCTGCATCTGCAAATCAAGAAGACGGGAAGAGCGTGGTATCACAGGTAAAGAAGTTAACAGACGAGCTCAAACAATCCCCTCAGGCAGTGGAGGAGGTATGGTTGTCTCAGCAGAGGATCTTGTTGCTTCAAGAAAAGGCTCTTCATCCGAAATCCTCAGTCCAGATGAAAAACTAGCCGTTGCAACCGGCTTCTCTCCTTCCAAGACCAGTAATCTATCTTGGTCACCAGGCTCAGGAGATTCATTCCCACCTGATCAGCAACTAGCACGGCTCGATGTTAGGTCACCAGATAGACTAGTGGGAGAGCTGCAGTTTCTGGATGATTCAATCAAACTGACTCCAGAGGAACTATCGAGAGCACCAGCTGAAGTTCTTGGAAGAAGCAGCCACGGGACTTCTTATAGAGCAACGCTTGACAATGGAGTGTTCTTAACCGTGAAATGGCTAAGAGAAGGCGTGGCAAAGCAGAGGAAGGAGTTTGCTAAAGAAGTGAAGAAATTTGCTAACATCAGACATCCTAATGTTGTGACTCTCAGAGGGTACTATTGGGGTCCAACGCAACACGAAAAGCTTATTCTTTCGGATTATATATCCCCTGGAAGCCTTGCTAGCTTCCTTTACGGTAACACTTTCTTTCAATAAATTTCTCTAAGTATGATAATATATCTTCACGAGTTTCATCCAGCTGATGATTCTTGTTTGATTTTCAGATCGACCAGGCAGGAAAGGCCCTCCCTTAGCATGGATCCAACGGTTGAAAATCGCAGTTGATGTGGCTCGTGGTTTAAACTACCTCCATTTTGACAGAGCTGTTCCACACGGTAACCTCAAGGCAACAAACATTCTATTAGACGGAGCAGAGCTAAACGCTCGTGTAGCAGACTACTGCCTCCACCGTCTCATGACACAAGCAGGCACAGTGGAGCAGATTCTAGACGCAGGCATCCTCGGCTACCGAGCTCCAGAGCTAGCAGCTTCGAGGAAACCGTTGCCTTCTTTCAAATCGGATGTGTATGCATTCGGTGTGATACTTCTTGAGATTTTAACAGGAAGATGTGCAGGAGATGTGATCACAGGTGAGCAAGAAGGTGTTGATCTAACGGATTGGGTTAGGTTACGTGTAGCAGAAGGCCGTGGCGCGGAATGCTTTGACTCGGTGTTGAGTCAGGAGATGGGAAGTGATCCGGTTACAGAGAAAGGCACTAAAGAAGTTCTTGGGATTGCATTGAGGTGTATAAGATCGGTTTCTGAGAGGCCTGGTATCAAGACCATTTACGAAGATCTTTCTTCGATTTAGGAAACTATTTGTTTCTTTTGCATTCTGTTTTTGTAGGTTCCATTGGAGTTTGGTGTCGTCTCTCTCAATGTTTTTAGCCTTTGTCAAGTTTCATGCTTTTGTTTCTGGATAAAGCATGTTCTTGATTCAAGGTAGTAGTGTGTTGTGTGTGTCTTCTTCTTCTGTTAGTTTTTTTCTCTTCTTTTCAACATTTTCTCTGTAAAAAAACAAAATCTGCTCATGTCTCATGAGTGAATGAAATTTCATTTTTTTTCATCAGTTATATTCTCTGTTCAACAATAACTTGCAGTCAAGTTCGCTCACATCAGAGTGAATAAACAAGCTTTTCAAGAGTTTGTTGTTTGTTGCTGTTTGAGTTTCAGTCGCTTTCTTCATGTATATCACTCAATACTTTGGGTGTGTTATGTTTTGTGAGCCACGAATTCAAAGCTGGGCCAGAATTGGTGTATGGCCTCTACTATTCGTATCTAGATTAGATTCTTTGAGTCCCAGAAAACTTGTATTGGACCAAATATTTCCACGGTCTCTTACGAGATCATCTCCACCGTTGGTTGCAATGAATATTAATCAAACAAGCTGCCAAACTAGTAGTTGAGAATGCAGCCACCGACTGTGAGAGAGAGAGAGAGAGAGAGAGAGAGAGAGAGAGAAACAAGTCGTTGCATTGCATCATCATAAACCCTTTCATTCGTAAGCCATTGGAGGGGACCTCAGAAGAGAAAGTTTGATTCTTTTATCTCCACGACACTTTAGCAGTTTACATCGAAGACCAGAGGAAGAGAAAAGGGGGCATTTTTTTCCTGTGTTTTGATTGTGAGAGAGATACGAGGAAAAAGAACAAACCTTTAGGGTCGTGGTATCGTGATTCGCCGAGGCTCAGTTTGAATTGGGATTGTTTGGTGAAGAAAAGCCATCAGATTTCGAAAGCGGAGCTCTTTCGATTTCCGTCGTCTGTAACAACTAGTCCAAACAGTGAGTGATATGCAGATCACACGTCTCCCAATTCCGATTTCCTCCATCACTCCTCGAACCGCGAATCCAGCTTTATCGCTATCCTCAAACCCTCGCCGCATTTTCAACCTCACGAACCCAAAACGCACCATATCTTTTACAAGATTACATAAACCCCAAACTGCTTTCAGCAATCCTGGTTCTGTTTTGGCTGCGATGGAAACTGAACAAGGAATCGAAGCTGATGTTGATGCGTTTTACATGAGGAAAAGCGTGGAGCTGGCGAAGAGAGCAATTGGGTGTACGAGTCCTAATCCCATGGTTGGTTGTGTGATTGTTAAAGACGGCAAGATCGTTGGTGAAGGGTTTCATCCCAAAGCTGGTCAGCCTCATGCTGAGGTAACAAAATTGCAACGTTTCCTGGAAATGAGAAAACTTTCACTCTTGCTTGTTGTGATATTTTGCATTGTGTTTTTGTTCATTGTGAAATTGAAGGCGAGTAGGGTGTTATTGAGTTTGATTTAATGGTGCAAGTGTGGTTCTTGGCATTGTTTATTAGGTGTTTGCTGTTCGAGATGCAGGAGAGTTAGCTGAGAATGCAACTGCTTATGTCAGCTTGGAACCATGTAACCATTACGGAAGAACACCACCGTGCACTGAAGCACTGATCAATGCTAAGGTGAAAAGAGTTGTGATTGGGATGGTTGATCCGAATCCAATCGTTTCTTCTTCAGGTATCAGTCGTTTGAAAGATGCTGGAATCGATGTCACTGTTGGTGTTGAAGAAGATTTGTGCAAGAAGATGAATGAGGGATTCGTTCATAGAATGTTAACAGGACGGCCTTTACTCGCCCTCAGGTAAAAGTTTTATCCCTTCTCTTGAGTGGATACAACGAAACTGAGTCATGAGATTGTTTTTAAGTTTTGAAAAATCTTTGCAGGTATTCAATATCTGTCAATGGTTGTTTTGTGGACAAGATTGGGGAAGGAGCTTCGGATACTGGTGGATACTACTCAAAGCTGTTACAAGAATATGATGCGGTTATAGTTTCTTCTTCGTTATCTGATAATAAACTCTCGAGCATTTCCTCACAAGAAGCTAATGTTTCGAGCCAACATATCCAAATCATAGTAGCTAGCAATGCACAACAGAAAGTTGTATTGCTCACCAAAAAGGAATTGGTTGCAGAATCTGGAATCAGTACTAACGAGGTTGAAACTGTGGTTTTGGAAAGTTTAAACTTGGATTCAATTTTGGAGTACTGTTATCGCTGTGGACTATGCAGTGTCTTGTTGGATTTGAGGGGGAATGTGAAAGACCTTGAAGTGCTTCTGAGAGATGGTATTGAGCAGAAACTGTTGCAGAAGATAGTGGTTGAGGTTTTGCCGGAATGGTCTGCGAATGATGAGAGACAGATAGGGTCGATGAAGTGGTTAGAATCAAAAGCTGTGAAAGATTTGCAGTCTAAGCAAGTAGGTGGAAGCGTTTTGCTAGAGGGCTATTTTTGATGTATGAATGTAAGTTCATGAGCTTTTACTTTTTTTGAAACCATTTTAAAGGTTTTACAGATTGTTAACCGGAATAATGAAAGATTTTAAAAATCTTACTCAATCCATTTCATAAAGATGTATGTTTTTTAATCAGTTTATTCAAGTATGTGAAAACTGACAATCCTATAGAGTTTGAAGGAACGGAGGACTATGTTGCTATGTTTCATTTCACATCTTAAATAAGTGATTCGACTTTCTATGGCCTCTACATGATTGGTATCCTAAGGATGTTTGTGGACTACAAAACATTTGACAAGTATTTTGGATGCTGGTGGGAATATGAACCAATGGACAACAAACATATAATTGAGCATATATCAGTTGAAACCAATATATCTAAGAGAAGTTCACAGATTTGGATATTTGTAATTCTCATAGTCTTATAAAAAAACTTACTCTACAATTACAGCTAGATTATCTCTCCTAAAATGACTGTTTCAAGTTAGTTTTTCCTGTTCTAAAAAGTGTAATGCAGATGACATAAAATAATATCAATATAGTATATGTACATAAGAAAAGAGAAACACTTGATAAAGATTCATCTACAATTACAAATTGGTGATGGGAACAATAAAGTTGCAAGCATGTTTCAGTGTCGACTATGTTCGAGTGGTTTAACAACATCCACGCATTGCCTTAGCGAAAAAGTTGACCATACAATGCCCACCACAGTCCATTTCATACAACCTTTTCTTTTATCCTTCTTCTTTTTACATGCATTATACATATAGACTCGTTCACATAAACCTTAGCGAATGTGATTTTGATATCGTAAGAGTTAATGAATTTTATAATATACAACCAACAGTTAATGAATAGATTGACTCATAAAATAGTGTTGATCTCTTCTTACTTCCCATAGAACAAACTCAATATATGTAACTGCATGTTAAGAAGCCAAGAATTATATTTGCTTAAAGAACTTGCTTTTTTAAACTTTGTCTTGCTTTTCTTATCTTCTATATTACTTTCTTCTAAACCTTTTGGTATATATACCCTACTTACTTTACAAACACTTTCCACTTAACTAATTGTTATTAGCACAAACTAATTATCATTAGGAGAATCAAGGTCGATGTCACTTAAACCAACTAACTTCTTTATATAAGTGTGGTGAATATTGAGTCTATCATCATGGTCTATGTGAAACCATTCAGGAAGAATAAAGAACAATATGGATCAGAGCCATTCAAATACAAGTCAATCAAGATATACAGATCGCAAAACGATTGAGAAAAACAGAAGGATTCAAATGAAGGCTCTCTACTCAGAACTCAACGCTCTTCTTCCTCAAACTTCTAGGGTAACTAGCTTCTTCTTCTTCTTCTTGGTCCTATGATATGCATATATAATCTATGATTCCATGTGTAATATACTAATATAACAATATATAAACCCATTTTCTTGTTTCATGGGTAGGAGCCTTTAACACTGCCTGATCAGCTAGATGAAGCTGCAAAGTACATCAAGAAACTACAAAACAACGTGGAGAAAAAGAGAGAGAGAAAGAGGAAACTTGTTGCGACTTCAGCTTCCGACAAATTGAACTCCACTGGATCTTCATCCATGTCTTCTAGTGTTGACCACTTCGTGCCTACAAGGATGCCAACAATCGAAATTCAAGAAACCGGTCCCATTCTTCAGATCTTCCTTGTGACAAGCTTGGAACACAAGTTTATGTTCCATGAGATTATTCGTGTTCTCACTGAGGAAATAGGAGCTGAGATCATTCATGCTGGATACTCAACTGCTGATGATGCCGTCTTCCACACTCTTCATTGCAAGGTATAAATCAAGGAAACATTTCTTTTTAATCTAGGATTTAGAAATCAAAATTTGCTACTACTACTACTACATCAAAATTAGGTATAGTCCAGATTGTATACAGAGTGGGAATGAGATCAAAATTTGGTCACTGAACTAATACAAAGTTAGTTAAAAAAAACGTTTTTTCAATTGGTAGCTAGAAACCAATTGATAAGTAACTACTTTGGTCCCATTTGATTGTAAGTTTATTAGCTAGTTTATTCCTAGTAATATTCAGATGCACTATTTTTTTTTTTTTTTTTGTAATTTACATATAGGTGGAAGAGTGTGATTATGAAGCCAAGAGTAAAATTTCTGAGAGACTGAAGAAGTTTGTGAACGGCGATTATTGATATTTTCTCTAATTTGTACCCCCTATTTTTGTTTCTTTCGTTTCAATATTCCAGTTCCCTTTTCTTGATTTTTTTCGTCAAATTTCTTTTGTTATGTATGGTAATGGTACTGTGAAAGTGATGTTTCTTTGTGAGGATAATGTATACCTTTAATCTATACTAAAGTTGTGAAGTATATGGAATTGAAGATGATACACTTTTCAAGAACGAAACCAACGAAAATCCGAAAAAGCAATACATGAACGAGAAGCATATAATCCTTAAGTTTATATATGGGTCCAAATAATATTATTTTAAAGCCCATGAGCCCAAACATTAATAAAATAAAACCGACGAAATTAAAAAAATACGTTTTCGGTTTTCTCCTTCGTGCCTAAATCCTAGGGTTTCCGCTTTCCCAGTCACTCAGCTGCAACACAATCTTCTCAACAATGGTAGTCGAAGCTTTCGAAGTCTGCGCCGTGCCCTTCAATTCCGATGGCTGGGGTCCTCCTGACGCCTCCGACGTTTCTTCCTCCGCCTCCTCCACCAGCGTCGCCGCCGCAAACCTTCTCCCGCACGTTCCTTTCGCCTCCTTCTCCCGCTCGGAGAAGCTCGGCCGTGTAGCCGATTGGACTCGCAATCTCTCTAACCCATCCAATCGCCCTCACACCGGATCCAAATCCGATCCTTCCGCCGTATTCGATTACTCCTCCTTCGCAATCGACGAAGGATTCGGCCTCACTTCTTCCGGTAATAATCCCGACGATGACGCAGCTTTCCGTCTCGTCGACGGCAAGCCTCCGCCGCGTCCGAAATTCGGACCTAAATGGCGATTCAATCCTCACCGCAATTGGAATCAGCTCCCCCAGCGGCGAGACGAGGAAGTCGAAGCGAAGAAGCGCGACGCGGAGAAGGACCGAGCTCGCCGCGATCGTCTCTACAATCTCAACAACAGAAACAACGTCCAGTACCAGCGCCGTGAAGCCGCCGCTTACAAATCGTCCGTCGATATCCAGCCGGAGTGGAACATGCTCGAGCAGATCCCTTTCTCGTCCTTCTCCAAGCTCTCCTTCTCCGTTCAAGAGCCAGAGGATCTCCTCCTCTGCGGCGGCCTAGAGTACTACAACCGCGTTTACGACCGCATAACGCCCAAAAACGAACGCAGGCTCGAGCGTTTCAAGAACAAGAACTTCTTCAAAGTCACCACCAGTGACGATCCCGTCATCAGACGTCTCGCTAAGGAAGACAAAGCCACAGTCTTCGCCACCGACGCCATCTTAGCAGCTCTCATGTGCGCTCCAAGATCCGTTTACTCTTGGGATATCGTGATCCATCGTGTTGGCAGCAAACTGTTCTTTGACAAGAGAGATGGATCACAGCTTGATTTGTTATCTGTTCACGAGACGTCTCAAGAGCCATTGCCTGAGGCCAAAGAGGATATCAATTCGGCTTATGCTTTAGGTGTGGAAGCTGCGTTTATCAACCAGAACTTCTCGCAGCAGGTTTTGGTGAGAGATGGGAAGAAAGAAACGTTTGATGAGGCGAATCCATTCGCTAACGAAGGTGATGAGATTGCTTCTGTTGCGTATAGGTATAGAAGATGGAAGCTTGATGATGATATGCATCTTGTAGCGAGATGTGAGTTGCAGAGCGTTGTTGATCTCAACAACCAGAGATCGTTTTTGACTCTGAATGCTCTTAACGAGTTTGATCCAAAGTACTCTGGTGTTGACTGGAGGCAGAAGCTCGAGACGCAGAGAGGTGCGGTTTTGGCTAATGAGTTGAAGAACAATGGGAACAAGCTGGCGAAATGGACTGCTCAGGCTATGTTGGCTAATGCTGATATGATGAAGATTGGTTTCGTCTCTAGAGTCCATCCTCGTGATCATTTCAACCATGTGATGCTATCTGTTTTGGGGTATAAGCCGAAGGATTTCGCTGGACAGATCAATCTCAACACTTTGAACATGTGGGGGATTGTGAAGTCTATTGTTGATTTGTGTATGAAGCTCAAAGAAGGGAAGTATGTTTTGGTGAAGGATCCGTCGAAGCCTCAAGTGAGGATCTACGAGGTTCCTTCTGATGCGTTTGAGAATGATTATGTTGAAGAGCCTTTGCCTGAAGATGAACAAGTGAAACCACATGAAGAGAACGCAGAGGGTGCAGAAGCAAGTGTGGCTAATGAAACAGAGGATGAGAAAGCTGATGAAGCTCAAGCTTGATGGTGATAAAGTCAGGTAATTTTATACGAACGAGTCAAAAAGTGTTTTCCTTTATGCATGCATGTTGTGTTTGATTAGAATTGTATGAGACATCATCGTTAACAATTTAGATATAATATTTTGTTTGAAGCAGGTTCTTTTGAGTATTAAAGCTTCAACAAGACAACAACAATGGAGGTTTTGGTTTTCTTATTGTTTTTCTTGTCCAAATTTTTGGGTTACTGCTGTAATTTTGAATGAGAAATGACAGAAAATCATCGAACATGGTTTAAATCATCCTGCACCACTATGTTTAGTTATTTTGTTTAAACAGATTAAGATATAATATCTGTTAACTTTATATATAGTTTGGCAGTTAAATTTTCCTTTGTTTCACATTGAGCAATGAGCATATTCTCATTTATATTCTTTCAAACTGTTCACATTGATTTAATATTGATACCGAAATTAGAAAACTAACCAAATTGATCCAATGAATTGTCTTTTATTCTTTTCTTAGTTCAGTACGATATACCAACCTATTATTAACTGAAATCGCAGCAACTGAAAAAACCAGAAAAAAAAAACAGCTAAACAAACCTTGCAAAACCTCATTTAAATAGCTCATCTCTAAACTCTTCAATGTCCAGAAACATACTCAAGAACATAATAAACAAGCATCAAACAAAATCAAATCTCACAAGAACACAAATGGATTCGAACACAAAAACAAGGGCTTCTTTCACTTCTAGTACAAGATTTGTGGTCAAATACAAAAGTAGTCTCCATTGTAAAATGTGTTTTTTTCTTCCTCCTCTATCCTCATCATAATCAAATAATAACGGAAATGCCATTACTTTTCCACACGAAGTCTAACTGTAAAGTCTAATTTAAAAAAAAATTATCCAAAGTAACCTCATCTTCTTCATGTATTCACGAAAATGCCATCACCATCAATTCGTCCAACAACCATTCTCAACCGAAATGAAGCTTTGAATGCAAGATTTATTCTTGAAACATATCTACCAACTCATTCTATCATCTCATAAACTTAGTTCATCATCTTTCTTCTCCATTTTCACCCAAAGAACTTAGTTTTTCATCTTTTCAAAATTAAGGTTCTTAGATCTTGCCATTTTCGGTGTCTGAGCTCATTTTAACCGTTGGGGAAGTTTGCTGAAGCTCTAAAACGAAGTTCTAGGCCGTCATAGAAACTTAAGATCACGGCAAGGTAAAATTCTGATAGATCTGAGTGAATTTCATATTTTTGCAGGTCCTTAGACTTCATAGCGAAGTCTAACAAACTAGTTTTGCAATTGAGTTTTCAAAAATTTTAGAGAGTAGACTTCACAATGAAGTCTACTCCAAATTCGTTTGATAACAAAAAAAGACGAGTTAAACTTCCCGAACTTTATTATGAAGTCTAACTCGAAATAGACTACTTTTGAATTTGTTCGCGAAAATCTTTTTACGAGAAGTCTAACCATAAGTTTGCTTAAAATAAAAGACTAGTTTTGCAATTGACCACGTAAGACTTTTCTGTAAAGTCTATTAATGAAGTCTATTTAGACTGTATTAGACCTCATAAGGAAGTCTACTCATGAGTAGACTTCATTGCGAAGTCTAATATATGATAGACTTCTTCATGAAGTCTAATAGTCAACGTTTTTTTAGATAGACTTCCTCGTGAAGTCTACATACCGAAGTTTAAAATTTGGACTATTGCAAAACTAACCCATATGAAGTCTAACTCTTTCCGTAGACTTTACCGGTAGACTTCATTATTAAGTTAGACTTCAAATTGAAGTCTAAGTACATTGATGAAGTCTATTCCGAGAAGTCAACGTTAGGTCAATTGCAAAACTAGTCATTTTTGAAAAGGTAGACTTCACGGATAGACTTACCCAAAAACAATTTGTTTCGTTAATTGCAGAACTAGTCTATTAGACTTCACAGCGAAGTCTAATATTTAGAGTTCACCGTGAAGTCTAATATTTAGAGTTCACCGTGAAGTCTAATATTAAACGTTTTTTTTTAAAACGAATTATAACAAAATGTATATCGAAATTTATAATTTTGTTTAAACAGTTAGTTGTATTAGTCTATTAGTTGCTTTTGTGTGGGTTTTATATGCTTATTCGTTATATACTATGTTAAAACGGTTTTCTTTTTTAATTAGCAATTTAGACATTAGTAAGTAGACTTCATGAAGAAGTCTATCCTGGAAGTTTACGGATAAAGTCTGTTTTTCTTTGCATTTCTAATGTTGTTTTGCGGTTGTTAACTTGCAGAAAATGGTCAACATCGCTTCTGTTTATGGAGAATGGGTGAGAAAGGACAATATGGCGTCGGTTTTTGAGGTTGACTATCGCAAAGGAGGGAGAATGTTCTGTTTGAGGGATGGATGTACACATGATGAGCTTGTTCAAATGGCCTTAGATGATTATTCGGTGAACAAGCACGGACTGGAGTTATCATATTCATTACCAGAACTATTCGTGCAGCAAACTCCTTCAATTGATTCTCCGCCTGTGTATGTCACAAACGACAGACAAGTCTATAGCTTGATCGAGCTAAGTCGAACACATGTTGTACGGCTTTGTGTCTCTAGCCATGGGAATGCTGATGTGGAAGATAATGTACATGGACGTAAGAGTGAAAACCATGATGATGAGTTCTCTGATGATTGTGATGAAGACTGGGCCGCGGACCCAGATGAAGTGTCGAAAGGAGGAGAAGATGCGGCTTGTGATGAGGGTGATGACAAGAAAGATCCTCATCAAATCGATGATGATACCCACGCGGACTATAGTCAGTATGGGAAAGTGGAAGATGAAGACGAGCGTGAGACAAAGATTCCTTTCGATGATCCCCGTCTTAGAGGGCGTGGTCAACGCAAACGAATGGATAATTGGGAAGACAATCTTTACGAGCACCAGAGTTTTGATAGCAAGGAAGAACTAATGTCGGAGTTGCGTTTGACGGCGGTGATGACAAGATTTACATTCAGAGTAGCTACGTCTACAACAAAACTGCTTGTGGCCAAATGCAAAGTGGCTGGATGTGCATGGATGGTTAGAGCGGCTGTCAAGAACGAAGCCACCACGTTTTGGGTGACTAAGTACTCGAAGTGGCATACATGTTCTGTGTCTGACCGAGTAAGCAAGCATACACGTTCCAGCTCGAAGTATATTGGGAAGCTATTTATCGAGCGAGTTGGAATCATCGATGGTATTGTGCCGCAACACATCAGAGCTCTTAAACACGCACAAGAGTTGGTTTGGGGAACAGCAAAACAAGGTTACGCTAATCTGCCTGCTTACTTGGAAAGAATTAAGGAAGCGAACCCTGGAAGTGTTACTGATCTTGTGCGTGACCTAGACGACCGTTTCAAGTACTGTTTCTTATCATTTGGAGCTTCAATAGCTGGTTTTCAGTACTTGAGAAGAGTCATTGTGGTGGATGAGACTCATTTAACAGGGACATATGGGGGAGTTCTATTTGTCGCCGCCGGACAGGACGGGTACTTTCAAATATTCCCCTTAGCTCTTGCAATTGTCGACGCTGAGGACAGCGAATCATGGGAGTGGTTTTTCAACAAGCTCCGAGATTGCTTTATGCAGCATCCGCCAATGGTCATAGTGTCTGACCGAGCCAAGGCCATTGCTAGAGCATGTGAGATCGTGTTTCCTTGGGCACTAAGAGGAATATGTTACTATCATCTCCAAGGTAACATAACCAAGGATTTCCATGCAAAAGAGATCATGTATATGGTTAAGGGTGCAGCTTACGCTCATACAGTTCCTGAGTATAACCGCTACATGGACTTCATTCGAGCTGCAAAACCTGAGTTGGCAACTTACCTAGAGGAAGCAGATCCGAAATTGTGGTCTAGAGTTCATTTTCCCGGTGATAGATACAACATAAAGACGAGTAACATCGCCAAATCAATTAACTCGGCTGTTCAGAAGGCAAAAGGATATCCCATTCCAAAGCTTTTGGAATTTATAAGGGAGAAGCTTGGGAGATGGTTTACCAAGAGGCGTGAGGATGCTATGAGTCTCACAACTACCCACAGCAGAGGAGTTGAGTACATTTTAGCTGTGCGTTCAGATTATGCGGCAAGTATGACCGCTGAACGCATAGACACTTGGTGTTATCACATAACGGGAGGAAAACGTGATTGCAATGTCGACTTGTTCCGCAGAACGTGCTCTTGTGGGGTGTATGATGTTGAGAAAATTCCTTGTACTCATGTCATTGCAGCCGCAGCCGCATCAAACGTACTAATGTCCCATTACGTGTGCGATTCTCATTCTAAACTTTGCTTGTATTCAACCTGTGCACATCTGATCTATCCTAAGGCGGGATCTGACTCACACGTAAAGAAACAACCGTGTTTGATTCCAGTTGAAAAGGTCCCTCCTGGTAGGAAGAAGAAGTCGAGGTGGCTAACTTGGCTAGAAATGTCGAGGAAGAAAAACAATAAACCGAGGAAGATGCACAAGAAGTACAGCTGCTCTAAGTGTGGGGAAGCAGGACATACTCGCCCAAAATGCGTAAGCTCATCACTTATATCCTTCTTTTGTATCCATCTTGAAAATCTTTAACAAGTATCTTGGGAATGGTCGAACAGGTCGCAGAAGACTGATGTGAAGTTCGATGAAGTCTACCTAGGCAGTCTACATATGAAGCCTAATTCCGCTTCTCTTCGTGTTTTTAATACTCCTGAAGTCTATCTATTAAGTTTTAAGATGAAGTCTACCATCTGTTCTTTAGTTTGGCCGTTTTAGGGTGGTGAAATGGAGGAAAAACTCTGGTTTTTTGTTGTTTTTAAAATATTGAAGTCTACTCATGAAGTCTGTTCTTGAAGTTTTAAGATGAAGTCTACCATCTGTTCTTTAGTTTGGCCGTTTTAGGGTGGTGAAATGGAGGAAAAACTCTGGTTTTTTGTTGTTTTTAAAATATTGAAGTCTACTCATGAAGTCTGTTCTTGAAATCAGCGAATGAAGCCTATCATACACGTACCAAAAGCATAGTTTTTAGGGTACATTAATCTAACATCATACACGTACCAAAAGCATAGTTTTTAGGGTACCAAAAGCATCAAGTACAAAAGAGAATAGTTTTGGGTTTACAAAGACTCAATCTAACAAATCAAGTCCTTCCCAGTCTCTTGGGTCCTCTATCGGTCCGCGGCAGTCAATTTCATGAAACAAATAAGATGCAATCTTCTCCCGTGCTGTTGTGGCGTTGGCCTGGCAGAATGTCTCTGGAAATGTGGTATATCCAAGTGCTAGGCACTCCATGTACTTCAGGACAAACAGACTACAATCTCCACCATTGTTTTGGTATGGCACACCCTTTGTTGGAAACTCTACAGTGTACTTATCTAAAGGGAAGTAGGGTTTATCATCTGCCTTAGCAGCTTGTTTCATCAGGTTCGGCATCATCGCAGCATAAGGTTCGACAACCGACTCCATTATCTTATCTTCGATCGAGCCCGGTAAACTGTCGTAGACGACAATGTGCCGTTTCGGGATGGAGACATGCAGGGCGACCCAATGTGTCTGCGAGACGCTAAGAGGGATGTATAAATCATCAATATCATAGGCCCATCTCTTCCCGGTGGGGTTGCTTCTCGGGAGCTTCCCAAAATACCAGTCCAGTGACTGGGCAGGAAGAAGTTCACAGGCCTGGAAATTTGGCCAGTCCCTCGCCCAATACTGTGTGATCCTACTGTCAAGAAACATGATCCTATCACTCTTAAACCAGTCCGGGTGCGTTTCCAGGCGACGAGCCATCATTCTGGTCCAGGCACTGACATGCTACAAATAAAAGAAAAAGTTATTTGATCCAGGAATTCTCATCAAAGTCTAACTACAAAGTCTAACATTTCCAATTTCTGAAGTCTATCAAATATCTCTACTCCTGAAGTCTACCTAAGAAGTCTATCTACAAATGAACTTACAGTGTCATCCAGCCACTCTTCCTCAGTTAGCAGAGTCCACCACCAATACCAAAGTGGGTAATCATGTTTATCCGGCGCCTTCATCGGATAACCCCTGAAACAAATCTAGTTGTGTTAAGCTCCTTCCGTTATTCAAATGGTAAGAATATAGGTACGGGCGACTTACGGTAAGGTGGCACAGTAATCAGCCATTTCTTTCTTGCTTTCCTCGGCCGCAACAGCAAATAGATCATACCCACCAGGTACTTTCAAAACCGCTAATTTCGCTGGTGCTTGTTTCACAGATGCTGTTTCTTTCGCAGCTGCTTCCTTCGCAGCAGCTTGTTTCGCAGAAGCTGCTTCCTTCGCAGCAGCTTGTTTCGCAGCAGCAGCTGCTTTCGCATCAGCTTCTTCCTTTGCACTAACTTGTTTCGCAACACCTGCTTTACCACGAGTTTGCCTCTTCGGTTTAGTGATGGCCTTAGCTGGTTTCGGTGCCTCCGGCGGATTGTTCAGGACTATCCTCCTGGCGGTGCTGTTTCCTAGGTATGCACCTGTCTGTGTATGCGACAGAGTCCGAGTTCTCTGACTCTTACCTCGTGCTAAACGATTTTCCTGCTTGATCTGTTCTACTTGCTTCTTCTTCTCCGCGTCAAGTTCAGAGGCACTCGGATAATGGGTTCGGAGAAAATTACATTCCGAGTCTTCCTCAGCAGTACCGCAAGCATCTTTATCCTCTTCGCCGTTTTGCTTAATATTGATCAAACACAAAAAGATATACACTATATAAGGAGCATGGGGAAAGAACAAAAATTTTATTGAAAAGGTACGATTGCATCAAGGGAAAGTGTACAACACACCATAATACATCAAGGTTCTTATTCATTCAAACATACATGAGTAAAAAACAAAGGTTTCAGGGGTTTATTTGTTCCCCTTCAATCTACGACTTCTACGAACGAATTTTTGAGCACATTTATCACCATTTTTAGATGTATGTGGAGAAGGAACTGTACTAACCGGCTCACCAGGAGGATCCTTCTTCGCATCTGACCCACCAGGAGGATCCGTCGCATCTGAGCCACCAGCAGGATCCTTCTCATCTGACTCACTGGACTTCACATGCTCGGCAGAAGTATGAAGCGAACCCTTCTTGAAAATCCTCCCCAGGATAGCCACTTGAGTAGTAAGTAGTTGAACCTTCTTCTCGACATTCTCTAACCCAAGCTTCATCTGTTCAGACTGCTTATCGGAGAAGTCTTTAAACAGCTCCTCCATCTTCGACTCGAGACGGTTCCAGCCATCACCAGAGGCCTGCGCAGCTGAATAACCAAAGGTCCGAGCCCTTTTTACACTGATTGCTTCATCATCCTCATCAGAGATACTCCTCTTGACATGAGACTTCTCTGACTTCACTGCCTTCTCGGACTTCACAGCGATTATCCCTTCGTTTACCCAGTCAGCTGGTTTCCAGTTCCATTTTCCACCAAGTTTCCCAAGCAAAGCCTTGATGATGTTGTCCACCTTCTGGTCATCAACATCCTTATACCAACGTGGGTACACGTCTTCCTTGTCCACCATTACCATGTGATTGAACAGCACCTGCAAAACAGTACACAGATAAGTTAAGAATTTGTAAGGTCTAATTATAAAGTCAACTATAAAGTCTAATTATAAAGTCTAATTATAAAGTCTAATTATGAAGTCTAATTATGAAGTTAAATGGATTACCTGCTTCTTCATGGTTCCGATCACATATCTCTTCCCTTTGATTCCCTTGAAAGCTAACAGCGGTGGCTCAGGATTAATAGGCATGGGATCACCACTCTCTTCTCCGAATTTCGGCATAGCATGATACGCCCAAACTTGCAGGGCTTCAGCGAAACCGGCGAGAATAAATGGCTTCGACAAGTCTGCTTCCTTAACAGACTTGATGAGGGTGTTGAAAGCTACTCGCCCCCAAGGATAGCTTTCAAACCTCTCCAAGTCCATCACTTGGCTAGCCAGTGCTAAACTTGTAGGAGTTGAAGATTTCTGGGCATCAATAAAGCCAGCGTATACGGCCAGGTAGCCAAGCCTCAGCCTATCCTCTCTGCTCCAATCTCCGGCCCACTTGCAAGCTGCTACGAGATTGTCAATGCTCGGACCAACCTTGATATTCACTCCAAGCTTCCGCCAGTACTCTTTCATCTCGTCTGTCTCAATAGCTTCTGGCTTCGTCAAAGCAGCTTTATACTCGCAGTTGAGCCCGGTAATGCGTTCAAACTCGTTCAATGAAAAACGCAGTGGCTGCACACCCACGACACTCCAGATCTCATACTCCTTCTCACATACCACTTGCATAGTGAGCATACATCGTATCACAACCGATGCCCATTTAAAGTCGAGCTTTGTGAACATGAAGAGGGGTCCCAGATTGGAATTCTCAAGCTCACTCCACTCCTCCTTCAGTACAGCGTGCAGTTTCTGCCACAGCTCAGTGTTCTTGCTGTAGTAGCCAACGCTGCGGTCATATTCTGGTTCTTCTCCTTCTGTGTACAGCCTCCTAGGAAATGACACCAGGTCCATACTGGAAACACAGTAAACAGAGGATAAATAAGAAGTCTATAAATGAAGGCTAACTAAGAAGTCTAACTAAGAAGTTTAACTAAGAAGTCTAACTAAGATGTCTAACTAAGATGTCTAACTAAGAAGTCTAACTAAGAAGTCGAAACCATAATTCCAATTAGTCAAACTGAAAAGCCTAACAAAGAAGTCTATATTTTAAGTCAGTGACAAAGTCCATCTAAACCTTATTATTGTACACAATTTTACCTTATTAAGTACGGCTAATAGGACAATTATTGTACACAATTTTACCTTATTATTAGCGGTTATGAGGGCCAGCAACGGCGACGGATAGGAACGACTCTATTAAATCTGCCAACATAGACCTGCGAAAGATCTACAACCGTTTAGGCGACGGTTTGAGGGGGGTAAAGAGAGAGCCAATAGTGGAAGGGGGATAGCTCACCGGCGTTGAGAGAGAGAGAGAATAAGTTGTGCGATACAACAGCGGCAACCACGGACAGCGGCAACGAAGGCGGCGGAAAGGTCCATAAAAAAGGAAACAGAGTGAGTATGAGGGAAAGAGAGACGCGTATATAGATTGATAGATGAGTATGACTTACAGAAGTATACTTCAGCGGAGGAAGAAGAAACGGCGGCGGCGACGATGATGGCTCTTTCTGGATTCGACGGCGACGGTAGGCGAAGAACATGCAATCGCCTGAAAGAGAGAGAACGGAACGGGAACGGCGGTTGTGAAAGTGAAAGTGAATTGTGAACTTAGTTTACCCTAATTTTGGGTTTGTAAAATTGTGATTACTGGTTACAACTTCCGATTATGTCCGGTTCAGTTTGGTTAAATCCAATTCGCACAAACATTTCGGTCCAGTTTAAAATTCGGACTTCGAATAAAGCCCAAACAACAAAGTCTACTTGGGAAGTCTAATAGAAAAAGTAAATTTGTCCGCGTATATTTCCGATTGCCGCTCAAAATATTTCCGGTTCCCGCCCAAACTATTTCGTTTCCCGCTCGCTTTTTGAGTTACAGACTTCTCAGAAAAGTCTACCCCTGAAGACTACTAGTGAAGTCTGACTTACCCTAAACCCTAAAACGAATTTTTAAGATCAAAACTATAGGAAACATTAATTATGTATACATAATCACGATTTACATTAGAAACTACAAATTGGTAAGATTTAAATCGTTAAACGAACCCCAAAAGTTTTTTTTGGTCAAAACTATCTCAACCCTAACAATGCTCATGATAAACCCTATACAATATACCTTAAACACTAACATGTTGATTTGTTTACTCATGAAACTTATAAATTGATTCATTTTCAAGAGATTTTATTTTTCATAGGTAGGACATGTCTTCATTTAAATTATGTATAACTTTTTTTTATCAAAATTGTTTTTTCTTATATTTTAAACTTTAAATTTTATATTTTGGTATTAAGCAAACTTCATCAGTAGACTTCATCTTTTTTGGGAATTTTATCATAATTTGTCTTACTTGATCTAAACTGATCGGTTTACATGCAAATTTATTTTTCATGGATACTAAATGTTGTGTTAAAGTTATGTGTAAATTTATTTACAAAAATATTTTTTAATACATTTTAAAATTTAAATTTAAGATTGTACTAAATAATAGACTTTGAGGGTAGACTTCACACAGTTCAGAGATTACAAACCAAACTAATCTTAGTTCACTTAAATTGATTCATTTATATGCAATTTGATTTTTAATGGATGAAAAATGTTTTCATCTTATTTATGTATAATTATTTTTGATCCAATTATTTTTCGTTAATTGTATAATTTAAATTTAAGTTGTGATTAGGGGTTAGACTTCCTGATGAAGTCTACGATGTAGTAGAGTTCATGATTAGACTTTAAATAGGGTAAAACAGACATTATGACTCTCGTTTTTTTGTTTGTTCATAAGGGTGGGTTTTGTAATTTGCCATGATCAGAAGACTAGTTTTGACATAAGTGCAATAAGGGGTCTACTTTTGCATTTCAAAGCAAATTGTGTATTATATTGAGCAATTCCCCCCAAAAACAATGCTTTTTTTCGCTTTATTTTTTCTCTATTTAACTTTCCCTAATATTTCCCTCGCTAGTGATGGTGGTGAAGTCGGTATGTTTTCTTTTCTTTTACCAAAATTATCAAAACTCAATACTTGTATAATATGATTTGATTGAAATTAATTTTTGAAAAAAAACAGTGGATGAAACGCCGTTTACGTATGAGAAAACAACAGAGAAAGGACCTTTGGGGTGGGGCAAAATAAATCCTAAATGGAAAGTTTGTAACACCGGAAGATATCAATCTCCGATCGATCTCACTAACGCAAGAGTTAGTGTTATTCGTGACCAAGCATGGACAAGACAATACAAACCAGCTCCGGCTGTAATCCAAAACAGAGGACATGACATTATGGTAACATTTTTATTTCAAATTTAATTAAATTCTTAACCATATTGTTATTGGACTAACCATGACAAATTTTAATATGGAATAAATAAAAAAGGTATCATGGAAAGGAGGTGCTGGCAAAGTGATGATACGTCGAACGGCCTTTAAACTGGTGCAGTGTCATTGGCATACACCGTCTGAGCATACCGTTAACGGAACTAGGTAACCATTTTTATTTGTATCGTTTTTTTCTAATGGGAGCAATAAAAAAAATTAAACTCATTTACACCAAATCTTCCACGAAAATAGATAGATAACCATTGTTTTATTTTGTTTTTAAAATGTGCAACAGCTATGATATGGAGCTTCACATGGTTCACATGAGTGCGCGGGGCAAACTCGCAGTGATTGCAGTTCTTTATAAAATCGGCAAACCTAATGCATTTCTCGCTAAGGTAAAAAAATAACATGTATTTACATATATAAAGGTCTTATGCATGGTTATAACATTTTTTTGTTTCTTTTTTAAATGCAGCTTCTAAAAGGAATAAAAACAGTGGCAACAGAGGAGAAGAATGTAGGGATATTGGATCCAAGAGAGATTAGATTTCAAACCAAAAAATTCTATAGATACATTGGCTCTCTCACTGTTCCTCCTTGCACTGAAGGCGTTATTTGGACCATCGTTAAAAGGGTAAATTTTTATATATTACTATATGATAATTTCTGTATTCATTACACAATGCAAAATCCGAAATTTTTGATAAAAATAAAAAATTGTATATGCAGGTGAACACAATATCATTGGAGTAAATTACAGCTCTGAGGGAAGCCGTTCACGATGTAAGTACTCGTAATTGCTAATGTGATTTCTTTAGCTGATATTGAGTAAAATTTTAGTACTAACCAAGTAATTATTAACTGAATAGGGGTTTGAGACAAACTCAAGACCGGTTCAAGACCCAAAAGGGAGAACAGTTTGGTTCTACGATCCAAATGTTTGATATATTGAATTTTTGTTTTATCTTGTAATATCTGAGACTCTTCAAGGTCGAATAAAGAAAACAGTGAATTGGATCAATACCTTTTTTTTTTTTTGTTATCGAAACTGAGATGAAAAATGTAAACCGCAAAACAAGAGGGAATAAAATGTCGGAATTTATACAGATATCCTTCATTTAGTAAGATATTACCAAGAATTTGAGCTGATGTCGTCCAAAAGGGTCTCTTATTTACTGATACTGATACACAATTTTGTATCACTCCGAAGAAACTAGAGACTAGAGTGGGTGACAGGCAGAGACTAAATGAGAGTGACATTGTAATAAGAAGGCAAGAGAGAAAACAAACCAATGATATTACAATCAATGATTTACTAAAAAATTGAAAAGATAAGTCAATGACATGATTAGGAAGAGTATTCTAGTTCCGTACAACCAAATGACGACTTATTACAATCTGTTTTCATCTTTCTTTTATAACTATTGTTAGTATGGTTGTTACGTCCTATTTACGAAAAGACCAAGTCACCTTGCTGCATCTCTCTAACTAAGCACACACATTCAAAACTAGAAACACCAAAATAAGCATCTAAAGATAAAACTGTCAGAAAAAGAGAGAGACGGTCCAACTATAGTAGTCATCTGAGTGGGCCTGAATCGTCTGATGGGTCAGTATACTCCAAAAAGGTTTGGTTCAATTGAGTTTTTCATTGGAATGTTCTTTGCTAGAGTGGTTCTTGTGATAAAAGAAACCAAAATTGTTCACGTCTAAAACACGTGTCATCACATCCACACGTGTCATATACTTAGGCTGCCAGCTTCTGCTGTCGGATCCATAAGCTGCAACGTATTATAGAACCGACCTCCAAGACCCGTTGCAAAAAGAGAAGAAAAGAGCTCTCCATCGAATTGAAACGTAGCAAAAGTAATCTCGAATAGACGAATTGAAAGAAAATATTGTTTCTTGATTTTGATGAAAATGTCGGCCATGCAACTATCAAGAACTGCTCTCTTTGGACTCTCAAAGGCTTTCCCTAGAGTCCAGTCTCCTGCAACTCTAGCTGCTTCTACCCGGAAAGTCTCTCGCGTATGCTTCGCCTCCTCCGTCAGCCATACCGAGGTAGTTACTGCCTACACAACTTTGCTTACAATTTTTTTAGATATTCATATGATATTTACGATAGAAGAGCAGTTTAGATTTTCATGTATGTAAGATCTTGTGAAGAGCTCTAAGGTCACGTTTTAAATTTTAAGAATACGTCAGAGATGCATATGTCAAAATTGTGTTGTTAGTTTAACCTATACATGCGTGGTTCTTAAGCTAACGTGTTGTAGACGTTATTAACCCTAGCAGAAATATGAAGTGCACATGTTTGTATTTTTTCAGGGAAGAGATCCGGTAGAGAACTCTAGGGACTCGAAAGCCGATGTGGCTTACGGTTCACAGAAATGGAGGGAGAATACTGGAGAAAACTACGCCCAAGCGGCTAAAGACAAGGCTAACGAAGGAGCAAGCAAAGCTGCGGACAAAGCTTACGAGACCAAAGAGCAGGCTAAGGACACAGCCTATGATGCAAAGGAGAAGGCTAAAGACTACGCCGAACGAACTAAAGACAAGGCCAACGAAGGAGCCAGCAAAGCTGCGGATAAAGCTTACCAGACCAAAGAGCAGGCCAAGGACACAGCCTATGATGCAAAGGAGAAGGCTAAAGACTACGCCGAACGAACTAAAGACAAAGTAAACGAAGGGGCGTACAAGGCTGCGGATAAAGCCGAAGATACAAAAGAAAAGGCCAAGGATTATGCAGAGGATACAATGGACAGTGCGAAAGCGAAGGCTCAAGATGCGAAAGAAAAAGCCAAAGAGTATGGAGAAGATACCAAGGAGAGAGCAAAAGGGATTAAGGACACCGTGAAGGATAAAGCTGAGGAGCTTGGAGAGAAGACGAAGGAGACAGTGAAAGGAGCTTGGGAGAATACGAAAAACGCTGCAAGGACTGCGACTGAAGCTGTGGTTGGGCCTGAAGAGGATGTGGATAAGGCACGAGCTGATATCGATAAAGGCGTGGAAGATTTAACGAAAAAGGCGGAGAAAAAAGCTGAGAAAGATCAAAAAGAGGACGATTTCATCACATTTAACTAATGAGGAGGAGATACCTCTAGCTATATACATGTGTTTCTTTGTTTTCAAGTGTTTTTATCTTTGTTGTCAGTTTATTCTCTGTTTTGTAACCTATGCTTGATCTAATGTATGTGAGATACTGAGATGCATTGGTACATAAATAAATAAATATGTACTTATGACTTTTAAAGTCTCTGTTCTTCCTCCCACTTCAACAATCTTGAGATTAATCACAACTATGGGTTAAAACTTGATACTAAATATTTGGCCTCTGAAACCCTTGTTTCTTGGGCTTTAGTCCATTTTACATGTAGAAAAAAGTTATAAGCAGATTTTTTTTTTTTTTCTTTTTTTTTTTGTGAATTTATTTATTGAACTCAAATACAATTTTGTTTTTCCTCTTAATAAAATAGTATAAGATCAATAATAAAGTTTTATTTTTAAATAAAAACATCCATTTGAACAAGAACAAATGTCTCATTTTCAAACAAGAAAAAAAATCGAACGTTTGATTTTTATGATAAGATTTTCCAATGTGCCAATGAAAAAACACAGTCGCTCACACACATTAATTTTCCCAAATCACTATTAAATTTTAATAAATTTAGTTATTAATGTGTTTTGTCAAATATGAAAATATGTTAATTGACATAAACATATATCTTATTATTCATATCTTCTTTCCCCTTTTTTATATAAATCCAAGAGTAAATTCTAAGAGATGAGTTGGTTTTTGACTAAGCTTAGCCTAAGATTTTATGGTGTGAAGATACATATTCTGATTTTCTTAATACAAAATCTATGACACATTTTGCTCACATATCGATCACTCTTCTTAAATCTGAAACTTATTTCTTCTTCAATCTCCACTCCCCCAAGAGCCTATATAAGAATACACTCCGCACAACACCAAATACCATAACAACAACAATAAGAAAATTAAGTAGCTCTTGAGAGCAATGGATAACTCTAATGTTTTCAGCTTGCGAGGAGACAATCAAGTGAGTAAAGAGAAGCCTCCACCGCGAGTGTGTCCAAGGTGTAACTCAGACAACACTAAGTTCTGCTACTACAACAACTATAGCAAATCTCAACCACGCTACAACTGCAAGAACTGTCGTCGATTCTGGACTCATGGTGGAGCGCTAAGGAACATACCGATTGGTGGAAGTAGCCGTAAATCCAAGCGTGCAAAGGTAGACCAACCTTCTGTTTCTCAGGTGGTTTCTGTTGAGATCCAACAAGTTAATCATCACCAACCTCTCTTACATGTTCAAGAAACCAACGAGCTTGTTGAATCTTTTGGTGGCTCTTCTTCTACTGTTGTTTCTGTTGGGAGCAATTTCGGTTCTTTGCCTGAAACTCATGGTGAAATGGTGCTTCCATTTCGAAGTCTTCCACCAATGGATCGCTTAAATTTCTCTGTTGGATCGTTTCAGCAAAATTATTACGCTGTTGGATCAAATGATTTGATAGGTAATCCTTTGATTAACCAATCTTTTGGTAGACATGTTGATAATTTCAACGGTTATCGCATAAATCAAGAGGATCGAAACAAGCAGAATCAGAGCTTCGACAATATTATGAACATGAATCATAATGGCGCCAGCACCAGTGGAAGCATAGGATCTTCAGGCTCTAATTACATGAACATGAACAACAACAACAACATCAGAAACAACAATGTGTTAAATTCCTTATTACATTTGGAGAAGCATGGTCCTTGAATGTAACCGTATTACCCGTTGTTTTCTTCTTAAGTGGTTTATGTTTTAGTCTTTCTTTTATGTCTTTTATTTTTTCTTTATGTTTTCTGTTGGATCTTTATTTATTTTTTAAGGTATGAAAGATTGCATCTTTGTTTTACAAAAGATTAAGGCATAAGTTGCTTGTCCGGTCTTTTAAAGTTTTAATTTAATATAGTATAGATATTTAGTCCTGTCCAGTTCGTTTTGTGTATATAACATTTATTTGATGAGTAATAGAGATATACTAGATTAAGGCCCGTGTATACGCGGATTTTTTATACAATTTTTGAAATAAACAATATACAAGTAACACTGCATGACAAATATGGAAAATAATTAAATTTTAGCATGAAAACAATACTGTATAAGTTGACGGTCTTATACTGAAGGTTGACAAAATCCTCGTACGTCCGAAGCCAAAATTTTTCCAAAGGAATTTGGGAGGCACTTTGGCTGATAATTTTGATTTTTGTTCTTTCTCTCACTCTTATGAAAGACTGATGGCTGGAAACTTTTGAACAGCAGACTGCAGACTAAAATTTTGAATTTCGATGATGTTTCCTTCGGCGATCTGATCTCCGAAATTTTGAAATAGTAAAGGATGCACAAAAACTTAAATTGTGTTTTCTTGTTTGAAACAAAAGTAAGATTTTAATGTTAATCAATGTTATGACTATATATATAGATTTATATAATCTTATTATATAATATAATATGTTACTAACCTTTTCATCAAGTAGTAGAAGCTCAACTCCCATAAAAATATTATTTTCTTTAGGATTTCTAGCTTTCAACTTTCGAATAACATGTATTATAGTACGGCGGTAATTTCGATTCGATCCAATTGACCTAGAGTCATATAATCTTCACTATTTTCTTGAACTGTGAGAGACATGATTTTTAAATTAGAGAAAAAGAATCAGAGAAATTTGATGAATTTGTCAATGAGAAAAAGAGACTATTGTAACTTTCTATTTATAGGTGTTCATATAACATATTCCATGCAGCTATAGGAAATATAGTTTACGTACCTATTTCATATACCAATAGGATTTTATTTATTACATTATTTTCAATCTTATTATATAATTTGATGAATGAGAAACCTTTTTCTGTTTGGATATGACAAAAAAAATTATTCCTTTTGATATAATAGATTAAATTAAATTTCGTTTTTTTAATTAACATTTTTCTGGAATTTTTTTTATAAAAAATCTTCTTTTTTCTAAAACACATGTCGCGATCTTGAATTTTATAAAAATCCTACGTTGCGCCGCTTCCAGTTTTATATAATAAAATATGTGATTTCAAGTGTTTATTTCTTGATATGCATTGCACTGTTTTTAGTCTAGTCTATCGTCTGTGTGACTGTGTCTACCTATCTCATGTTTCTGAGATTCACTAGCGTATAAAATAAAAACCTATGATTGACAATTTTTGTTGACGGTTTAGAATTTTTTACTCAAATTTTACAAACAGATAACCGATGTATTGTGTCGCCAATCCTTTTAGATAGAATATGTAAATCTATAATTTTTAGTTTTTGTCATTAAAAAACGTAATATGAAAAAAACGAAAAAAACAAATAAAATATAAGTAAATGTTGTAATGGTATCAAATTCAAAACATTCCATGAATATTAATCAAACTATAAAGTTTAGTTTTTGATCCTCAGCTACCATTCCAATCATTTTTTATTTATTTATCTACAGCTACAACAATTTTACGTATTTATATAAGTTCTTAACCCTAATAGATTTTACTTTTAAGTTTTAACTACATTAATTATATATTCATATAATTTATTGATTACTTATAATAATAATAAAAAAAGAGATTTAACCTTGCATATATGACACGGGACAAACATCTAAGTATTAATAGATCTCTACTATAATTATCAATTTATGTTTTGTCATTTTCGAAAAATAGGTGATTTTATTTATGGTTAAATTTCTTATTTCCTTGATACCGAGTGTTGTTGTTCTACTTAACTGTTTTCACTTTCACTTTGTATATATGCTAAATATGAATAAATCAGGGAAAACGCCCAAAAAAATCATGAATTTTATGAAATTTCACGTTTTATTCTCCAACTCTTGATTGCACAAATAATTCCTCAAAGTATGGTTGACTTTACCAAATTGGGTTTCAATTAGTCAACATTTAACATGGAAATTGATTCCTTTAAATTTGTAACATTATCCGTCGGGATTTTCAGTTTCAAACTCAAAATTTCCAAACTTAAAAACATAAAGGAAAATTTTCCGGCAAACTTCGACGATTTTTAGCAAATTCCAACATATTTTAGTGATTGTATCAATTCAAAATTTGAGCTCCGAAATTGGTTGAAAATTGCTAAAAATTTCCGGAGAAAGCCGGAAATTCCTTAAAGTTTTTAGATTTGGAAATTCTGAATTTAGAACTAAAAATCCCGACGGATAATGTTACAAATTTAAAGGAATCAATTTCCATGTTAAATGTTGACTATTGAAACCCAATTTGGTAAAGTCAACCATACTTTGAAGAATTATTTGTGCAATTAAGAGTTGAAGAATAAAACGTGAAATTTCATAAAGTTCAGGATTTTTTTGGGCGTTTTCCCAATAAATCAGATAAATATTCATTTATATGAAAAACCAATGTAATGCAATGAGAGAACACGTGAAGACACACACTTTCACACACTGGTCCATTATTGTTAATACTCGCAATCTATGCAAAATTTTCCACTTTCAATATCTCTAGATTTTGTTTCTGCTAAATGACCAACTCATTTGACCATATCTTCTCAATTTTCCGTTTTTTTTCAAATACGGACAAGAGTTCATAATAAGAGAGACTTGGTTTTTGGCTAAGCTTAGCCTAAGGTTTATGGTGTGTATATAGATCTTCAGATACAAAATCTGTGACACGTTTTGTTCATAATCTTAAACTTTTAAAACCCCAAACGTATTTCTTCTTCAACTTCCACGCCCCAAGAACCTATATAAGAAGACTCCCCCATACCAAAAAAAATCATAAGAACAACAAGCTCTTATATAATTAAAGACTTGTCTTTCTAAGAGAGAATCAAGTAGTTCTTGAGAGAAATGGATAACTCGAATGTTCACGGTGATGAAGTCAATCAAGTGAATGAAGAGAAGCATCCACCGCGAGTGTGTCCAAGGTGTAACTCCGACAACACCAAGTTTTGCTACTACAACAACTATAGCCTGTCTCAACCTCGCTATTTCTGCAAGAATTGTCGTCGATACTGGACTCATGGTGGGGCTTTAAGAAACATACCGATTGGTGGAAGTTGCCGTAAAGCCAAGCGTCAAAAGATGGATCATCCTTCTGTTTCTCAGTTGGTTTCTGTTGAGACCGAACAAGTCAATCATCACCAGCCTCTCTTTTCTGGTGGTTCTTCTTCTGCTTCTCCTGTTGTTGCTGTTGGGAACCATTTTGGTTCTTTGCATGAAATTCATGGTGATATGGTGCTTCCAGTTCGAAGTTTTGGCCAAGTGGATCGCTTGGATTTCTCTAACGGATCGTTTCAACAAGATTATTACGATGTTGGATCTAATGATCTGATTGGTAATCCTTTGGTAAACCAAACTATTGGTAGACATTTTGATAATTACAATGGTTATAGCATTAATCAAGAGGATCAAAACAAGCGGAACCAAAGCTTCAACAACATTATGAGCATCACTCATATAGCGGGCAATGGAAGCAGAGGATTTTCAAGCACTCCTCATATGAATAAGAACAACAACAATATCATAAACAACTGTCTGTTTATGTCTTCTTACCATTTGGAGAAGCATGGTCTTTGAGTCTTAATTGTATTACCCATTTTCGTTTTTCTTTAGTTTATGTTTTTTTATTTTCCTTTATGTGTTATGATGTTTTTTTTTAAGTTATGAAAGTTTGCATCTTTGTTTCCAAAAGATTTAGAGGTAAGTTGCTTGTTTGATCTTTATTTTATAATAATATAAATAATATGAAGTTGTAACTAGTTTCTCGTTTTGCAATCTGCCTCTTGAATCTTGAGTTAGTTAAATACAACTATACAAGTATACAAGTAAATGTAAATTTTTAATAAATGATGACAAATCAACAATGTTGTGATACTTATGAATTTATTAAGTTTTTCAAATATAATGTTTATAGTCTTACTTAAGTTAATTTTGTAATCTTTTAATAAATTTCTGAGTTTAAATTTTTTGATTGCATGTTCTGAAAATGTAGTTTTGGATTAAGAAAATTATTTATGTTCATGTAACTATGCATATATGGTTAAGAAATAAAATAACTAACATATAAAGTATGTATTAATATAATTATATAGGAAATAAAATATATTAATTAAACTTACAAAAAAATATTAAATGTTAGAAGTTAACTAGAGTCGTTAGGTAATCCAAGTACATATATTGAGATTTGTTTTTATAAATACAGATGAATCAACAATGGTATAATACTAAAACGTTAGTTGACATCATTGTTTTTTCAAATCTAGTTATTATAGTCTTAAATTTTTTTCTCTTTTGTAATCTTACTTAGGAAATTATGTAAAAACTAATAATGAATTTCTCTATTTTCAACTTTTAAAAGGTGGTTGATTAAAAACGGTGATTCTGGATCAACAAATTTAGTTATGTAGTTATGAAATATATTAAATATGATTAAAAGCTAAAAATATAACATAAATATGTAAAGTTGTTCTCTCAGATTTTATCACAAAAAAAAAAAAAAAAAGAAGAAGTTGTTCTCTCAGATTTCCTAAAGCCAAACGGCCACTTTCTAAGAACAAATACTTAAAAGCATAACAATGACATAAAAGAGGTCCAGATTTTGCTGACCGACACGTGGATGCTATGGCTCACCACTAAACTAAAGGGAAAAAGCTCTATTTTGTCAGTCACCGATCCCGACAAAGATAGAAGATAAGGTCTTCCACAGTTAGTTTGACACGTGCACATTATCCCTTTTTAGTTGTCTTATTTAACTCCATCATCGTTACTATTTTCAGAATTTGGCAAACGTTTTTGCTGTTTTTCTTGTTATTGTTCTGTAAAGTGTAATTCGTAGATCATTAAGCAGTTTAATTACACTTAGATTTACGATTCTACGAGAGATTTTAAGAAGAGTCAGTACAAAATCCAGAGATTTTAAAGGAACAATTAAAAAGTTTTCAAATTCCGAAAATTAATTAAATTACTACGATAAATCAAAAACAAATATTTGTTTTGTCAACAATCAAAAACAAATTAAGACGTACAAAACACGGGTCCATGCATTTAATACCAAAAGCTATTGACGGTACAAAACGTTAAAAACAAATGCCCTTCGACGTGGGTAATTACACAGCATCAATGCATCATCTACATATATATAGAGCTTCATATCTCGAAGTATTCAATCATTAAACCAAGAATTCCCAATCATTCCTTTAAACTTCTTTACATACTTTTCTTGTTAATTTGACCAACCTCAAAAATGGCTACTTCACGTCTAGCTAGGTTTGTGTCAGAGGTTGCTCCGCCTCAATTCGTGACGGTGATGAGGAGGCATAGAGCAGCGAAGCAGAAGCTCGACACAATCAAAGAAGAGGAGACCTATAAAGAAGATTGTTTCGGTGTTGGAATGATGATTAGGTCTAATAAGATGATGTCTAGTACTAAGATGACATCATCTCATCATCAAGCTTGTGTTTCTTCCTCTACTTCGGTTTCTAATTCTGGATCTACCTCTAAGAATTTCTTTCTCGAGGTTCGAAGCTCTTTTTCTGTCTTCGAAAACTAAGATCTCTATGTGTATTTTGTAATAATTTCTCGGGTCGATATTTTTGTATGCACCCGTTTATATTTATATTTTACTTAAGATTCAGACCTTTTTTTTATTATCTGAAAGGTCCGATACATATACGTGTTCTATGGTTGTATTTCTGAAAGAGCATTTGTATGATTAAGCGTTCTACACTTCTACTTCGTCATATTGTAATTTTCGACCCATATGTATAAATAAAACTGTTGCCTATTAAAACATTGATTGAAGAAGACACTGCACAAAGCAGAGTGAGATTGCAATAAGTTGTCATTTGGTTGTACGGACCTAGAAAACTCTTCCTAATCATGTCATTGATTTATCTTTTCATTTTTTTAGTAAATCATTGATTGTAATATCATTGGTTTGTTTTCTCTCTTGCCTTCTTATTCCAATGTCACTCTCTTTAGTCTCTGCCTCACTCCCACTCCAGTTTCTTCGGAGTCATGATCCAAATTTGTGTATCAGTCTCTTGACTTTGATTTTTTTCTTGCTAAGAGACATTTAGACTACATTAGCTCATATTGTTGGTAATATCTAACTAAATGATTGAAATCTTTATAAATTCCAGGATTTTGTTCCCTCTAGTTTTGCGGTTTAGCTTTTTCATCTCAGTTCCGATTAAAAAAATCAAAATAAAGTAAAAAAAAATTGCATTGATCCAATTCACTGTTTTCTTTTATTCGACCTTGAAGAGTCACCGATATTACAAGATAAAATAAAAATTCAATACATCAAACATTTGGATCGTAGGACCAAATCGTTCTCCCTTTTGGGTCTTGAACCGGTCTTGAGTTTGTCTCAAACCCCTATTCAGTTAATAATTACTTGGTTAGTACTAAAATTTTACTCAATATCAGCTAAAGAAATCACATTAGCAATTACGAGTACTTACATCGTGAACGGCTTCCCTCAGAGCTGTAATTTACTCCAATGATATTGTGTTCACCTGCATATACAATTTTTTATTTTTATCAAAAATTTCGGATTTTGCATTGTGTAATGAATACAGAAATTATCATATAGTAATATATAAAAATTTACCCTTTTAACGATGGTCCAAATAACGCCTTCAGTGCAAGGAGGAACAGTGAGAGAGCCAATGTATCTATAGAATTTTTTGGTTTGAAATCTAATCTCTCTTGGATCCAATATCCCTACATTCTTCTCCTCTGTTGCCACTGTTTTTATTCCTTTTAGAAGCTGCATTTAAAAAAAAAAATGTTATAACCATGCATAAGACCTTTATATATGTAAATACATGTTATTTTTTTACCTTAGCGAGAAATTCATTAGGTTTGCCGATTTTATAAAGAACTGCAATCACTGCGAGTTTGCCCCGAGCACTCATGTGAACCATGTGAAGCTCCATATCATAGCTGTTACACATTTAAAAACAAAATAAAACAATGGTTATCTATCTATTTTCGTGGAAGATTTGGTGTAAATGAGATTAATTTTTTTATTGCCCCCATTAGAAAAAACGATACAAATAAAAATGGTTACCTAGTTCCGTTAACGGTATGCTCAGACGGTGTATGCCAATGACACTGCACCAGTTTAAACGCCGTTCGACGTATCATCATTTTGCCAGCATCTCCTTTCCATGATACCTTTTTTATTTATTCCATATTAAAATTTTTCATGGTTAGTCCAATAACAATATGGTTAAGAATTTAATCAAACTTGAAATAAAAATGTTACCATAATGTCATGTCCTCTGTTTTGGATTACAGCCGGAGCTGGTTTGTATTGTCTTGTCCATGCTTGGTCACGAATAACACTAACTCTTGCGTTAGTGAGATCGATCGGAGATTGATATCTTCCTGTGTTGCAAACTTTCCATTTAGGATTTATTTTGCCCCATCCCAAAGGTCCTTTCTCTGTTGTTTTCTCGTACATAAACGGCGTTTCATCCACTGTTTTTTTCAAAAATTAATTTCAATCAAATCATATTACACACGTATTGAGTTTTGATAATTTTGCTAAAAGAAAAAAAAACTTACCGACTTCACCACCATCACTAGCGAGGGAAATATTAGGGAAAGTTAAATAGAGGAAAAACAAAGCGAAAAAGAGCATTGTTTTTGTGTTCGAATCCATTTGTGTTCTTGTGAGATTTGATTTTCTTTGATCCTTGTTTATTATGTTCTGGAGTCTGGACATTGAGAGGGTTTAGAGATTAGCTATTTAAATGAGGCTTTGCAAGGTTCGTTTAGCTGTTTTTTTTTTCTGGTTTTTTCAGTTGCTGCGATTTCAGTTAATAATAGGTTGGTATATCGTACTGAACTAAGAAAAGAATAAAAGACAATTCATTGGATCAATTTGGTTAGAGTTTTCTAATTTCGGTTTCAATAGTAAATCAATGTGAACTGTTTGAAAGAATATAAATGAAAAAAAAAAGAGAAAAAAAAAAGAATATAAATGAGAATATGCTTTATTGTGCAAATGAAAATGTGAAGAGGAAGGAAGAAACTGTATTAAGTTTATATTGTCACCAAGAAGAATAACGTTTAGATTAAGATCATATAAATTATGAAGAAATTGTTTTCAATCATGTTCTTGACACATATTTATATGTATCTATCTATGCTAGAAACCCTAGTTACATATTGGGCTTGTGCTCTAATACTATACACGTACAGAAAATATGTTCCTCAGCATCGGAAATTGACAAGAGGCGATGACATCGCCTCGATAGAATGGTTATGGTTTCACAGTTTACGGTTGCAACTTGCAAGGGCCTAAGGAATTATCAATATCTCATGTATGAGGGATGCATTAGTCTATTAAAAAGATAAATTTACGGTTATGCCTAGAATATTAAAGTTCCGATTTCTTCTATTTATGTGTTCTTTTGATTTCAAGTATTTTATCTCTCCTTTTGTATTTCTCTGTTTTCATTTTTTACTCTGTTTTTAAACTAGGTTTGATCTGATGTATATGTGAGATGGATTAAGTTTAGAATATTAAGATGTATAAATCTAGGGTTATGTCAAGAATTTTAAGTTTCTATTTCTTCTATCAGTCACAATTTGGATGACCGTTGAAGGTTTGTTGTTCTAACTTCTAATATTAAAATGTGAGTGTTCGGTGAATTTATATCTTTCCACAATAATACTCTGGGCTTTTTATCCTAGCTAACTACCGGTTATTAATAGTTGTTGATGCTTTTGACCACTTTACTTTTGAGCTTCTAATTTGTAATCCTTGAATAACCGTTATATTCTGGCGGGAAACTTTTAAGTTTCTAGCTTAAGTGTGTACTTAATCTCATTACTCTCTCAAATGACTTTCAAAAATCATAGTTGTCATCTTTTTATTATGCATTTATCTAGATGGTATGCCAGTTTTCAATATTGGTTATTTGATATAAAGAAACTTCTTGTTTTGGTTGAGTCTCTTCTCTTCATGGTATTGGTAGTATACATAATTCAACAATTTGTGTTTATTTAAATAAGAAAATCTATCTTTTTGAACAATAATAATTGTCTCCATTTGAACAGTAACAAATGTCTTCATTTTAAATATGAGAAAAAAATCTTAAACATTAACTTTTATTATGATAATATTTTCCGATTCGCTAATAAAAACACACGCGCTTGACACACATTATTTTTTCTCTATTTGTGGAACTCACTAAAAAGTTTTTAATAAATTTAGTTATTTATATGTTTTTGTCAATTTCCCTTGTATTCATATCTTCTTCCCTTAACACATATACATCCAAGTTAATTATAAGATAGATGGTTTTTGACTAAGCCTAGCTAATTTTTATGGTGTGAAGATAGATATTCAGATTTTGTTGATAAAAATCTTTGACACGTTTTGGTCAATCATCACTCTTCTTAAATCCAAAACTTACCTCTTCTTCAATTTCCACTCCCCCATGAGCCTATATAAGAAGTGACCCTTAAACCAAAGACCATAACAAAAACACCAATAAGAAAATCAAATAGCTCTTGAGAGAAATGGATAACGTTAATGTTTTCTTGCAGGGAGACAATCAAGTGAGTAAAGAGAAGCCTCCACCTCGAGTGTGTCCAAGGTGTAACTCCGACAACACAAAGTTCTGCTACTACAACAACTACAGCCATTCTCAACCACGCTACAACTGCAAGAACTGTCGTCGACACTGGACTCACGGTGGAGCGCAAAGGAACATACCGATTGGTGGAAAAGGCCATAAAGCCAAGCGCGCAAAGGTAGATCAACCTTCTGTTTCTCAGGTGGTTTCTGTTGAGATCCAACAAGTTAATCATCACCAACCTCTCTTAAATGGTGGTTCTTCTTCTTCATCTTCCACTGTTGTTGCTGTTGGTTCTTTGCCTGAAATTCATGGTGATGTGGTGCTTCCTACTCGAAGTCTTCCACAAATGGATCACTTAGACTTCTCTGTCGGCTCGTTTCAACAAAATTGTTACGATGTTGGATCCAATGATTTGATTGGTAATCCTTTTATTAACCAATCAATCGGTACACATGTTGATAATCACAACGGCTATCGCGTACACCAAGAGGATCAAAACAAGTGGAACCAGAGCTTCAACAATACTATGAACATGAATAATAATGGCGCCAGCACCAGTGGAAGCAGAGGATCTCTAGGCACCGATCACATGAACAACAACAACAACAACAACATCATTAATAACTGTGTGTACAAGTCCTCATACCATTTCGAGAAACATGGTCCTTGAACCGAACCGTATTACCTGTTATTTTTCTTATTTTTATATTTATGTTTTTTTTAAGTTATGAAAGTTTATGTCGTTTCCCAAAATATTCAGACATAAGTTGCTTGTCCGATTTTTTATACTATTTGTAATATAATATAATTATTTATTTACTCGTGTCTAGTTCGTTAATTTGCATTTTGCTCTTTATTGTCAAGTCTTGATGTAATTAAGTGGGATCTTGATTACATGCAAAACAAAATACGCCCAACATAGCTATAGCAAAATACGAATTGCAACATACGACCAACAAATATTGACATGTAATCTCGACCTGAGATCTAAGCCGGGCCTAAGCCCATGCAAACAATACTTTGTAATTTCAATATGTACAGTTCTAGGTCAGGTCAAGTACTTTGTAATTTGAATATGTAATCTCGACAAAGAATTCTAATGTATTTCGATAAAAAATAAATAACCGTTATATTTTGGCGCGAGACTTAAGTTTCCCGTTCTTTTTTGTTTTGTTTTTTTTTGGAGAAAATTATGTTTCTGTTCTTCCCTCTTTACTTTTAACACTCTATGAGATCTATCATAACTATAGAAGTAAATTTGGTTAAACTGCTAAAAGGTGATTCATGGAAAATAAGTTACTTAATATAAACATATCTAGTATGGTTGTGTTTTTTGTCTTCTTGGAATTGGAAGTTTAGGCTACTCATGCATGCACTCACTCTACACATTTTTATAAATCTTAGACATATTTTTCATCGTAACTTTCCTATATGTGCCATGAAAAACAAGTATGAACATATATACCCTATACATACATCAATACAAATCACATTTATCTTTAGCTTCAGTGTATAATGTATATTTAATCTTGTTGTTTTAATTTTGTTTTTTTCTTAACGACTTATAAAATCATAGGTTGTAATTAATCTTTTTTTTATTTATCATGCATTTCAATAGAATAATCTTTACCAAAAGAAAAAAAAAAACTAATTATATTGTCCAGTAAAGTTATTAATCTAGTAGGTACGCCAGATTTCAATATTGGTTATTTGATACAAATAAATTTCCTGTTTTGGTTGGGTCTCTTTGTCTACTTAGCATTTCTCACAATTTGTAACTATTTTAAAGGTGAAGATCTTTAACAAAAAAAAACTATTTTAAAGGTGATAAAATGCATCCATTTGAAAAATAACATATGTCTCTATTCTGAATATGAAAACATCTTTAAAATATATATATTTATGATAAGATTTTCCAATACACCAATAAAAACACGAGTGAAACACACATGCTTGACACGCATTATCTTTGTAAATTCGCAATAATTTTTAATAAATTTAGTTATCTATGTGTTTTTGTCAAATCTGAAAATATGATATTTGACATTAACACATTTCCCTTTATTCATATCATCAATCCCTTTTTAGTATACATCATCCAAGAGTTAGATGGTTTTTGACTAAGCTTAGGTAGTGTTTATGGTGTAAAGATAGATCTTCAGATTTTGTTAATACACTTTGACACGTTTTGATCTAGTATCACTCTTCTTAAGTCTGAAGCTTATCTCTTCAATTTCTACTTCCCCAAGAGCCTATATAAGAAGGCACCCCCACAACACAAATACCATAACAACAACAAAAACAAAACCAAGTAGCTATTGAAAGAAAATGAAAAACATTAATGTTTTCTTGCAGGTAGACAATCAAGTGAAGCCTCCACCCACGAGTGTGTCCAAGGTGTAACTCCCACAGCACAAAGTTTTGTTATTACAACAACTACAACTATTCTCAACCACGCTACCACTGCAAAAACTGTTGTCGCTACTGGACTCATGGTGGAGCGCTAAGGAACATACCGATTGGTCGCAGAGCCCGTAACGCCAAGCGTGCTAAGGTAAATCAACCTCCTTCTTCTTCTTCTTCTTCAACTGTTGTTGCTGTTGGGAACCATTTTGGTTATTTGCCTGAAATCCATAATGAGATGGTGCTTCCAATTCAAAGTCTCCTACCAATGGATCACTTAGATTTCTTCGTTGGATCTTTTTAGGCAAATTATTGGCGCTAGCCCCATGGAAGCAGAGGATCCCTAGGCACTGGTCACATGAACAACAACAACAACAACATCATAAACAATTGTGTGTGCAAGTATATAATTTAAAGAATAATGGTCCTTGGATCTAACCGTATTATCCGGTTTTTTCCTTGTTAAGTTTATATTTTATTTTGTATTTATGTTTGGGTTTTGATTTTAAGTTATAAAAGTTTCTGTCGTTGTTTCCTAAAAATTCAGACGACATAAGTTGCTTGTCTGATCTTTTTATGTATTTTATGATATAATATAATTATCTAGTCGTGTCTAGTTCGTGAATTTGCAATTTGCTCTTGACTCTTAAGTCTTGATGTAAGAAAGTGGGATCTTGAGCCAAATCGCAAACTACATTTTCAGTATCTTTAGCTAACATGCAAAACAAAATACGTCCAATAGAAGCAAAACAAAAAACGTCTAATCGACATGTAATCTCAATACAACATAAACTTATTTGGATAGTTCTTTTCTATTAGTCAAAATTTTGGTTACTCTTAAAAAATTTCAAATTTGGTAGCAAAATCAGAGAGGTAAAAAAAAAAAAAAAAACAAAAACAAAGGATCTCGCAACCATTGTAGAGATTATTATTAAGTTTCTGACATGACTGTAGGAAAATTGGTTTAATCGCTACAAAGTGATTTATGAAAAAATTGTTACTTTAACTGTTAATATATATTGTTGTGTTTCTTGCCTTGTTGGAATTGATAATTTAACTCACGACTCTCGCACAAAATTATAAAATGTAGACATATTTTTTCAGTTATAATAACTTCCTATATGCGCCACAAAAAAAAAAAGAAAAAAAAAGTATGAACATAGATACCCATATATACATCATACCTCAACTTAAAAGAAAAATATTTCTCTAACAACTTCCAAAACTCTAGTTTATATTATCATGCATTTCGATAGAATACTCTTTAACAAAAGGAATAACGAATTATATTCTTTAGTAAAATTATTTATCTAGATGGTATGGCAGTTTTAAGTATTGGTTATTTGATATATAAAAAAAATTCTTGTTTTGTTGGAGCCTCTTTGCCTATGCAATTCTCACCATTTGAACAATAAAATGTTTCCATTGTAAATCTGAATCAAAATCTTACATGTAAATTTCTACGATTTGATTTTTTGGTATACCAATAGAAACACGAATGAAACACACACAAGCGTCAAGCACATTATCTTTGTATATTAATTGTTTTACTAGATTTAGTTATTTATGTGTTTTGTCAAATTTGAAAGATGTCATTTAACATAAACACATTATTCATATCATTAATCCCTTTTGAAGATACAACCAAGATATAGTTGGTTTCTGAAACAAGATCTTATCTGTAAAATTCTGTGGTTATATTTTCTGGTATACTAATAGAAGCACAAGTGAAATACACACGCGTCAAGCACATTATCTTTGTAAATCAATATTAATTGTTTTACTAGATTTAGTTATTTATGTGTTTTGTCAAATTTGAAAGATGTCATTTGACATAAACACATTTCTCATTATTCATATCATGAATCCCTTTTGAAGATACAGTCAAGATTTAGTTGATTTCTGAAACAAAATCTTACGTGTATTCTCTGGTATACAAACAGAAACACGAGTGAAACACACATGCTTGACACGCATTATCTTTGAAAATCAACATTAATTTTTTTACTAGATTTAGTTATGTATTTGTTTTGTCAAATTCGAAAGATGTCATTTGACATAAACACATTTCCCATTATTCATATCATGAATCCCCTTTTTAGGATACAACTAAGATTTAGTTGGCTTTTGACTAAGCTTAGCATAATGTTAATAGTGTAAGCTGGATTTTCAGATTTTACTAACACAAGATTTTTGACACGTTTGTCTTGCACATAAATCTTCTTAAATTTGAAACTTGTCTTCTTCAGTTTCCACTCCCCTAAGAGCCTATATAATAGACACCCTACACAACACAAATACTGTAACAACAACAATAAGAAAATCAAGTAGCTCTTAAGAGAAATGGATAACATTCATGTTCTCTTGCATGGAGACAATCAAGTAGTGAAGGAGAAGCCTCCACCACGAGTGTGTCCAAGGTGTAAGTCCGACGACACCAAGTTCTGCTTCTACAACAACTACAACGATTCTCAACCACGCTACAACTGCAAGAGTTGTCGTCGCTTCTGGACTCATGGTGGAAGGCAAAGGAACATACCGGTTGGTGGAAGAAGCCGTAAAGCCAAGCGTGCAAAGGTAGATCAACCTTCTGTTCCTCAGGTGGTTTCTGTTGAGATCCAACAAGTCAATCATCCCCAACCTATCGTAATTGGAGGTTCGTCTTCTTCTGCCGTTGCTGTTGGGAACCATTTCGGTTCTTTGCCTGAAATTAATGGTGAGATGGTGCTTCCATTTCAAAGTTATCCACAAATGGATCACTTAGATTTCTCTCTTGGATTGTTTCAACAAGATTATTACAATATTGGACCCGATGGTTTGTTTGGTTATCCTTTGATTAACCAGACAATTGGTAGTTGTGTTGATTATTACAACGGCTATGGCGTAAATCAAGAAGATCAGGACCAGAACTTTGCCATCGCTATGAACATGAATCACAATGACGCAAGTACCAGTGGAAGCAGAGGATCTCTCTAGGCACTGGTCACATGAACAACAACAACATCATAAACAACTGTGTGTGCAAGTCCCCATACCATTTCGAGAAGCATGGTCCTTGAATCTAACCGTATTACCCGTTTTGTTTTCCTTTTATGTTTTTTTTTCCATTTCCTTTTATGTTTTCTGTTCGGTTTTTATTTTAATTATAAAAGTTGTTGTCGTTCATGTTTCCCAAAAGTTTCAGACATACACATATGTTGTTTGTCTGATATTTTTTTCTTAAAATAAAATATTATTATGTAGTCGTTTCTAGTTAATTTGCAATCTGCTCTTGACTCTTTTAGTATTTGTTCTATTTAAGTGGGATCTTGAGCAAAATTGCAAGCTAAATTTTCTGGATCTTTAGATAATATGTAAAACGAAACAAGTCCTATAGAAATCGACATTATTATCATTTATCAAACATGTTTTACTTTTTAAATACATCTAAGTCCAAATGTATGTTTCACCAACCAAAAATCTCATAATTAACTATAAGCAAATTCCATAACCACAAGAATACAATATATCATTTGGTTTAACATTTACTACTAGTAAACTACACATTGATACTGTAATAAGGATTAAACCTTAAAAAATTAATGAGTTTAAATCCTTTCAAATCTTTTTACCCCTTTATTTTTTGAACTGACGTGACATTTATTCATGATTGTTAGATAGGAAACAAATATGAATGTTAGCTAAGAGTTTGATCAAAAAAATGAAATTAGATAAGAGAAGAGAGCTTTTTGAATTTAAAAATGAAAAAGGTTCCTTCCGATTTCTCCTTCATCTCCGTAGTGGGTTATTTCGCTTCTAGCCCTAGATTGAAGGAGACAAAACCGCTCAATCAGGTTGAGATTTGCTCTGTTTCATTGGGGTTTTGAGTTTCTTCGCCCCCTCTTACTGCTCTTTCAAATTCTGCCAAAAGAGAGTTTTTTTTAACATCAGACGAAAACAAATGTCCTCTATTTGAAAGACGCGTGTCGAATTGAGTCATTTGGGTTGATTTGATTGGATTTCGTGGAGTCAATCAATCTTCAGGTCGTGCCAAGCTTTAACTGTTACTCTGGGTTTTTGGATCCTTCTCTTTGCTAGATTTTAAAGTTATATTCTTTAGATGAAGTTGTTCGCCATTTTCAGTTCTGACGCACTAATTCGACTTGTAAATCAAAAAGTCGAGTGATTTTGATTCGGGTAGGTAGTGATTTAGGCTATTTAGCAGACCCTAACGATGAAAAGGGTAAAAAGCGAAACTTTTAGAGGGGTTTATAGTTCCAGGAGGTTCAAGTTGTCACATTTGCTTCTGGCTATAGCAGGGTTTTACTTGGTTTTCTTAGCTTTCAAGTTCCCACATTTCATCGAGATGGTTGCTATGTTGAGTGGAGATACTGGACTAGATGGAGCATTAAAGGATACGGCAGAAGTTAGTTTAAGCGGGTCTCTACGCAGTGACATGTTGGATAGGAAGCTAGAAGACGAAGAGAACCGAAGTGGACCTTTTACTACTCAGAAGGTGACACCAGAAGAGAAGATAAATGAATCTAAACCACCGATTCAGTATGGTCGAATATCGAAAGAGATCATGAGACGGAGGAACAGAACCATTCACATGTCACCATTTGAAAGAATGGTGGATGAGGCTTGGATGCTTGGTGCCAAGGCTTGGGAAGATGTTGATAAGTTTGAGATAGAGAACATCCAAGAGAGCGCTTCTGTGTACGAAGGAAATGTTGAGTCATGCCCTTCTCAGATATCTACGAATGGAGATGACTTGAATAAAGCCAATGGTATCATGTTGCTTCCCTGTGGTCTTGCTGCAGGGTCTTCTGTTACGATTCTTGGAACTCCGCAGTATGCACATAAAGAATCTGTTCCTCAGCGTGCGAGGTTGACAAGAGGCGATGGAATGGTTCTGGTTTCTCAGTTTATGGTTGAGCTGCAAGGGCTGAAGACGGGGGATGGGGAATATCCACCTAAGATTCTTCATTTGAATCCGAGGATTAGAGGTGATTGGAGTCACCGGCCGGTCATTGAACACAATACATGTTATAGGATGCAGTGGGGAGTTGCTCAGAGATGTGATGGTACTCCATCCAGGAAGGACACAGATATGCTTGGTAAGATCTTTAACATCCCTCATAAACTGTTTGTTTGCACTAATGTTACAGGTCAATGCTCATAAGTCTACGCTCTAAATACTCTTTATCTTTTCCAGTTGATGGATTCCAAAGATGTGAAAAGTGGACAAAGAATGACAACATTTACATGGTGGACTCAAAGGAATCCAAGACAACTTCTTGGTTCAAACGGTTTATAGGACGTGAACAGAAACCGGAACTCACCTGGTCATTCCCTTTTGCTGAAGGCAAAGTCTTCGTCCTAACTTTGCGAGCTGGAATTGATGGTTTTCATATAAATGTTGGAGGAAGGCATGTTACATCATTCCCTTATCGACCGGTATGTCTTATCAGATGAACATTCTACGTAAATGGTTTATTAATTGGTCTCAACAGTATAATTTTCATTCCAATGAAGAGAATTCGTCCTCCACTTCTTATGTCTGATATTGTTCATGTATATATTGTGATTTCTGGCTTCTCAGGGATTCACCATAGAAGATGCCACAGGGCTGGCAATAACAGGAGATGTTGATATTCATTCTGTTCATGCAACTTCTCTTTCAACATCTCATCCGAGTTTCTCGCCTCAGAAAGCAATAGAATTTTCTCCACAGTGGAAAGCTCCTCCTTTGCCTGACAGTCCTTTTCGCCTTTTCATCGGTGTTCTATCTGCAACTAAGCATTTTTCAGAGCGCATGGCAGTGAGAAAGACATGGATGCAGCATCCTTCTGTTAAAGTTTCACATGTAGTAGCCCGATTCTTTGTTGCACTTGTAAGTTCTTACTACCTTTGATACTGCATATTGGAACACTGAGATGGAAATTACTGATTTGAAGTTAGGAGGCCTTGGAATACTGAGAAGTGAACTTATTTTATCTTTGTAGAATCCAAGAAAGGAAGTTAATGCAATGCTGAAGAAAGAGGCTGAGTATTTTGGAGATATTGTGATTGTGCCCTTTATGGATCGCTACGAGCTAGTTGTTCTGAAGACAATGGCTATTTGTGAATTTGGGGTATTGTTTCTATTTAAATCTTTGCATTACTACTCTCTGATAAGGATCTGTACATTAACAGCTTCTCTTGTCGTAGTTACATTACGTGAGTCTGATTGTGATAGTGTGGCTTTCAGGTCCAGAATGTAACAGCTCCATATATAATGAAATGTGACGATGACACATTCATCAGAGTGGAATCAATCTTGAGAGAAATCAATGGAGTCTCTCTGGAACAATCTCTCTATATGGGCAATCTAAATCTTCGACATCGTCCTCTTAGAACTGGCAAGTGGGCAGTTACATGGGAGGTACTTTAGCTTGTGTGAATTGCCTTTACACACTCTTGTATGACTCATAAATCAGATACTAAATGCTCTTACTTATCTACTGTAACAGGAGTGGCCAGAAGCTGTGTATCCTCCTTACGCCAATGGACCTGGATACATAATCTCAAGCGACATTGCTAAATATATTGTTTCTGAGAATTCAAGACAGAAGCTTAGGGTCTGACCCTTTCTCATTTTCTTACTTTCATCACCATCTCTTACTGTCATGAGAACACGAGCTAAACTGTTTTGACATTGTTGTGACAGCTGTTCAAGATGGAGGATGTGAGCATGGGAATGTGGGTTGAGAAATTCAATGCTACGGTGCAGCCTGTGGAATACTCACACAGCTGGAAGTTTTGCCAATACGGATGCACACTGAACTATTACACTGCACATTACCAATCTCCCAGTCAGATGATTTGTCTGTGGGATAATTTGTTGAAAGGCCGAGCACAATGCTGCAACTTCAGATGACAAAAACAGAAACACTTAATTAGGATCAGGAGACTACAGGATTACAGATTTGGCACCTCGTGAACCCGTTTTATATGTTTGGTGCTTGTTGTTTAAACTTACACTATCAAGATAACAGTCTCTTATTGTACATTGGTGTCCACTGATAATTTTAGAATATTAATCTCTGAAAGATATGTAAGCAATTACACTGATATATCTATGCAAAATGATTTCAACAAGTTTTTGGCCTTCATGTTTAGTTTAAGTCATGGGTATATTTGGCTTTCATCATGTAGCATTCCCTTGATCATCTGCATTTCTTGCGTCGATTCTCCGAATGGTTCCAGCTTTTGCAGTCCAGGTAGGGAAATGGAGGATGACACTCACAAGATCCAAGTAATGCTGTATTGTCTTCTTCCTTTCCAAGTGCCATAATCCTTCATCCTGGAAATGTCACATGTCCATAGAGATAAAAAGCTTAGTTATTTAGCATACAGAGAGAGTCGTTCAGAATCCTGAGCAGCATGAATGAGTGATTGTGTAAAACAGAACACATAAGCATCAATCTTAAGAGTGTACATGTCATTAGCCGAAAACTCCAGACACAAATTGCTTACAACAACAAAACTGTGTGGCACATAGACTGCCAACTGATCTTCTCATGATCAGATGGATGTAGCCAAATGTGCTCTTTTATTTATCACCGTGTTTAAGCCTCACGCCGAAACCTCGTGGCCGTGAAGTTCTGATACACGGTGACTCAGTCAAGACGAGCAAAAGAGACAAAGGTAGAAAATTTTCCGGTTCAGAGATGTAAAATGTCACATATTTGGAGTTTGGGAAGCAGAAATCAGAGTAATGAGAGCTTAACTAAACCAAATTGCACAAACAGAACAATGAAAATTCTTACCCAAAAAGGCAAGTTTTTTGTCTGAAGAAATATGAATCGACATTCAAGACCTATCCTTTGGCTCGTCCATAACTCTGGATTCAACTCTGTTTCGCGTTTCGATATTTTGGATTCGAACACTTTGGATGATTCATCTTCAAAAGATGCATCTTTCTTCAGACACAGAGAATGGCGGCGGCTCTCGAAATTGAAATGTTTTTAGGGTTGAGGGATGTTTAAATCAGTTAAAGTCATTTAATAGTAAATGATAATGGACATCGTCTCGATACAATCGCAATTGACGACAATGCCCACACGAAACAGAGCAAAATGCCTCCATTCCCAGAAACCTCTGTTTTGCTACTTCCCATGGTCGAGAAATGCGTAAACCTCTTGCAGACCTATGGCTTCTCATCACTTAAAAAACTCAAGCAAGTCCACGCCTTTTCAATCCGCCATGGACTCTCAATCTCCAACGCAGAGCTGGGGAAACACCTCGTCTTCTACCTCGTGTCTCTTCCTTCTCCACCTCCAATGTCTTACGCTCACAAAATCTTCACCAAGATCGAGAAACCCATCAACGTCTTTGTTTATAACACATTGATCAGAGGCTACGCCGAGACTGGCGATTCCGTCTCCGCTCTTTCTCTCTACCGCGAAATGCGAGTCTCTGGTTTCGTCGAGCCAGACACTCATACTTACCCGTTTCTTCTCAAGGCCGTGACGAAAATGGCGGATTCTCGATTGGGAGAGACGATTCACTCCATTGTTATAAGAAGTGGGTTTGGCTCGTTGATTTTTGCTCAGAACTCTCTCCTCCATTTATACGCAAACTGTGGAGACGTATCGAGTGCGTACAAGGTGTTCGATAAAATGCCTGTGAAAGATCTTGTAGCTTGGAACTCTGTGATTAATGGGTTTGCAGAAAACGGTAAACCAAACGAAGCTTTATCGCTTTACACTGAGATGGATTCGAAAGGTATCAAGCCCGATGGGTTCACGATCGTTAGCTTGTTGTCTGCTTGTGCAAAGATCGGTGCTTTGGCGTTGGGTAAGAGAGTCCATGTGTATATGATCAAAGCCGGTTTGACACGAAACGTACATACGAAGAATGTGCTTTTGGACTTGTATGCGAGATGTGGAAGAGTCGAAGAAGCTAAAACGCTTTTCGGTGAGATGGTGGAGAAGAACAGTGTCTCGTGGACTTCGTTGATCGTTGGTTTAGCTGTGAACGGTTTTGGAAAAGAAGCGATTGAGATTTTTAAGGAGATGGAGTCAGAGAAGGGATTGTCACCGTGTGAGATCACGTTTGTTGGGATCTTATACGCTTGTAGCCATTGTGGGATGGTGAAGGAAGGTTTTGAGTATTTCAAGAGGATGAGAGATGAGTATGAGATTGAGCCTAGGATCGAACATTTTGGTTGTATGGTTGATTTGTTAGCTAGAGCTGGACAAGTGAAGGAAGCGTATGAGTACATAATGAGAATGCCGATGCAGCCAAATGTTGTTGTATGGAGAACATTGTTAGGGGCTTGCACCGTTCATGGTGATTCTGATTTAGCAGAGGTTGCTAGAGTCCAGATCTTACAGCTGGAGCCAAACCACAGCGGCGATTATGTTCTATTGTCGAACATGTATGCGTCTGAGCAGCGTTGGTCTGATGTGCAAAAGATAAGGAGGCAAATGTTAAGAGACGGTGTGAGGAAAGTTCCAGGTCATAGTTTAGTAGAAGTAGGAAACAGAGTTCATGAGTTTCTTATAGGTGATAAGTCTCATCCGCAAAGCGATGAGATTTACGCTAAGCTGAGAGAGATGACTGAGAGGTTGAGATTGGAAGGTTACGTGCCGCGGATTTCGAATGTTTATGTTGATGTTGAGGAGGAAGAGAAGGAGGATGCTCTGGTTTATCATAGTGAGAAGATTGCTGTTGCTTTTATGCTTGTTAGTACACCGGAAAGGTCACCGATTCGGGTGGTGAAGAATCTTAGAGTTTGTGCAGATTGTCATTTGGCGATTAAACTTGTGTCTAAGGTTTATGATAGAGAGATTGTTGTTAGAGATCGTAGCAGGTTTCACCATTTTAAAGATGGTTCTTGTTCTTGTCAAGATTACTGGTGATGCAGATAATAAATTCCTGTTTCAACACAATTTGTTCAAACTTACGGATTTTAATCAAACACACTCTTCGTTTAATGGAACCTTCGTGAGACAATTTGTAATTTCTGAAGTATTGGGGTAAAATCGTTGTTGACATAAAACTTGGGCTCAAATGTTATAAACTGATAAACTTTAGGGGGCGGAACAGAAATTAGTCTAAAATGAATAGACCGCGTTTTCACTTATTCTTTTGGCGGGAATGGAATTTTTTTGAAGATTTGGCGCTTTTCTGGTGAAATGTTTTATTAGCTAAGCTTCCATGGGAAGTCTCTTTGGAGGATACGCTTCACCGTATATCTATACACCCAGAGAGTCGCTTCGAATCCTGAATTTCTCAGATTGATTCGTTTCATTTTCTCTATCTGTGAAGTGAAGATCGAAAGAGAAGATGGGAGACACAAGTCCCTTGGAGAAGATGGGAACAGAACTCAAGTGCCCTATTTGGTAATCGCCGCTATCTATTTCTCTCTGAGCTAAATTTCTGACTTTCCAATAGGGGTTTTTCCGATGAACACGGCGAGGGGAAACCCTAATTTTTATCTTCTTCTTTCTCAATCGGAAAACCATCGTCTGTGTCACCGATCCCCATTTGTCTCATGAGCTTCTTCTATCGCTCTCTATATTCCGATTAATTGAAGTGAATTTTAATCCTTTTGCTTCTCTAACAATTTCAATTCGTGTATTGCAGCTTGGGTCTATTTAATTCAGCAGTTTCACTTTCGTGCAACCATGTCTTTTGCAAGTAAGAACCCTCCTTCCTTATGTTGAAATCCTTTGATTATCTTATACTCTGCTCTTTCTTCGTATTAACACGCGTCTCTTCTCTTGATTTCAGTGAATGTGTAGTGAAAACCATGAAAGTGGATGCTACTTGTCCAGTTTGTAAAATCCCATACCATCGTAGAGGTACTTCACATGCTCTTAACTCTTAATTGTTCTCAGAGTCAGCTTTTCCTATTGCCAAACCAAGTTTGCACTTGACTAAACTATATCTTGTTTTGATAATTATGGTATATCTTAGAGATTCGAGGTGCTCCTCATATGGATAGCTTGGTGAGTATCTACAAGAACATGGAAGATGTTTCTGGGCCATCAGGTACTTAACTGTTTCCTAGTAGGATTGATGCTTAAACAATTTTGATTATCTTGAATGACAAATAGGCTCATTTACTTAACAATTTTAGTAACTGGAGGTTGTCATTTCACTTGATTTTCTGTTTTATTAAGCTGATGCTCAAACCATATCTAAATGTGTTTCTCTTAACTCATTAAAAAAAATTTGAACAAAAACTATATAGTTCCTCGTGAATGATTCTTGTTTTGCTAAAAATTCTCAGATTTAATATGATTAAGAGAAGTACTCTTCTTTATGTGTTCTGTGATTTGTGTCTACAGATAAAGGAAAGAATGTGAGCGATGCTTCCAATGAAAAGGCAAATGATAAGAATGGTCAGGGATCTAGGAAGCGCCGAGCATCCAAGAGGAAAGAGCATAGCAAAACCAAGGAAAAAGATACCGATGCCCCTGGACCCATTGTTATGAAACCTTCATCTCAAACGAAGAAAAGGGTGCAGCTGTTGCAGAATCTGTCTTCTGAAAGTGTAACAAAATCTACTGAACTTGTTGACGTAGCTGAAGAAACTGTGATTCGTTTGAATGAGCATCCGTGTGTGAACAAAGAAGAAAATCTGGCACCCTTCTTTTGGCTGAGAGATGAAGATGATGGGGAGAGCTTAAGTCAGCCAGCTGGAAGTGATCAACTTTTAGACGTTACACCTGTTGATGTTCCTTCTTTCAGCGATTTGAAGGACTCGGATCATGAGAGCCCATCGAAAGTGAGTACTTTATTATACTGCATCATATTGTCCTGTGGTATTGGAACATAATTTTACTTACCCTGAGGTTATAGAGAATGTGTTTGACCCATGTGGTGGAGGTTTTCTTTGATCTAGATTGAATGATGCGAGTTTAAAGGTTCTTTTGACACATGTGTATAGCTCTCGTAAAAGTTTGATTCAGTTGCATGAAAATCCCTGACTAGTTCGAATATTCACAAACAGAATCGGATCCTTTGATCTGACTTTCTTTTTGGTGAGTGTTTCAGGTGGATGAGCAAGAAGAGCCCAATTCAGGAGACATGTTTGACAGTGAAATGTTTGAATGGACTCAAAGGCCTTGTTCTCCAGAGATTCTACCTAGTCCTCAGAAGTCCAAGGTAAAGGCAGTTCTTTACTCTGATACAGCTATATGTTTGTTTTCTTTGATAGTTTCTTCAAGTTGGTTGAAATTAACTGAAAAATCGAATTAATTTGCAGAACGTATGTAGAGGTGAGATTGATGTTACTAAAAGGAAAAAGATATGTAAATCAGCAACATCCAATAAAAAACGCAAAACAGGAAGTGCAAGAAATACAGTTGGGGTTTCCAAGGAAGATCACATGGAATCATCTGCAGGAGCAAGTATTGGTGGAAAAAAAGATAGTGGTGGGACTTCTGGCACACCTACCATGAAGGATGGAAATGTGGAAGCTAAACGGGCTACAAGAAGCAAGGACCAGAGTTCACGAGTTCAGGCTTGTGGAAATATATGCGTAGAAGCAGAGGGGGAGCAGGGAACAAAGAGGAAAAGATCCAGCGTTAAAAAATCCTCTCCAGATCACCCGGTTGCTGGGTCTAATGAGGTCTCACCTGGAACAGAAATTGTGGGAAAGGGGAATCAGAAACAAGCCAATGGTTCAGAACCTGAAAAACAAAGTCCTGCCGAGAAATCCTCTCTGAAAAAGAGAAGAAAATCCAGTGCATCCTCCTGTTCGAAAGATCTTTCTGAGAGAACTGAAAAGAAGTCTTCCAAAAAGAGATCAAAACTTGATTCCTGTTCAACTCCAAGCAAGAAAATCCTAAGTGATGAGCTGGATCAAGTGGATGAAAGCAATCATACCATGCAAAGCGTAGAGAAGCGCTCAACAAGAAGCAAGTCTCCACATCATGGAGGTAGTGTACTTTTGAGACGATGTGATGGACCTCCAACAAATAAATTCACATGTGCCTTTTGTCAGTCTTCAGAAGTAACAGAGGTAGCTTTCACTATCTCCCTTGGAGTTCTAGATGTAGACCTTTAGCTGTTTTTTTTTTTTATCATTTTCTGAATAGGAATGTTATATTGACAGGCTTCAGGAGAAATGGCTCACTACCACAGTGGTGAACCTGTCTCTGCAGATTTTAATGGTGGGTCTAAGCTCACACACGTTCACAAAAACTGTGCTGAATGGTAAGATCCACTCATGCCTTTTTAATAATTCAAAGTGCATGAGCATGGCCATAACATTGTATTGAATTTTCAGGGCTCCAAATGTATACTTCAACAAACGTACCGCAGTCAACCTTGATGTGGAGTTGACAAGAAGCCGGAGAATAAGTTGCAGTTGCTGTGGGCTTAAAGGCGCAGCACTTGGCTGTTACAATGAGAGTTGCAAGAACAGTTTTCATGTTACGTGTGCAAAACTGATGCCAGAATGCAGATGGGACAATGTAAGTGTTGCATAGACAATAGAATCTCTATATAGTCACTTATTACGGTTCGTTTCTTACGCCTTTTCTTAACAACAGGAAAACTTTGTGATGCTATGCCCTTTGGATGCATCCCTTAAGTTGCCATGTGAAGAGACAAGTCCAAAAGGAAGAAAACGCAAGCCTACTCCCAAAAAGTAATGTTACTTTTATCTACTGATAGGATTATGAGGTGATTCTAATTAGAGTTCTAACAATAACTCTGTCAATCTTCTCTAGACCACTGCAATCTCAGGCTAATCAAGCATCTGATAAAACTGACACCGCTGAGCTCCAGAGCAAGCCTTTCCACGGATTACCCAAGAAATTAGTTTTATGCTGTTCAGGACTTACAGATGATGAGAAGGTAATTTTTTTGTTTATATATACACTCTTTTAACTTAATGAAAACCTCTCTACTTTGAAACTTAAATTCCATGGATGGCTTGGATTGCAGAGTGTGATTACAGAATTTGCTGAACTGTCCGGAGTTACAATCTCGACAAAATGGGAACCAAGTGTTACACATGTCATTGTATCAGTCGACGAAAACGGAGCCTGCAGAAGGACCCTCAAATTCATGATGGGGATATTGGAGGGGAAATGGATTCTTAGCATTGATTGTAAGTCTTATTATTCTACAGCAAAGAAACATATATGAGATTGCAATCTTTGAAGCAACAAAATGTAACAGTGTTGTCTATCTTTTTCTCGCAGGGATCAAGGCCTGTATGAAAGACACAAAGTATGTAAGCGAGGAGCCATATGAGATTTCCATGGATGTTCATGGAATACGTGAAGGGCCTCATATCGGAAGACAGAGAGCTTTGAACAAGGTTAGTTTTGTCTCTTCGTGATGCTTACTGACAATTACAACAGACTTGAGAATATTTCTTCTAAATGGTTTCTTTCATCCTCCAAATATGCAGAAACCAAAACTGTTTAACGGACTGAAGTTTTACATAATGGGAGATTTCGAGCTTGCTTACAAAGGGTATCTTCAAGATCTGATTGTTGCAGCAGGAGGAACAATCCTGTGCAGGCGGCCTATTTCTAATGGTAAAGAAGAAGCTTCAACGATCATAGTATTTAGTGTTGAGCCAATCAAGAACAAAACTCTGACGCAAAGAAGAAGTGATGCTGAAGCTTTGGCTAAATCTGCAAGAGCCAGAGCTGCAAGCAATTCATGGGTCTTGGATTCTATTGCAGGTTGCCAAATCTTAGACTTAATCTAAAAATTATGCGACCATCTTTCGTTATTTATTTGTTATGTCAGTAAAATAATGGAGTTGTAGTATATTTTTTTTTTCTTTTCATTTGAACAATAAGAATGCGAATGCGAGTTCCTTGGATTTGTTTCGTCATTCATTTTGGTTGTTGATAGGAAACATTCATCTTATTCAAACTTAAGAAAAACAAAAAATAATGCTGCAAACAAAAACTGAGTTAAAACTGTGAAATATCACCTTCTGAATACAACATCTATAACTCCCTAAGGTATTATGTATTATATGGTTTTTCGATGACATATCAAGTGTAACCTCGGAAACTTTTTAACTCAAGTAACTGAAAAATCCTTTGCTGTGAGAGACTTTGGAGTGGGGGCTAGTGAGGTTTTGGAACAAACCCATCAACTGCAAAATTCCTAGTGGCTGAAGGAATGGCTAAACGTACTCCATCTAGCTCTGGTTTTGCTATGACTTGACATCCCAGTCTCGACCTATACACCATTTCAATGGAGCATATCAAAGACATTTTCAATGAAACTTAGTTGAGACCATTTCAAGCGTGAGAGAGAGAAGACTCACGTTTCTGTTAACCCAAAAGCAAGATCCAGCATATCATTCTCTTCATCTGTTGGTTCTTCGAGTTTGTTGTAGTATTCCGTGTCCTATTTCAATCACAGTTTTTAACTATTTGTTAAAGCACAATTCATTAGCAATCTATGTAGATGAGTGATTGTAAGGAAGAGACGATTTTACCATAACAATCACATGGCACGTTGAACACGCTAGAGAAGCTTCACACGCCCCTGAAGATATAGAGAAAGCAACCACAAAATTCCATAAAGGGATCAATCTGAGACACTTGTTACTATCATGGTTTGAGCAACAAAGCATCATCAGGCAAAAAAAAGAAGAAAAATTAATGGAAGAAAATCATGCCTTCGAGTTCTATGTCATTTTGATGAGCAGCTTCAAGGATGTTCATTCCAACTGGGACCTTAATATGAGTTTCCTCTCCATCTTTATCAACAAAGATAACGTTTATCCTGACAAAAATAAATGAAATGCATTTATGCTCTTAAATTCAGGCGACAACATTGGTGTATAACCTATCGTGTCTACATTTGTTGTAATCAAGAGATGAATATTATCTGAGATAAATTTGAACTTACTTTTCTGTTTCTTCGCCGCCTTTTTCAGAGACAGTGCTGAAAGATGTACACAGATTATGATTATTCGAGAAGAATGCTCCCTGAAAAGTCCTAGTTTGCCTCTCTAGTACAGGCTGTCAAAAAGAAGAAAGAGCAGAGATATCAAACCAAGATGGAGACAATATGAATCGAAACCACCCGACTTTCAAAGTAATTCAAATACATAATCATAAGATATCCAAGTCTTTGGTTAGCTCAATAAGCCAAAACCATACCTTTCAATTCTATCTAGTGACTGCAGAAACTCTAATTAGCAAACCCATTTCATGAAAATTGCATAGATGATGACATTTAGCTAGAATACAAAACCCAAAAATCAATTTCAACAAAGCTTGTACCTAATCCACATTTTAATCAGAGCACACTGGCTAAGAAAGAATACAAACTTTTATTTATCTTAACACTATCGAAACTGGGAAAGTGAAATGCCTACTCAATGAGCTAAGTAAGATGCAAGTTACAATAAGTTAAACAAAGCTCAGACTAACCGAAGATTGCAGATATTGGCCATAAGACCTTTGTAGAATCCGAATTCCACATACTGAGAAATGCCTCTCTGCCCAAAACATAAATAAAACACTAGAGTTAAAATCACGCAGACAATATCTGAGCTTTGCTTCCACCACCAAAACCATAAAAACAAACTCAATCAACAATTGCGAAAAAGAGATTGTTGAACAAAGGGGAAGTCTATCAAGATAAATTTCTAGTTGGAAGTATGATAAAATTGAGAGACTTGAAGATGATATACCTCTTGGAAGCTCTTTTACAATGCGAGAACCTAATCTTGATAGTCTATTGAAGAGCATGTTTTTGCCGCCGCAAAAAGTATTGCTAAAAACCTCGAAGCAATTCAAAATTAACTGAAATGAGTACAAGAAGAATAAGACTATCCCACTGCGTAACAGAGAAACATATTCTCCTGGACATTTTACCAGAAACTGAAGCAAATGATAAAAAGACAAATTACAGTACAAGAATTTACAATAATGAAGAATCGACGGAGCAAGCAAAGAGAGAGAAGGAAAAAAGTTAATACTTTCTTAGAAGATTCGAGAAAAGAAGAGATTTTTTGGGTGCTTAAAGATTTAGGGTTCGTGCGTGCGTGCGTGGAGAGAGACGACCTTCTCCGTCGCAGAATCTCAGCTTTCTCTCCACCTTCTTTCTGATATCTAAAACTTACGTTCTGACAATTTTTCTCAAAATCGTACCCAACCGGATCAGACCACTACTAAACCGATTTCTTTTGCACACTTTTGTTTGGTCAAGAAATTGGTTTATTATTACCATTTCTTTCTAGGACAACAACAAAATTGGTCTATCATAGAATGTGTACTTTCTACAACAGAAAATGTAAAAAAGAGATTCGAGTACCAAAACGAAAAAAAACACTTAAGTTCACAACTCTTACAAACCAAAAAAAACAGTCGAGAAACAAACAAAAACGATGTAGAGAGATAGAGCTTTTGAATATGCTCAGTGAAGCCTAGTGAGTTCCTCAACTCTCTTGCACAACTCTTCAACTTGAACATCCATGGCTTTAGAGATCTCTTCCATCTTACTCCTGCTAAGATCCAAGAACGATTCAATCAGATCTCCATCCAAGAAACCCTTCGCTTCCGCACTTCTTCTATCGTGGTTGAACGATCTCCATTGCTCGTGGCTCAACCCACCAACTCCTTTAATCACTTTCCTCAGGCTCGTCTGTAGTTTCTCCAGAAACGCGTACTGTTGTTGAGGCAGTGAAGCTATCACTCCGATCACACCATCGACGGTACCAAATATGACAGTCGGTATCTGACCAGTCTCTGAGTCAGGCAGCCTCATAACAAGAGAGCCGTGGCGGAACCGGTTCACAAATTCTCCGACGTGATACTCACCAACCACCTCCATAGGAGACCGTTCTTCATCTGCGGTGGATTCGCAGTTCTTCTTTACTGTGAATAAGTTGAAGCAATTGTCAGCGCCGAGGTATGTGTCATCGTCAAGTATCTCAACTGCTGTCATCCATTTTGCGTCGTAATCCCGAGCTCTCTCCACGATCTCACCTTCCTCGTGCTTCAAAACAAAACACAAACAGTCAAAAGAGTCCAGGTAAGTTCTTATGAACATAATAACAATCTAAGATGTGACATGTGTATTCACAAGAAGATGGAAAACAATTTTTGTACCTTGTAGATCAGTAAGGAGATTGATTTCATGAGGTCACCAACAATAATGAAGTCTCCACGGGTCTGCACATAGAGAGCTAGAATGTGGCCATGATGACCACATTCAGACTGGAACTCACGAGTGCCATCATCTCGCAACATCCACTTATACAACTGAATTTTCTGATTAATAGCAGCAAGAAGTTTGCCATTGAAGGCATTAAGTGAATAAACAGATCCCTTTGTCTCCTTCTCTGTGATCAGCTGCAATCTTCCTTCCTCGACTAAAAACACAAGTATCCTTCCCTACAGCCACATAAGCAAAGAAACAAAGAATCGGTTGGAGAAACAAATTTGAACACAAACAAAATAAAGAGTTGCGTGCTTCACTGAAATGATACCTTAGTTGGTTCACTTTCCTCAGGCAAAACATATGATGTACCGACACAGTAGTATACATTTTTGTCATCTGTAAACGAGCAGCTCATTATGGAGCAACCGTATTCAAAGGCATCCAAAGGGTACGTCGACAAGAAGCTAAAATTTTTGTCATCCAACAGATGGACAAAATGCATTTCAGATTCTTCTGCACTCGGTTGGTTTCTCAAACTGCAGATAGCAAATGTTCCTGTTTGTTCCTGATGGCAAATACGACGAACGTGCTCCCCAACAGGAATAGTGCGTATGTGAAGCTTCTGAATTTCATCGATGGTGCCAATAGTAAGCTCGCCTTCTCTGGCAATTGCTAGGCTGCCCACGGAAGAAAGTAGAACCAGATTTCACCGTAATGTACTTTGACCCAAAGGGAAAAAAAAAGAGAGGAAGAAATTAGTTTACCTGTCTGGAAAAGCAGCAGAGTTGAAAGGACACATATGACTAACTTCTTTCAAATTCACGTTGCTGTATATCAGCTTCTTGTTCTTGCTGTATATAACAGCCGGTCTATCTGATGCGGCAAAGACATGCGTTGCACTTTTAGATGAAAATGTACGCAGCGTTGTAGGCTGAGTCCCCAGTGATACTTTTTTCCGGTCTCTTAGTTCCCCACTACTCGTATCCAGCTGGAAGTTTAAGAGATGACCATCTCCAAGAGCACAAAGCAAGTAAGATATCTACAGAAAATGACATACAACAAGTTATTAGTATGGCAACCAACAGCTGCAGTAAAAATAAAGATGGTCGTTCCACAAAATATCGAAGAAACCCATACCCCTTCGAATGCACAAAGAAGAACAGATCTGGGAATTATCTCTCCTCCTAGATGCTCCTTAGTTATTAGTTTCAATTCCGGCAGCACAAAGATCCTCACACTTAAATCTGTCCACATCCCCACTGCAGCTAACTGACTGTAATTAGGATTATCGCCAATGGGGTTTATATCAAGACAAGAGACCTCGTACTCCAACAGTTCGTGCTTGACTTCAGTCAGTGTCCCATCTCCAATTTCCAGATAGACCAAATGCCCACCTCCAGTCGCCAAAAGAACCTAACAAGTACATCATTCCAAATCACATTGCATGTCTACAAACGAGAAAGATACTCCTAACATTTCCAGCATCGTTAAGTTTGAATGCACTAACAAGTTTGAGAACGAAACAAAATCCCAGTATCGTTAGAAACACCTCTAAATTCTTCTCTCTCTGGGCCAAATTCAAAATATACCAGCTACGAATAAATCCACTATATAAATACTCAAGGAAGACAAACAAACCTGGCTAGCATTTGCAGTTGCAACATTAACAGTGAATCCAGCTGGGGCTTCCCATTTATTCCGCAACTCTCTAGTTGTAGAACTGACTAATCTAACAGAATTTGAAGTAACCTGATTAAGAAAAGACAGTAGTTAGTGCATCCTCGAGAGAAAGATAGGAGAGGACGCTATAGCAGACAAAAAATACGTCTGAAGGAAAACACAACTATAAAATGACAAGAAACTACGTCAGAAGCACATCTACATTTTCTTCGCTTTGGAAGACCCAAAAGGCCTAAAGACTGACAACTGATTAACACTAACTAAATAACACATTATGATGCAGTGAAATAAAACAAACTCTATGTTGATAATCTTGACATAGACTTATCACCTATAAAATGGATTTCGATGAAATTTCCCTGCCATGTGAGATCAAACTACAAGCGAAGCATAGAAACTAATGAATGAGCACTGGCAAAACATACCTGAACAAGTTGGTTGTGGACAGCATCATGGCAAAATAAAGTCTGCACTTGTGACAAGAAACCCTCAATCTCTGTTTCTTCCAGTTCATCCTCTATATTCATGGCTAATATACGAGTTTCACTGATAAAACTAACTACAAGGAATGTATCAAAGGCTTCATCAACTGAAGATTTCAACGACCACATTCCTTTGATACCTTGAAGTTCCACAGACGCCTGTAATACAGCAGAAATTCTATTATTACATCAAATGAGAAAATTTCTCATACATCACACTGAGACAAAATGATATTCCTGATAGACATCAAACCTGTTCATTTATTCCTATCCCATTGCGAACTATGCGAAGAGAACCATCTTTATGTGCTCCAGAGCAAGTTACAACCTGACCTTGCCCCTGTCTCTCAAGGTCGACTACACAAAAGTCGACAATAGGCCCCAAGTTGACATACTTCTCTAAAATTTCTACATATGAACCTTTTGCATCCGGCTGCATGTTTAACTTTATAAGCTGCAATAAATAAAAAATAAAAACATTCAGATGCTTAATAGCATGTTTTTATACTAGAGCTCAGAGAGGATAACAAACCGACAGAAATAGGTAGGATAGTGGTAACCAAAATTGAAACGATTATGTAATGAGACCCATATTCAATCCTACCGTACCTGTGAATCTCCATAGCTTGAGCCAACATAGACGACAGCATTGTCAAGATAGGAGATGGTAGATGCAATAGAGGTTTCACCCAGAAGCTCCATTTTGAGGCCGGTGACCCTTGAGAAAAATAAAGTCAGAATATCCACATTGTCATTCATTTAGATAGAGCTTTGTAATATCAACTCACTTTTCTTTCTCGTGGGTTATAACAAGGAGGTGCATCAGTCCCGCATGGTCACCAAGTAGATACCGAGAGCCATCAACATCAACTCTCCCATATGCTTTTGTGATAGACTGCGCATATAAATCGAAGTTTACGTACCAAACTTAAAAATCAAAAGGGTACTCACGGAAAGGGCAAATATTTATAGGAATATGGCATGATGTCAAAAAAACTTACAGGTCTTATTGGTATTGCTTTGAATGCATTGGCACTACAATAGACAATTGTTTCTTCTCCAATGATAAGAACGCCACACAGAGGTGAAGGCACAGGGATCAATAAGTCAGCACCATAGTCAAGATTGTTCTGTGACCATGGTCCTTCAACAACGTCCTGCTTATCCTTTAGGGAAATTTCATACGTTTTGAGATGCCGAGCATCTTTGTTGTCCTGTAATCCAAAGCATTAATTAGTTCACCCAGCATACATTCATATTGTATTCACAAAGTAAACCAAGTTAAGAGAAAATTTGTTGTAATTCATTTGAAAACATAAAAGACAACAGAGAAAATTAACTCAATTTCCACCAGCTTATCAGCAGAGCGGGTATTCAGAGAGGAAAATGATTCCTTTGATCATTGTTGCTTACAGAACCAGATGGCAGAAACAAATATATATATGATATACAAAAATAACTTTCATAGCATAACCATATAAATATGTATGTTAACCTGATAAAGTACTGCGATAGTTGGCTTCGTGCATCCATACAGAAACTTGATATCTAGGACCTGCAACTCCTCCAGCCTGAAATTTAGGCAACATAGTCAAGATTAGCTTTAGTGTTGTGGTCCTCAAAATAACCACATGCAAGAAACCAGGAGCATTGACCGAGTCAATTGAGGAAAGAGTTGCACTGAAAAAAGGGTGTGCAAGAACACATACGATGTAGACGACAAACAAATATAGAAACAAAGCAAAATATAAGCTTCACAGCCTCCAAACTGCAGCATGTTTACTGAATCAGTACCTTAAGTTGAATGCTTCCTTGAGCTGTCCTTTATTGTCAAATGGAATAACCTAACCGAGAAACAAAGAAAAAACAAAACAAAGCATTATATAATGTGTAAGCCAATTGATCCATGATGATCAGTAACATGACATAAACAGCAAACTAGCATACCATACGTCAATTTTTTCTAGAAGACAATATCATACCTTGAACAAGCCGTCATACAAATGGAGACCAATCAATCTGCAATCAGGATCAATTATACCAATCTGCAAAATCCGTGTTAAGTAAAAGAACTCAGGCATGCCACAAATGAACTACAGCACCGATACGAGTAAAAAGGAAAATCAAACCACTATGAAAGATACAGTGCAGTACAACTGAACTCAATACCTGACCATTGTCTGTTGGTCGGCATATAGAATCAGAAACATCCCCCATTGCCCTAAAAAATGTTGATTTGATATTTAATCAGCGGGAAGGGAAATCACAATCAATTGGAATATTGACTAATTTAATTAACGGTAAGCAAAAACTATGTTACAGAAGTTTTTCTCCACGCTTTGGGTATACAGCAAAAAATACAAGTAAATAAATGGCTCCAAAGTAATTGGGATCATAGAGCACATTCTGAACAGATAGGAAACGTCATGCACATGAACAGATAGTTACGAAACTTCTAACACCAAATTCAAAGAAAATACATTACAGAAAGCATATCAAAGGAAAAATAACACATCCTGTTGCTTAAACACATCTGACTACATTAAATTTCATTTTCCATGGCATAAGCATAATGTACCTTGTAATAAGCTCAGAAGACTCAGAATCCCATTGAAGAACACAGAATTTATATTTCTCAGTTGCAATGAACAAAAGATCTTGCGTTTCACCCTGGAAAAGACGAAGTAAACTATCAATTAACATTGTCACTTACTCATGATCACATTTGATAAAAAAATTACGCAATAAGAAAACTCTACTCACATGGGGACGGAACAATTCCAAAGTTGCAATTCTCCCATATAGAGGAACATCCAGAATAGTCTGCAGAAGTCAAAATTACTCAATATACTTGTTCCTAATGGAAAACTCATTTTTGCGAGAACAAGACTTAAAGTAACCACAAAGTTACAGATTTCCACTCTAAACCCAAGGAACTGAATAATTGTTAAATTGAAATGAATATCTTAACACCACCGATCAAAACTAAAAGCAAAAACAGAAGAATAATTAGAACAAGTGATGTATGAAGTACCTGAAGTCCCTGTGGAGTAAGCAAATGGATCTCGATTCGAGTGCATTTCCTGATACAAATTTAACATGGCTGTCAAAATGAACCAGCTCCAGAAGAAGATACTAGATGATAAACAGAAAAACAAGATATCTTTCGAAACAGTGTACAGAAATGTATGCAAATAAAAAACTTGAAATTCCACTCAATGATGAAATTTGAATCTTCAAGAGCATTAACGTCCCTTCTTTAACATGAAATCAATCTCTGATAGATCAACTAGTGAATCGATTGGGTACATTTCCAACATAAAAAAGCATCCACCAAATCAGAGAATCCCAGAGAGATTAAAACCCAAATACTCAGCTATTGACGCAATGAGAGTAAAACTATAGAGATTGACCCTTGATGAAGAACTAGCTTCCCTATGAAACCCTAAACAACAAATTAACATCATCACACAGAAGGACGCAGGACAAGAAAGAAAAGGAGGTAAAGTGAGGGCATCTCCTTACGCAATTATGAGATTGAGCTCCTGGGGACTGGTGAAGTTTCCGACGCAAGAGTGACTGACGCAGGTGGGTTTGTGAGCCGTAACGACGTAGTTCCACACGCTCATCTTCTTCTTTTCGGCCAGAAACTAGGGTTTCGATTGCAATGCAACTCGCGCGAGAAACTTCCCGCGTCAGTTATTATAGGGAAGCGTCTGGATCAGACGAGAGAGAGACGATGGAGGCGAACAACGCAATAAAAAACAAGAAAGACGCCTTAAGAAGAACGGCCGGTTCAGAACACAAAATCGATTCCGGTTTGGTATTATGGTTGAAATGGAAAGAAAGACTGATACTCGGGTCAAATTGGGCTTCTGATTAATGACCGGCCCAAGTGATAACGCACAAAACCCAACCCTAAGACGATTCAACGCCATTTGTTAGTTGTTCTTCGTCATCGATCTCCGCTGCGATCTCTCTCTCCCTCAAACTCCCTTATCTTGTCGATTAATTTCACTCAAGTAAGCTTCTCCTGATATTTTCCCTTAGATCAGTCGTGGTTTTACATCCGTCCAGTGGAATCATTTCTAAACGTGAATTTTCTCCATTTAAAAGGTTTTTGTCGATTTCAAATTGCAGAGAATGAATGATAAACCTGATTTTCCCCGTGTTATTGCTGAAATTTCACCTATTTCAATCTGAATTTAACCTTAAAGTTTTTTAATTGCGTCGATTTGATCGCTGCGATATACAAACCCTATTTCGACATTTTGCACACACTCAGATCCAGCTCGGATATTGATTAATGCTTTATGATGGCCTTTTGATGAAGGACACCAATTTTTTTTTTTTTGATCAAAATGATGTCACAGGCAAAATTGAGATATATGCTCGTTATCAATTTAGTCTTTTGATGATGGTCATCAAACATTTTGGATCGAATTAATGGCACAGGCACAAATTGGATATGTGCTCGTTATCAATTTAGTGTTTCGATTTGAATACTACTTTATCAAATGATTTTGTGTTATCAGTATGTTCTTCTAAATAAATGCGTTATTTTTTATCTCGTATATTGGTTGTGCCCTTGAGTGATAATTGTTTGCCTTGTTTATGGGATTTGCAGATCATGTTGACTGAAACTCCATTTAGGCCGAGAGAGAAGCTTCTGGAGAAGCAGAGATTGTTCCAGAGCATCCAGAAGCACACTCACCTTAAAGGACCAATGGACAAAATCACCACCGTTGCAATTCCTCTTGCCTTGGCTGCAAGTTCTCTCTACATGATTGTAAGTTTTGTTATCTTTTCAATTCTGTGTTAATTTCAAAACTATGTATTCATGCTCGCCTTTGCCATCTGTTCTTCCTTATACTAGTTTGTGAAAAGTGTGTTTGATGCTTGAAGTTGAATATCACGCTTTAGAACTCGTTGGTTCCAATATCAATTGTGCTTTGCTAAAACCCGAATGCCTCTAGTTAAAATTGGACTCTTTAGATGTTATTGATATATGGTCACAGCTTTCATAACCTTGTTCATCATCTAACAATGGAAGATTCTCGTGTGGCTGGATACAGGGAACAGGAATCTACAACATGGCTAACGGAATCGGGAAAAAGGAATAAACAGCTTCATCTTTCGTTAACCTTTTTTTTATGCATTTGGAGGTTTCTCTATGTATCCCAGTGGTTGCAGACTAAATGTTGCACTGGTATTTTTCTTGAAGCTGTTTTATTGCGTTTTGCCAAATAATTGCTTAGTTGCAGACAATGTCGAAAGCTGAAAGATGTTTGATGACTTGATGTTATAAAGTTCCAATATTTTGGAGGTTTCTCATTTGCTTTAATAACAAGCTGAATTCTCTTGAGTTTGTTTCTTCCGTATCTGTGTTCTACCAAAAAAAGTATCGTTTATGTTCCTGAGTGATAATGCATTCACTGTGGTGAATGTTAATGGGTTGCTGTGGTGAGTGTGGTTGTGTTGCAGTTACCGAAAACAAAGGAAGAAAAGTAACATGAAAATACAAATATCACCGAGGGATTTACTTTGATTACTTCATGGGTTGTTTGTAATACAATAGCTCGAAATATCAAGAGAAGAAATTTCACATCCATGATCTCATCATCGTTTGAAATAATCCTAGTGTTGCGGTACAAAGTACAAAGTTTGTGATACAAAGTATTGGTACAAAGTACAAAGTACTACAAACCATAAAACCTTGTTATGGCACCTTGTTAGGATTTCGAAAAACGCGGTAAAAAAGGTAAAACTTTTTGATAATGTCTTTAGCCAATAAAATTTTAAGGATATCAGTAAAAAGTACGTGTATTAAATTACTAGACCGGCCCATAAACACTCGGTTATTTATTATATACAGAGCTCAAACCTAAAGAGGTTTTCGACGACGTTGGTTCTTCCTCCTCGTCCTGCGCCGCGATCTCTCCTCCTCAGACTCCCTCGTCTCCGTCGATTAGTTTCTCTAAAGGTAAGCTTTTTCGATTTACCAGTCTTTCTCCGCATCTTTGCAGTCGTTTCGTCTCGTTTCTAATTCTTAAATTCTCTCCCTTTTCTAAGTTCTGTGTCGATCTCAAATCACAGAGATTGATAAACCCTAATTTTTCCCTTTCTATTACTGAAACTCCACCTTAGACTGTTCTGGATTGAATCGGGATCTACTCGTTGCGTCGAACTGGTGATAGCTTTGTTGTATAAACCCTAATTTCTGGATCCCTACGTATCTATCCCAATGCGGAATTGATCGTTTCTATAAAGAAATATGAATTTGTTAGAATCACCCTTGTTAAACAATAATTTGAGTTCGTTTCGATTGAAGATTGGATACCACTTAGCTTAGTTTGTTCCATTGCCTAACCGTTGTGAATTTGCATATTCTGTAGAAAATGCCAAAGGTTAAGACCAACCGAGTCAAGTACCCACAAGGATGGGAGTTGATTGAGCCTACTCTTCGACAACTAGATGCACAGATGAGAGAAGGTTTGTTTCGATTTATGTATAAGTCTTCAGATGCTAAATTTTATTTCTTTACCTTTGCTTGTTTGCTTATGTGCTCTAAACCATTTGGTTTCTCTTGTGCAGCTGAGATGGATACACATGATGGCAAGAGAAAGTGTGAAACTTTATGGCCAATCTTCAAAGTGTCTCACCAGAGGAGTCGTTATGTATATGAGCTTTACTACCGAAGGGAGGAAATATCTAAAGAGCTCTATGAGTTCTGCTTGGATCAGGGCTATGCAGATCGTAGCCTCATTGCCAAATGGAAAAAGGTACGTTCTTGTTACATTCTTGATTGAAACTTTTATCTTTTACTTAGTTAGTTCTCTGAAATCAGCGTCCTGCTCAATGCACTTGCTTACTATGATCTTACCAAAAATTAGGCTCTAGAATTGAGATTGTTGTTTTGTTTGGTAGGGAACAAAAGAATTCTGGTAATTATACTTTGAACAAAAAATTGCTTCTAAAGAGATGTTATCTCTGTTTGCTGTCACTTACTGATATTGTGGACAATTCCGCCAAGCTTTGCCATACCCTGAATAGCTCTAACATTTGCCCCAACATCTTTTCCGTAACGGTTTCTCTTGAATATTTGATTAATAAAAGGCCTTGCTTTCTATTTGTTGATTGTACCATCCGGATACTGATCTCTTTGTTTTCCTTCTGTGAACAAAGATCATGTGCTCTTTGTTTGTTACTAACTCTTTGTAAACTCTTTATGTTTTGTGAATTGCAGTCGGGATATGAACGTTTGTGCTGCTTGCGCTGCATACAGCCAAGAGACCACAACTATGGAACAACATGTGTATGCCGTGTTCCCAAGAAACTGCGTGAAGAGAAAGCGGTTGAATGCGTTCACTGCGGTTGTCAAGGATGCGCCAGTGGCGATTAAATCTCTCACTGTTTTCTTCAAAATCCCTCACTGTTTGATTCCATATTCTATATCTTTGTCAAATCTGGTTTGTGTACCCTAAAACCCTGTCTAATTTCCCCTGCAAAATCTCAACACTGTGTTGTTGGAACTTGAGATTAGAAATACCTTTACCGGTTTGGTATATAAATGAATTAAGAGAATGATTCTCGGTTCGATTTGGGTTTAATGTTTATGACTAACCAAGGTGTCTATTCAAAACTATCGTGCTATCTGAAATGCCCAAATTGTGAGACGTGCATCCATCACTACGGTTCACAGTGAGTGAGACCTATAAAACGATAAGATTATAAACAGCTCAATAATGAATGAATTAGTTTCATGGAGAAATAATCAGCAATCCTTGTTTGACCAAGACGAATCTTGGATCCATGGAAAGTGGGTTGACTTCAAATTTCATTGGTCCCTACAGTTGACCTCAATTAATACAGACCATACGTCTTGGTTGTACTATGAAGTGTATGAAGAAAGAACTCTTCGCCAGCATTTTTATAGAAAACAACTTGATCAATTCTTACATGTCTAGTTTTATAAAGCTACAAATCCCTTAAAATTATTTAGTTATTTGTTACACAATGGTTCTTCAAAATACCAAGCCCTTTTCTAATTTCTCCGAATGCAACTCAATATTCAATGAACGTTCTTCTTTTTCTAATTTTGGTATCTAATTCTTGAAGTAGTTTTCTTGCCAAAATGTTTTTTACATAAACTAGACACCTCCCAATTCTAACATTATTATTTTCAAACTCGTTATTATTCTTTTTTTTTGTCCGTAAGAAACTAGGATTAGATTTTCTCATATTATAAACTTTGGTTCTAACATAATATCTCGATTTAATGCTCTGCTTCTCAGATGTCAGAACAACACATGGACTTCCTTCACTATTTCAACTTTCGGAGAGGTGGTTCTGCACTAAGTCACCAAATTCAATATAACTTTCAGTTTCCGTTCCAACTTCAATTCCAGTAACTTAACGCCCTTGTAACAACATACTAGTCTTTTTAACTTGAGATAGTTAAAAACTTACACACGTTAGTCTTTAAAACAAAATTCTTATAAAAAGAAATTCAATTAGTAGAAAAAAACAAATTGAATAACAGGTAAGTCCCATCATTTACATGAGGCACTAAAAAGGAGGAGCGTTTGTGGTAAGTGGTTGGTGTGACATTTCAGCCTAAACTAAGTCAAAGCATAATACTCAAAACGAAAATGAACAAAAAGGAAGATAAACGAAACTGTCCACACGAAGATCGTTGTGATCCGAAGGAGATTTTTGAACCACACGATATCTTATTATAGCTAATATCATCACGCACATATAGGAAATTCTGTTTTATTATAATTTAATTGCACATGCATGTTTAACAATATATATTAAATTCGATTTGCACCATTTAATGTTTATTTTAAAAATGTCAAAGAATGCAGCTACGTACTGACCAACAAGTGACCATAAATATATCATTTTACAAAAGGAAAAAAAAAAAAGCAAGTGACCGTAAAAATCTTGTTTTAAAGGTTTTCATATTCCATTTCCGTTTCGTTTTTCCAGCTAAAACAGTTAATAATTATTTACAGAATCTCTTAACTTATATTGTTTTTTTGTTTGGTCAAAGAATAACTTATATTCTAACGATAAAGAATATAACAATAGTAGTAGACTTCAATATCCAAAAACATTTTTTTCTCTCTCTCTCTCCTTCTCTGTACTTTTCCATGTTCTTTTCTCCATTCACTCCATGTTTTTTCTATAAAACCTATCTCAGAATCTGAATCTTAATTCAGAATCAGAATCTAAAAAAACGAAATTTCTCTAAAGAAAATGACATCGGAACACGGTGACGATGGGCTTCGTCGCCGAGGCTGCTCATGCACGAAAGACGATTTTCTCCCGGAGGAATCGTTCAAAAGCTTTGGGAGTTACTTTACAGCCCTCAAAGAGACACCGGCTCGGTTCGTGGATAGGGTGATGACTCGGTCGGTCGACTCGGCGGAGATTCACGAGATGAAGGCTCGTAGTGGTAACGAGATGAAGAAAACGCTGACGTGGTGGGATCTCATGTGGTTCGGAATCGGTGCTGTCATCGGCTCCGGAATATTCGTTCTCACCGGACTCGAGGCACGGACCCATGCCGGTCCCGCCGTCGTTCTCTCCTACGTCATCTCCGGTGTATCCGCCATGCTCTCCGTCTTCTGTTACACCGAGTTCGCCGTCGAAATTCCCGTCGCAGGTAACAAAACTTTTCACTTCCTCCGTTTCTTGAAATTTTATTTATTCAGTTAAAAAGTATCTATAAATATAGTTTTAAGAAAAATGAAGAAAATAGCCATATATTAACTTCGTTGTTCATCTCTGAACAAAACGTACAAGAACAGATCTGTGTTTTTGTATCTTCAATCATTAAACTGAGAATATCGAAATTCTGGTAACCAAAGATTTTTAGTATTTTTTATTAGTGGAAAGATAAAAATACTTGGAAACACTAAATCAGTTTGTTACTTAAAACAACACCAAACGCATTTCCGTATAATATCCTTATTGGAAATCGTATATTCGTATTTATATTCTACATATATAGTGTCATAATTAGGGAATAACTATTGGGATGCGTGTATATCAAGATCGAGTTAAATATGCAGTTGTACCTTACCATTTGTAACAACTTCATGGATATATAAAATTTACGTGATTATCGGTAACGGTAAGTTGTTTGTTTTCGTCGGTGTAAATTAAGCTTGTCCCATTTTATTGGAAAGTCCCTATCTAGTGGTTATAAAGTTATAACGAAGGAGACGTTTCTGTTTTGGTTTTTAAAGATACGTTTTGTTTTAGCAAAACAAAATGCTAATTAAAATCAAACGATCAAAACAGAAACACCGTATTGAATTTTTCAACTCTTCAGTTACGGGCACGGCGATACGGAATCTCCGGGTCAACTAGTTGACTTCCGAGGGTGATCCGTTCACATGGACAACCCGTTCACTAGTTGTCAATATCTCTTATCTTTTTATTTATTTTTATTCTGGTAGTAATTAGCTAGTGAACTGTTGAACAACAAATAACAAATTGCACCACGAGATGATTTAATATTTTTTTTTTAATTGAGAGCTTCTTTTTCTGGCTAAGAGTTAAGAACTAGCTAAGCGATTTAACAAATTGGACCACTAGAATGTTCAAAGAATTGTTGGCATGTATTATAGATTATTTGGAAGAAAAAGAAAGCTCATGTAGATTCTTTGTAAATATTTTATAGTATATTTTTTGGTGTCTACCGTTTACTTAGAAGAGTTTACATTCAGTGATGCAGACACATTTTTTTGTTGTTAATTCCTTTGAAACGGAAAGCAAATACTTGTGTCAATTATCTTACGTATGTGAACTCAATTGTCTGTCCACCTTTACGACCTTAATGGCTTGAACAAACAAAATTCGTCTTTACGACTTTTTGAAAAGAACAAAATATTAATTTTCCCACTAGAGATATAGTTTGGTCCTACAGAGTAGATTAGAATATGTTTTAAATTTATTATTTTAGCTTCAATGACTCGTACCAAACTCATGTTGGTTATAATTTACAAACTTACATGGGAAAAACAAAAAAAAACTCAAACCTCTATATGCTTTTTGAAATACAACTTATGAAAATACATATGCAAACAAATAGATAAAACCTCACTTTATTTCTGCCAGATTTTGTTTTTGGGTAAAATGTTAAGTTAATATCTTGAAAAAAAAATACTAGCAAGTAATATCTTTCGTGTTTACTATTTAATTCACCTGGCCATTCTTACCAATGTGTTTAGGCGGTTCTTTCGCCTACTTGAGAGTGGAGCTTGGTGACTTCATGGCATTCATAGCCGCCGGAAACATTATCCTTGAATACATCGTCGGTGGAGCCGCGGTGGCTCGGTCATGGACATCTTACTTCGCCACTCTCTTGAACCATAAACCTGACGACTTCCGTATAAAAGCTCACCATCTCAACGAAGACTATAGCCACTTAGATCCAATAGCGGTCGGCGTTTGCGCCATCATTGGCATTTTAGCCGTCCGTGGCACAAAAGGCTCCTCAGTCTTCAACTACATCGCGAGTATAATCCACATGGTCGTGATTCTCTTTGTTATCGTCGCTGGACTTACCAAAGCTGATCTCAAAAACTATTCCGATTTCAATCCCAACGGCGCTAGAGGAATTTTTAAGTCCGCCTCTGTTCTTTTCTTTGCGTACATTGGTTTCGATGCGGTCTCCACGATGGCTGAAGAGACCAAGAATCCTGGGAAGAATATTCCGATTGGTCTTGTTGGATCGATGGTCGTTACTACCATATGTTATTGTCTCATGGCGGTTACGTTGTGTCTTATGCAACCGTATCAAGAGATTGATCCTGACGCGCCGTTTTCTGTTGCGTTTTCCGCGGTTGGATGGGATTGGGCTAAGTACCTTGTTGCGTTTGGTGCTCTTAAAGGTATGAGTCACACACACCTTAATGTTCTTAACACAACCGTAAAAAATTTAAACAAAAAATGTTTTTAATTGTAACTTCAAATGGTTGGAGAAACTTTTATAATATTTCTTGGAAAAAACCGATCATATTTTAAAAATCTTTCTCATCTAAAACTATTGTGTGAAATGTGTAGGTATGACCACAGTTTTGTTAGTTGGAGCCATTGGTCAAGCTAGGTACATGACGCACATAGCCAGGGCACACATGATGCCACCATGGTTAGCTCAAGTCAACGCAAAGACCGGAACACCAATCAACGCGACAGTGGTAATGCTGGTAGCGACAGCTCTCATCGCATTCTTTACAAAACTTGGGATTTTAGCCGATCTCTTGTCCGTTTCCACACTCTTCATCTTCATGTTGGTGGCAGTAGCTCTTCTCGTGAGAAGGTATTACGTCACGGGAGAAACATCGACACGTGACCGGAACAAGTTTCTAGTGTTGTTAGGTTTGATTCTCGCGTCCTCCGCCGCGACTGCTATGTATTGGGCCTTGGAGAAAGACGGTTGGATTGGGTATTGCGTCACGGCTCCTATATGGTTTTTGTCTACGGTAGGGTTGAAGTTTCTTGTGCCACAAGCTAGGGCTCCGAAACTGTGGGGTGTTCCTTTGGTTCCGTGGTTGCCCTCTGCTTCGATCGCGATTAATATCTTTCTCATGGGTTCGATCGATAAAGATTCGTACATTAGGTTTGCGTTGTGGACAGGTTTTCTTCTTGTGTACTACTTCTTGTTTGGGCTGCACGCAACGTACGATACAGCGCAGGCGACGTTGAAGGAGAAGTTGACGTTGCAGAAAGCCGAGGAAGGTGGTGCTGTTGCAGACAAAACTGATGCTGCAAATTCAGATCACTAGCTGGTTTTGAAAAATGTTACAAAGGTTGGCTTAGGCTTTCGATTTGTTGGATTCTATTTCTGGGATCTAGGGTTTTTCATTACGTGCTTTTTACAAGTTTGTAAGATATGATTGGTTTGTTTAGCTTTGCGGTATGTTAATAGTTGTCTCACGCCTGCTTCAAACATGATAATCAAAGTCTGGTTTAAGCATTCTTGGTTTTTTCCCTCCAACATATATAGCTTAAAATTTCATAAGCTCTATTTTTTTTTTTTTTTTTCACGGAAGTATTGCGTTTTGGTCAATTTTTAAAAAGAGACCACTGTTCGATGTTAACAATGCACACCCTGTGTAACTATAACTGTACATCGCCATGTAATTGGGTCAATTTATTTGCTGTTTGTAGAGGTAGTGGTCTCGTTGCATCAGGAGCTGGTAATGGTTTTGTGCGTTTATGGGGTGTTGAAAGTGAATCTATAGCTAGAGCCATACAATCTTTATACGAGCTTCCACTTAATAAGTTTGTTTTCCTAGTTCAGATCTCTTATTGCTTACTTGTGTGATGCATCTGTTGGTTATTTTATTATTATTAAAGGTTTTGGATTCAATAGCTCTACAAAAATAGCAACCGGACGAAGGAAAACAGAGAAGCAGAGAGGTCATCAGATGAATTCTAGTCACACTATCCCACCCAGCCATGGATTCCCTGAAGACTATAGACAAACTATGATGAACTGATGATCCATGGTCTTGTAGCTCTAGCCTCTAGAACTCTTGCCATTGCACTTTACGGGGTAAAAAGCTCTAGATTGAGTTTGAAGAGCTTGAAGCAAGAACCCTAAAACATTGCATTTGAATGAAGCAGCACATGCAGAAGTAGGAGATGCTCTCCTAGATAACATTCTGCAGATCTTCAGTTATAAATAGTTCTCTACAAATGAATACATCCAACCTAAGCTCATAAAGCACAAACCCCAAATTCTCTTTTGGATTTCACTTATAAAGATCAATAAAGAAGTGGTACATGCACTATGGCAAATTTTATTTCAGATAGATGACAAAGTGAAGACTTTTGTTCCAAGATGTTTCTCTTGAGAGAATTTCAATGAACAAAACTCATCTCCAATTCAAAAAAACAATCGCGCAAAAGACAAATTCCTCTTAGCCTTTAAAAGATCATCTCAACTTTTCTTTACCTGAGTTCCTCCTCTTAGCTGCATTCATAATCTTCTCGAGATACCCTTCAATAGGCGGTGTGAGAGTAGCCGCACCCCGAATCGCCGGAAACGGAGTCAAATCCGCCATCTTCAGACCCTCCGGCAATGCCTCCACCGCCGCCTCCTGCAATTTCATCAGATTCTTCTCCGCCACTTGTTTCGCTCTGTGCTCTCTCATAAGCACTCTACTATACTCCTTCGCGAGTCTCTTCCCGTCCTCCACCGTCACCTTGTACTTCGGCAACTCGTCCTCCGTGAAAATCCCCAACGAAATGTAATCCAATCCCGGAGCCCCGATCCTCATCGGTTCGTCGGAGACTTTCGCTGAGAAATTTCCGGATTTCTTCTGGATCTCGATCTCTCGCTGCCTCGCCTTGCTGATTAGCCCGAGCTTCTCTCGCATCGCCTCTCGCTCTCTCTCCTTCGGCTTCAGGTAGCGAACAGGGCAAGGAGCGTTTATGCATTGATCGTATAGCTTCTGCTTCTCATCGGAGTTTCTTCCTCTTCCCTTACCCGCCTCCTCTCCATTTCCACCGCCGCCTTTATTGAAGCGCTTCAACGCTTGCCTTGTCTTCAGCTTGGATTTTCCCTTTGGGGTTCCACTAGCGTAACATCTCTGGAGAAGATTGTAACTCAGTGAATCGATCGTCAATTTTGGTCTCGCCGATCGGATCATGCTGAAATTCCGATTCCGATTTCCTCGAGGATAACAATGGTGGTGGTTGAGAAATGTATTCGGAGGGGGTTTAGGGCTTCTCGAAACGACGACGTTGTGATCGGAGTGTAGTTTAAGTTGAAAGGCGAGGGTAAATCGGTCTTATCAGTAACTGTCATCAAGCTCTCTCCACACTCATTTTTTTTTAGCCTTCTTCTTCTTCTTCCTATCGTTCAAAAAGCCATAGATCGATCCAACGCTTCTTCCACAAACCTCAGTCTCCGTTGACTACTGAGACTCACTTACTTCTGGTAATCCTCTTTGCGATGTGCCGATCTACTTCCGATCTGTAGAAATGCTTAAGTTTCTTCGTCTTCGGTTGTTTATTTTTCCGATCTGTTAGATGCGTGATTGTTTGGATGGAATTTGATTTGTTTGATTTTTCTGATGCAGTAATGATGGCCAGAGGTCACGTCCGATTTCTGGTTCTGATACTCGCCGTAGCAATCTGCGGTGCCGCTTCGGCTGTTCAGCCGATTTCAGACTCTCACCGATCTGCAGCTGTGGATGTCTTCGTACCAGTCGATGGATCAGACAAAAGGTTGGTTTATCTAAAAATCCACACTTTGATTTCGTTTCTGGAATGTTGTGGTGTTCCTTAGCTGCATTGTTTTGGTTTTCTATCACATTTTACTGATAAAGTCTTGGTTGCTCGTTAAAGTTTAGTAATTGTGTATGATTTTGTACGGACCCATCTCAATTTGCGTTTTTGCTATGATCAGCTTGGAGGAGGCATATGAAGCATTGAAGACTTTGGAGATTCTTGGAATTGATAAAAAGTCTGATCTAAGCTCAGCGACTTGTGAGAATGTGGTTAAAGTTCTTGGGTCGTCTTCTTCGACTTTAAAGGATGCATTCTACGCTTTAAAAGTTAATGGAATTCTAAAATGCAAATCGGGTGGAGATGTTCCTAAGGTAAACAATTGTCTCCTCTCAGTACGACAAAGGTTCTTCTATGATTTAAGCAGCTAAAGCAAGTTTCATATGTTCTTTGTTTTTCTCTTTTGAAGGAAGTTGTTTCTCAACTTCAAGCCGGCGTTAAAGATGCGAAGTCATTGCTTGACTTCTACTATTCTGTCGGAGGCTTGGTGCTTGTTAAGGTAAATACGAATTATACATTTGTTTAGATGTCTTGATTTGGGATTGTCTTCTCCTTTTTCTATATACTTTTAATAGAGTCCTCTTAGTTTTTTTCGCTCATTACTTGGAAGTATGATAATATTTTTGTAGAAGGTACCTGTGATCGTGATAATATTATTTTATTCAACTACATAGCTTTGGCTTCCTGCGTATACTTTTTGTTGGCTTCAGGTCTGACCTCGTCTTTCCATAAATGCAGGAGCAATTCTCTGGAACTGATCCAAGTCTTGGAGATGCCAAAGCCATTTTCCGTTCCATCAAGGTTTGAACTTGTTTAGCTGACCTTTTATTTCGTTGTTGTAGAACTATCAGCTGTTACATCATTTTTTTTGAACTATCAGTTATAGACTCTTGTAGAAGCATATACACTATAGCATTGACATGTTACCGATATCTAGTTACTATTAAATATACTATTTAGATTATCTTTCCGAGTATCATTTGCTGACACAGTCAATTTGTATCAGTCTCTTAGCCAGAATGATGGAAGATGGCGTTACAGCTCCAACAAGCCGGGATCAAGCACCTTTGCTGCTGGTAAGTAGTACATATTGGATCAGTTTTCCTACTTCACGATGCGAAACGTTTATGATGAATCCCTTCCTTCCTTGCATCAACCTGTTCACTTCTCTTCTCCTTTGTTTTATCCATTCTTCTCAACATAACTTTTTTTGTTCCTCAGGCTTAGCCTTCGAAACTCTTGCTGGAGTGATATCATTAGCACCTTCAGAGATTGATCAATCATTGGTAAGTGAGATCTTATTTCCACTTAACTAAATTTTACCTAAGAATATGTTTTGATGGGACATAACTACGAATCTATGATATCTTGGCTTAGTGTTGGTTTACTTTTGGTTCTGGAGTCTCTTAATAACTAAAACAAACAATTATGTTTTGATAAATTTAAATTCCAAGTGGTAGCTACACGGAAGTTTAGGCATGTCTACTGACTATTCATTCGGTTATGCTGGTGGTTTCTTTTTATTCCTTTTTACCATTTTATCTGGTAGTCTGGTTGATAAATCTTGGTCATGTGATGATAGTATCATTCATGTTTGTGATGCTGTAGATCCAGACACTGAAGACGGGTATCGTGAAGCTCTTTGACAGTATCCAAAAATATGGTATGCATTAAACTACTTGCTATCTTATGTGTATGCATAGGAGATTTTTCTTCAGTCACTTCTTAGTTTTTTCTAGTTTGGAGCTGCTTTTGTGGAGTTTGATTTTTTTTTGTCCTTTCAGACGATGGGACATATTACTTTGATGAGAAGGTTGTCGATGGACATGAAAGTCAAGGCCCGATCTCAACAACTGCATCAGTAATTAGAGGGATCACGTCATTTGCAGCTTCAGAATCTACAGGATTGGATGTATGTAATAATTATATTTCTACATCACGTCAGTAATTCTTCCATATGTGTTGATTATTCACATTCTCTATCCCATTCTCTCATGCAGCTTCCAGGTGATAAGATAGTTGGTTTGGGAAAGTTTCTTCTTGGTGTTGGAGTTCCGGGTGATGCCAAGGACTTCTTCAACCAAATAGATGCACTAGCTTGTTTAGAAGACAACAGGCAATGCTACTTTCATCCCTTATTTCAGTACACATCTTAGATGAACAGTTGCTTTTGATAGAGGAAACTGTTTCACTTTACATTGTCAAGATATCTGTAGAGAATAATAAAAGCTCCAAAGTTCGAACACTTGTGAAATTTAACCCCTTTCTCGTTTATTATGCTTTTGCTGAAACTTTATGGTTATAGGAACTATAATATTTTCTATGGTCGGTCCTTCTCTATCATTTCAGGTTCTCTGTTCCACTCATCTTGTCTCTTCCATCTACTGTCATTTCATTGACAAAGAAAGAGCCTCTGAAGGTATCCCGTCTTAAGCTTTGCACATCAAGAATGTTACAGGCATAGTTTGAGATGTTCTTTTTAATCTTTTCTTTTTTTAAGTTCTCTTCAGAGTTCTGGTAGTGGTACTTTTTATTGGGAAAGTCTTAACTTTGGATTTACTGGCTTTGATTACGTGTCCCTGTCGATTAGTCACGATAAGTGTTGGATATATTTTGGCCGGTATTTGTTTAGAGGCTCGTATATATCGTGTAGAGATATCTCATCTTGATGATGACTCAATCTAGTTTATATGCATCCAAATCCAATACTTTTTCGAACATGCTTTTAATAATCTATTCTCTTTACTTGGAACTAGGTCAAAGTAAGCACTGTTTTCGGTTCTAAGACACCAGCTCTTACTGTGAAGCTCTCACATGCTCTAACTTCCGGATCGAAGGATTCCTCTGTAATTACGAACCAGGTAAATAATGTGACTCTCTATGATTATTTGAGCTCACATTTGTAAATGTTCCTTATTCTTCGTATGGATCTGTTTTACATGTTTCCATGACATTTGCGCTACAGGAGCTTAAATTTGATGCTGACACTGCAACGTACTTCCTGGACTCCTTTCCCAAGAACTTTGATATTGGAAAATATACATTTGTATTCGAGGTACAGTATTGCTCTTCTTAGTTTAACATGGAAAGACTTCATATGCATGTATTTTAATGACATGCCAATCTTCATTACCTGCAGATTTTGTTGGATGATTCGGCAAATGAAAAAGCATACATAACCGAAGCTGAAACAAAAGTGCCTATAGCCGTCACAGGAGTTATAAGCATTGAGAACCCAGAAATTGCGGTACTTGACAGTGACATTGGGAGCGTTGAATCTCAGAAAAAGTATGTCACCTGTATTGTTGTTATATATCTTCCTTTTTTTTGCCTTCTACTTTTGCTTCCTAAACCATCAATCTTTTATTGTCATCTTTTTGTTTGTTGGTTCTCTTTGCAACTTTCGTAGGCTAGATTTAACTAAAGATGGAGCAGTATCATTATCAGCAAACCACCTCCAAAAGCTGCGCCTGTCATTCCAGTTAACTACTCCAATTGGCCGTGGGTTTAAGCCGCACCAGGTTTGTTCATTTCCCATTCTGCTTTATTGGTAGGTTGCTCTCTTCGGTATCTTGACTTGCTTACTCCCATGCAGGCATTTCTCAAGCTGAAACATGAGTCACAGGTCGAGCATATATTTCTGGTGAAAACTTCTGCAAAGAAGTCTGAATTAGTTCTAGTTAAGTTCCTTAAACTACATTTTGAATTCCTTTGTTATGGTCAAGTTTGGTGAAATGACGTCCTAAGTACAATATTAATGATAAATGTCTTTTTTTTTCCTTCAGGATTTTCTTGGTTTGGTTGATAAGCTCTACTACCTCTCTGGTAAATATGAGATCCAGCTAACTATTGGAGATGCTTCAATGGTAAATACTGTTCTTTCAGGTTAAATAACATTGATTTACGTCTCAGAAATTTGAAGAGACTTATTTTTTCCTTTCGTTTTCAACAGGAGAACTCTTTACTGAGAAATATTGGCCACATCGAACTAGACCTACCAGAACGTCCAGAGAAGGCGCCTCGCGCTCCTCTACAGTCCGCTGACCCTTTGTCAAGATATGGGCCAAAAGCTGAGATATCACACATCTTTCGGGTTCCTGAAAAGCTTCCAGCAAAGCAGCTTTCACTAGTTTTCTTGGGTCTCATCGTTCTCCCTTTCGTCGGTTTCCTGATTGGGGTCAGTCTCTTTGCACTAGTGAAAATGTTTCAGAAACGTACAATCCAAAAAAGTTCATGCAAACTTTTCTGTTTCAGCTTACGTGGTTGGGAGTGAACATAAAGAGCTTCCCATCATCGGCTGGACCTGCAATATCCGCTTTACTATTCCATGGCGGTATTGGAGCTGTTCTGCTTCTCTATGTGCTTTTCTGGTTGAAGGCAAGCTCTCTCAAAACCGCGCTTGATATTAGCATAGTCATTGTTGCATCAGAAATCTGTGCTCATTATTGTTTTGTTTGCGTTATACAGTTGGATCTGTTCACGACTCTCAAGGCACTTTCTTTGTTGGGAGTGTTTCTGTTGTTCGTCGGACACAGAGCACTCTCCCACCTCGCATCAGCGTCGAACAAGTTGAAATCTGCTTGAAGAATTCACTCTATGATGGATCTTTAGTCTGTGTGTTTCCATGGAACAGTTTTCTCTACAGTTTTGTAGCATTCCTTATAGATTATGGTGATAGCCATATTAAAAAGATTTCAGAGTTTACTCACTCTCTCAGTTTAGTTTAAAGTTATCAAGAAGAGTTTCTTTCCTTTGCCTTTTTCATTGAACCATGTTGCAGAACCAATCATTAGCTCATTATTAACTTCCGTAGTTAATTTACACTATCAGTGACATTTTTATTTATAACGTTCAAATACTATCAAAAATTGGATAAAAATAATACTAATTGATATTGAATGAGAAAAAGGAAACCAGAAAGTATGTCAACGACACTTGATATATATTTGGTATTTGACCCTTCACATGGCATCGTTACAACTTACATCACAACTTTACAGTTTAATTGTTGAGAAATGGGATAAAATCAAATAGTATTAAATAAAATTAAATAGAGCACCAAGTTGTCATTTATATATAAAAATTATTTTTGTTCATCTGGATTTTGTGTAAGAACATCTCTCTCTCTCATCCCTTGGTAAGAACGTCCAATCAATCGAATCTATATCTCCTAGTTCCTGTTTCTTGCATATTTTTTCCCTTGCATGATTTCTCTCATCTTTTCTTCATCGGTTATCCACATATCATCAAGTTTGAATTTTCAATCATTGTAAGTCGACTTTTCTTGTAGTTCGTGGTTTCGTCGTTGAAATGGTTAAAAGAATCAAAATTTGCCATGTCAAACCAAAATGGGATTTTTGTTTCCTTACAATTATTTTGAATCTCTGGTTCGTCGATATGCAATGGATACGGATGATCTACATTTGGGTTTATCCCTTTCCGTATCTGGTTTTGAAAACCATGTATTCTTTGTGATTCTGTGGTCATGGTTGTCCCAAATGTTTTGTTTTCAAACTTGCAAAACAGAGTCTGATCTCTTTAAGAATCATGAAAGTTTTGATTTTTCTAACACTGATTGGCATTTAACAGTTATTTGTTTCTTGTGTGTAGGCTTCTGTTTGATGATTGTTAGCTTTTTAGAAGAGCAATGAGTCATTCTGGAGCCGGAGGCTCAGGTAACCATTTGTCTGAGGAAGATTAGCTTTTGTTTGTGGTGTAAGATTTAAAATATTCTTCATTGGCTGTGACTGATTCACCTTGTTGTTTCACAGGTAAAAGGAGAATAAGGGATCTTTTAAATCAGTCTGATAACCGAGTCTGTGCTGATTGTGGTGCTCATGATCCCAAGTGGGCGTAAGTCATAACTGCTAACACTTCAACATATGTTTCTTCAAGTATATTTTACCTTTGTATGGTTCTCTATCTGTTAGCAATGTAACTAAACCGAAATGTTCATGTGTCTCTACTTGTTCATTTTCTGTTTGTTTCTCTTTTTGTATCCCAATTTTTGGTTGTTTAATTAGCATTGGTGGCTTATTACAGGTCAGCAAATATCGGAGTGTTTATATGCTTAAAATGTTGTGGTGTGCACAGAAGCCTTGGCACTCATGTCTCAAAGGTGATGATGACTCTTTGCTTCTCCTTCTATTTTTTTCTTTTCTTTTCTTTTGGTGCATATTTTCATTGGATTGCACTAAGATGCTTACAAATGCTCTTGGGGAAAAGTTATTTCTTTATATTGCTTCACCAACTTTTCTTGAGCAGAATATTTTGCAAGTGTATTGATAGTTTCAAATGGTTTACAGGTCTTATCTGTGACATTGGATGAATGGTCGGACGAAGAAGTCGACTCTATGATTGAAATTGGAGGAAATGAATCTGCAAATTCAATATACGAGGCATTTATACCTGAAGGTTGCTCTAAGCCTGGACCTGATGCTAGTCATGACCAGCGTATGAGGTTTATTAGGTAGGTTGCGATAACTCAATAAATAGTGTTTATACCAAATATCATTAATATGTTTGCTGAATATTCATATGCTCAAAATCTTAATGTCAGGTCAAAATATGAGCTCCAAGAGTTTCTGAAACCGAGTTTGAGGATCACATCCGGTCAGGCCTCTAGCACAAAGAGCTCAGCAAATCTTTCATCAACTGTATCTAAAAAGATCATTGATAGCTTCCGCTCAAATTCATCATCGCAACAGCCGGTAAAGCTTCTTTTGTTTTATCTCTTCCTTTCTCACTTTTTAGACACTGCTCACTCTTATGAGTTGTGAGTCAAGGTGTTTAAACACTTTCACATCTCGGTTTTGAAAATTTAAACAATGACAGCAACTTGAAGGCATGGTTGAGTTTATTGGATTGTTGAAGGTGACTCTTAAAAAGGGTACCAGTTTAGCTGTCCGAGATATGATGTCAAGCGATCCCTATGTTGTGTTGACTCTAGGAAAACAGGTAAAGTAACTGATAGTTAATATTTTCTTTCAAAACCAAACATCTCTTTGAATCTTGAAGCTGATCATTTTGTCATTGTTACCAGACTGCTCAATCTACTGTGATGAAGAGCAACTTAAACCCGGTCTGGAACGAGGAACTCATGCTCTCTGTGCCTCATAACTATGGCTCAGTGAAACTGGTAAAAGCTTGAGACTTAAAACATCCAAATCGGTTTCTATTTTCTTGATGAAACCTTAATAACAGTAGTGTTTTCTGACATTTGCAGCAAGTGTTTGATTATGATACATTTTCTGCCGATGACATAATGGGAGAAGCTGAGATTGATATCCAACCTCTGATTCAATCTGCAATGGCTTTTGGAGACCCTGAAATGTTTGGAGACATGCAGATTGGGAAATGGCTCAAATCCCACGACAATGCTCTTTTAGAGGACAGCATCATCAACATTGCAGATGGGAAAGTGAAACAAGAGATTCATATCAAGCTCCAGAATGTTGAATCTGGTGAATTAGAACTAGAAATGGAGTGGCTTCCTCTTGACCAATAAAAATATCAAACTTATTTATATAATAGGCTCATTACATATATTATATGGAAGAAAAATCTTATTATTATGTTCTTGTTTGAGAAATTTTGAAACTTTCCATCTTGAAAACTCTCTTTGGTGTTTTGCTGTAATGATGTTTCTACATATTAGACCATTTGTATAACTCATATGGATTATATATCTTTGATGCATGAAAGAAACTCAAAATCTGAACTAAATGTAACTATTTGAAACATGATATAAGACGTTTATAGGTTACTAAGTCAGGTTTCAACCCCAATCTCAACATTTCATCATGACATCTCATAGCTTTCTTCATCACCTTCACACGACACAACCCATGAACCATGATAACAAAACTCTTGCTGTTCACTGCATCCATCTCTTTCATGTACTCAAACACTCCAACCGCTTCTTCCACCATCTTTCTTTCCCTCATCATTAGCCGATCAAGAACCGCATTGTAAGCATTCACATCCAAACTTCCTCTCATCTTCTTTATCTTCTCATGTAAAGCCATCGCTTTCTCCAACTTCCCGCTTCTGCAGTAACGTTCCATCAACAACCCGCAAGAGAACGAATCGAAGTAAACTTCCATTTCCATAACCGAATCAAGAAGCTTCTCCGCTTGATTCCATCTTCTTTTCCTACACATTGATGCTAAAACTTCTGATAACTTTTTCGTACAAGGAACAAAACCTCGCTTTATTACATTTACAAGCAATTCCTCTTCTTCCTCTGAGCTACTATCATCATCTCTGCAAAGAGCATTCGCAAATTCTTCATAACAACTCTCATCAAGCAACGTAATCCCTTTCCGGCAAATCAACCGATACACATCGACAGCTTCTTTTGTTCTTCCTTCTCTAGACATTGCTTTCAACACACAACCGTATGTCACATCTCGCAGTCTCACTGCTCTACGGAAAAGCATCTCAGAGGCAAATGTTTTCCCCATAACGCAAAGCCTTTCGATGACTTGATCATTCACAGACGAATCATCTAAAGCAAGAAACTTTTTCTCCACCATTAAACCAAGAACCTTATCTATCAACTCAGCATCTCCTAATCTACAAGCATCGTCCAACACACAACCGTAAGAAGAGAAACTCAGCTCCAGTTTCTTCTCATCCATCTCATGAATCACACTAAACACATCATCGAATTCCTTATTTCTGCTGTAACATTCCACAAGATTAGTGTAAATCTTGCAGCTTTCAACAACTGTTTCCATCAATTTAACAACACTCTTTGATTTTCCAAGCTCACACAAAATCTGAGCTACCAAATCCCAAGTTAATCCATCGGAGACAACACGGTCCCGAACCATGGCACTGTACAAACACAAAGCCATTCTAAAGTGATTCTCTTTAACCAGAGAGTCAAGAAGAGAGTTATAAGCACGAAGCGAAGGTGAAAGTCTCAAACTTCTCATAAAGCCAAACACTTCCAAGCCGTTTTGGTGACTACCCTTTAAAGCATAACACTCAAGAACTAAGCTAAGCGAGATAGAGAGTGAGACTTCACCTTCAAACCACCGTTGCATCGATCCTACGATCATAGACGCTGAATGGGTTTCAAGCAGAGGACGCAAGAGTGTTTCTGCTCGTTCCAAGAGACCTGATTCGGTAGCAACTTCGATTACTCGGCAATGGGATTTAAGATCCGGCTCGAACCGGAGATGGGTTTGAGCCCAGTCGAAGAAATCGAGAGCGGTTTCAGGAGATTTTCGAGTTTCGCGGAGGATCTGGAGGAAAATCGGCGGTGAAAGTGTTGACCTTGGGAGTTTGGGTTTGACGTGTTTGAGATGAAGTGTCCAGTTGCGACGTTGTAAGAGGATTGAAGAGATTTCGGTGGCTAATCGGGATAAGTTCAATTGGGTTTTCCAGTCGGAAGCAGAGGATGTCGATGGAGTCGTCGAGGTCGAGAATCGTTTGAAAAAGACGACGCTTTTGTGGAGAAGAACCATTTAGTTGCTTTAGCTCTCACATTGGGGTTTTATGAAAAAACAACACTCAGCTACTGAGTTTTTGATCTTCTCTTTCACTTGCTTGCACCAATTCAGAACAAAATCTGTTTTTTCTTCTTAACAAAACTTAAAAATAAGTTGGATTCTTTGTGGATTCTTTGAACAAAAACCAATTTACAACACAGAGGTGAATACGAAACGATCCATCGCCAAACACAACCATAAAAACTCACAGATCCTTTGTGGATTCTTTGGTCTATAAGAATCTTAACAGAGTCAATGTCATTACTCAATTTCCTAATGCTCCAATTGATTTTGCCACGCGTCGAATTTTCATTGGTATCTCTGATTCATCACCCTTGATAAACCTCACTTCCTCTTGGTTGGTCTTCTTCAGTTTCGCAATTCGATTCTAAAATCAACAATTTCTTCTTCTTCTCAGTTTCTTATCGATTAAGGTAAATTTTTTCTTAGCTCGAATCCATTTCTGAATTTTCCTTGCATCCGTACGTTTTCCGGTTGTTCTTTGTAGTATAGATATTTTTTTGGGAATTATGCCCACTTATCCCTATCGATCTCCTTCATATTTGTACTTCTGATTGATCATATTGGTCCAGACATTTTTTTCAAGTATGAACAAAATCTGAAGCTAAGAGAAAAGAAGTTGTGATCGAGAAGCATAATCTCAATGGCTGATAAATCCATTTTGATATTGTTACAGGACATACGTATTTCTGGTCCTGTCTCTATTTCTTAGATGTCATCAGGTTATAAAACAAAGCTTTTCTTTTGTTGTTGTCTGCAGGATCTCTGATCTAGAAAGATCTTAAAAGGGTCCAAAGATGTCAGAACCAGAAGAGACTGGAGCGTTATTTCCCATTTTCATTCTGACGATCATAGCAATCCCATTGGTGCCTTATACATTTGTGAAGCTAAGCCGCGCTTTTTCCAAGAAACAAAAGAGCATACACTGTCAATGTCTTGACTGTGACCGTTCAGGGAAGTACAAGAGATCCATTCTCAAAAGGGTCAGTCTTTATCTTTCTTCCTCCCTCACTGAAAATTGTTTCAAAAAACCTTCTTTTAACTCTTTGGTTTGGTCTTTTTCTGCAGATCTCTAACTTCACTTCATGCAGCAACTTGACAGTTGTGCTACTCTGGTTTGTCATGATCTTCTTGATCTTTTACACTAAGAACATTAGCCGTGAGGTAATTACCATGATCCGAGATTGCTTGTGGTTAGGAATTGTTTCGTTTGCTTGATGCATTTTCTTCGGTTAATAATATTACAGAGCCAACTCTTTGAGCCATTCGGTATACTTGGATTAGAACCTGGTGCTACAGATTCAGAAATCAAGAAAGCATATAGAAGACTCTCTATTCAATACCATCCTGATAAAAATCCAGATCCAGGTCCAAAATGCTTTCATAATCCTTCCCTTTTGGTTCATTACAGATTTTGTTATATGTTTCATTATTGCTCATTTTGTCTACTGTAAACTATATACAGAGGCAAACAAATATTTTGTGGAGTCCATAGCTAAAGCTTACCAAGCTTTAACTGATCCTTTGTCTCGTGAAAACTTCGAAAAGTATGGTCATCCTGATGGTAGACAGGTAATAATCATATAGTCCTCACAGAATTACATGTTATAATACTAAGCTGTAATCAAGATGAGAGTTTCAGTTTTGCAAAAGTATTTCATGAAAATGTAAAATGTGATTGATGCAGGGTTACAAATTGGGAATTGCTCTTCCTCAATTCATTCTAGGCATGGATGGAGATTCTGGTGGGGTGTTGTTGCTGTGTACAGTTGGTTTCTGTATTCTTTTGCCACTAGTGATCGCCTCCATCTATCTCTGGAGATCATCAAAGTATACAGGGAGCTACGTTAAGCTCCAAACTCGTCAAGCATATTTCGAGTTAATGAAATCTTCTTTGACTTCAAGAAAAGTTATGGAAGTTTTCATCAAAGCAGCTGAGTACGCAGAGATTCCAGTTCGTAAAACCGACGATGAGTCTATGAAGAAACTCTATACATCTGTCAAAAGTGAGCTAAATCTGGATCCTAAGAAGATGAAGCAAGATGAAGCTAAGTTTTGGAAACAAGAACCTGCACTTATCAAGGTCAATATTTTTTCCTAACACGTTATATAACGCAAAGTATTGAACAAATTTTGAGAAAAAATGCTAACACATTATCTGCAACAGGCTGAGCTTTTGATACAGAAACAGTTAACTCGTGACTCAACAGCTCTGTCTCTGACTCTGCAACAAGATTTCAGGCGTGTGCTTGAGTTTGCACCACGTCTTCTTGAAGATTTAATGAAGGTCTTATACACAATCTCTATTTTTTCTTTGTACATTGTATGTATCTGATAAATTAAAGCTTATTACAAAGTTGATGATGATAACTTTATGATATTGTGAGTTTCTTGCAGATGGCTGTTATTCCCCGTGATGAACAAGGGCGTGGATGGTTAAGTCCTGCACTCGGAGTAATGGAGCTATCTCAATGTATTGTTCAGGTAAGACTTTTCCAAAATTTTCCCAATAAAGGTTGAGATTTTGTATAGCTTAGTTAGTGTTGTTGTTTAATTGCAGGCTGTTCCTCTTAGTGCAAGGAAGTCATCACCAGAAGGCACTGCTCCTTTCTTGCAACTCCCTCATTTCAACGACTCCATCGCTCAGAAGATAGTGTCCGAGGTTAAATCATTCCAAGAGTTTCAAGAACTGAGCTCGGAAGAGCGTTCTAAGATGCTCAGAGAGGCTGCAAGTTTGTCGGAAACCGATGTCCTAGACGTCGAAAAGGTGTTGGAAATGATACCTTCTCTGAAAGTAGAAGTGGCTTGCAAAACAGAAGGCGAAGAAGGTATTCAAGAAGGCGACGTCACGACTGTTCAAGCTTGGATCACTCTGAAACGTCCCAATGGACTCATTGGAGCTATTCCTCACTCTCCTTACTTTCCTTTCCACAAAGAGGAAAGCTTTTGGATTCTTCTTGCGGATTCGAACAGTGTCTGGTTCTTTCAGAAGGTTAGTTTCATGGACGAAGCTGGAGCTATAACCGCTGCGTCGAATGCTATTAGTGAGACCATGGAAAGTTTAGGAGCAAGTGTGGAGGCAAAGAATGATGCAGTGAGAGAAGCTGTTGAGAAAGTTAAGAGTGGGTCAAGATTGGTGATGGGGAGAATCTTAGCACCTGAGGAAGGTTCTTATAACTTGACTTGCTTCTGCGTAAGCGATACTTGGATTGGTTGTGACCAGAGGACAGCATTGAAAGTTGAGATTTTGAAAAGAACCCGTGATTTGGAGGAGGTTGCAGAAGAAGGTATGGATGAAGAGGAAGATGAAGTTGAAGAAGAGGATTACGAAAGTGAATACAGTGAGGATGAGGAAGATAAGAAGAGAGGTTCCAAGAAGAAAGTGAGCAAGAAGGAATCGAGTTCTGAAGAGTCTGGATCAGATGACGAGTGAGAAACAAAAAAAGATTCAACATTAGTTTTTTGGTCTTTAAAGATTACAGAATGATACTCAAAGACTTGACCTTTATTTGTTCTTTTGCCTTGGTTTTTACATTAGTTGACTCTTCAATTTAAGTCTTGTTCTTGACTCTCCTAAGCTCTTTACTTCAAAAAGTTCACAAATTTCTTGATCTTGTTTTCGTAAAGCTCAGGTCCAAGAAAGCTTCTTTGGAGACTTTGGCCGTCGATCTCTTTTCCTTAGTAGATACCATCTCAAAAGCTCATGAATGAAGCAAACACTATTAAGTCAAGAAGAGTCCAAATGACCAAGTCCGGAAGTTACAATCTGTACTTGATTCCCACCCAAAAGCTCTTTTTCTTTTTCTTCTTCTTCTTCTTCTTCCTCTTCACTGAGATCCTCACCATCTTGGTTTGCTTCCTCATCTGACAATATTTCAGATTTAATCTCAATCTCATTATCAGTCTTATCCTCGTCACTGCTAACACCACCTTCACCATCGCTCAGCTCACTTAACTGCTTGGCCTTGACCTTAACACGTCTTCCTTTGATGTATCTGAACTCCCATTGTGGTGGAGGATACTTCTTCATCAGCTTCTCGTACTTATCCGTCATCTCAAGTTTCATAAACACTTTCCCAACCATAGACACAATCGCAATGTTTGGCTTCACTCCAAGCTCCTCCATGTCAGCAAACACCTGAGAAAGAAAGCATCAAACACTAAGAAGAAGAAAGAATCTCTCTGGTGGTTGCAATTACTAAGAAGCCTTTTTACTTTACCTCGAAGAGTTTATGGTGCATGTCTCGCTTGTAATAGATAGAGATCATTTTGTTGAAGAACTTTCTTGGAGTTCCTTCTAAATGTTGCATGAACAGTTTGTTCCACAACTCCTCAGCTTCGTCAAGCCGATTATCTTCTGCTAAAGCATTTAGTAATGAGAAGTATGTTCCCATTGTTCTTCCTTGGCCTTTGCTCAGCATCCATTTTGTCACCTAACAAAATCACAAAAAAAAACATTTCTTTTTATCACCTCACTAAACTAAGAAGCTTCTTTCTTGCTTTGTAAAAAATTACCTGAATAATCTTCTTCCATTCTCTTTGATCTTCAAGAATAGCTAATGCCTTCTTAACTATAACAATAGGGAACTCTAATTCCCAGGCAATGAAGGAATCAAGCGCTCCGTAAACTTCTTCTTTAACATTTGACAATTCTTTTATCTGCAGATAGCAAGATTTTCATCATCTTAAGAACCATTGACTCTACAAGAAACATATGAAGAGACTGGAAGTTTCAAAGAGCATTACACAAGAAATCATCTTGGCAGCTTTGGAGATGCTTCCAATCTTCTTCCTTGTTTTCCACACTCGAGGAGATCGAGGTCTTGGACCTCTCGCCGCACAAACCTGTGGAAAATTATTCAACTTCGACACTAAGGGACTGATAAAAAAGTGTTTGAACAAAGAAGAGGCTTAGAAAATAAGTACCACAACGCTGTTAGGCCTCTTGGAGAAGAGCTTAGCTGATTCCCTTGTTTGAGGAAGATAAGGTAGTGAATATCTCAAGTAGAGCATCCTGAGGAGTCAATTCATACAAGATTAAGAACACAAAATCTTGTAAAAGCTTTCTCCTTTCCAGCTCACAATTCATAAACACTGCATTTATAACAAACTGAAAGCACCAGAAATTTTTTTAAAAATGAACATCGCCCACAAATGAAAATCCCTGTTCACTATTTTATGAATCAAAGGTTGCTTTTTCTCGAAAATCAAAACATTTAAGTGTTCGAGTTACCTGTGGATACTTCACAATTAGGCAAAATGTACGATTCTTCTTCTTCTTCTTCTTCTTTCTCTGACTGAAATAGTTGCGCTTCTCTCTGTCCTCAATTTTCCTTCTGATGACTGTCTGATTTTTCTCATCCAAAGCATACTATAAACGCTGCGTTTAAGAAAATGAATAAGGCCCATTAACCCAATAAGTTAAACAAGGCCCATTAATATGCAAAATTTGACCCGGCTCTTTTCTCATAACTTCATTGACTCTCGTTCGATCGCTCTCTCTCTTTCGCCATTTCAGTGATTCTGAGGTCTGTAGCTCGAATTCAGGTGATAGACACCAAATCAAGGTAATTTACCTTTTCTCGTTCTTCATGATTCTTCTTCGATTAGGTTACTTATTTTGATTTCAAACCGATGTGTTATTGAAATCATGTGGTTCTCTCCTGTCTTGTTAAATTGTTAAAATTGAATCCATTTGATCTTCTAACGCGTGACCCTGATTGAGATCAGAAACTCCAGATTACATTTTAGGAATCGTTTTAAGAAAAATGGTTACTTCTGATTTCTGAGTAAAAACAACCATAGTCTCTTTGGCTTGCTCCTCTGACTCCGAATCTGGGTTTATGCTTTATATATTGGTTGTGCTTTTATTTCCTTCTGGGTTTTTAGCAGAGTGGTTAAAGATCTGATTTTTACCGAAGTTGATTTTCTTTCTTTTCTTTTTCTTACAGAAGTAGAAGATGCATCCTCCACTTACACCACATAGACACCCAATGTGTTTGGAGGTGAGTTTATGTCATTTGCTTTCGTTATATGTTTTCTAGTGCTGCTTCTTAGATTTACTCTCTTTTTGTAGTTGATCTCCTCAGTTAGTGTTAACCTCTGCGTGACTGGTCTTTATGAATAAGTTCTTAGTTTGTTTATCACTCTTATTATGGTTTAGACAGCTGTGTGCAAAAATAGGATATGAGAGCTTTGTTAATCATATGAAAATGTTGGTGATAACTCATACTTGTTGCCATAATCTCTAGCTTTTGTACATTTTTGCAATGCAATTAAACAAAATTGAGTGGAGTCAGAGTCAAGCTACATAACTGCATTTGGCAAGAACAAACCTGTTGCCAAGAAATCAATCTGATGTCTTTTGTTGTTCTTACTAATTCCTCTGTTTGTATGGCAGATAATTGAGGAATTTCAAAAGTGCCATTTAGATCATCCAATTGGGAAATTCTTTGGAGACTGTACAGAACTTAAAGTAAAGCTTGATCGATGTTTCCGCAAGGAGGTAAAGTTACTAATAGCCCAACGCAGTACTTTTCAGCTCAAAGTTTTCTTCTTCTTTCTTTCTTTTTGTCTTAGTTGGAGCTATCTTACAATATTTTTGCAGAAAGCTGTGAAGCGGAAGGTAAATTTCGAACAAAGCAAGAAACTTCAAGAAAGACTTAAAGCTATTAGGAAAGAAGAAACTGCAGAGACTTGAGCAGCGTCTTGGATACTAATCCAACAGAAGACATTATAAATTGGTTTCGAAATAAGACATTATAAATTGGTGCGGAAAGAAGAGTTTGATACATTTTTCTCGTAAATTAATGAAAAAAAAAACATGGTATTATACATCTAGCCAAAACTTCATCGACTTCTAAAGTTCATCGATATTCTCTCTGACTCAGAAGAGATAACCGTGCAAGCTCAAAAAAGATTTTGGTCCCGGTTTCTTCTCCTAACTTTCCATCTGTGCGATGGTCACAAGTTTCAGCGGTTGGTCCTAATATCTACGCCATCGGCGACGCTAGTACGCCTTCGTCTAGGGTCATGGTCATGGACGGTCATTCGGACACATGGTCTGACTTCCCAAGCATGCATGGGGCCCGTGGTCTATCCCGTTCTGTTTGCGTCCGTGATGGAAAAATATATGTAACAGGAGGCTTCAACAACCCCGATTCAACGAACTGGATCGAGGTTTTTGATACCAAGACACAAACGTGGGAGTTTTTGCACATCCCTGGAGGGGAGAAGATATACAGCGCCGAAGGTGATGAATTACAAAGCGTATGGTTTGAAGGAACCTTGTATGTGAGGTCTGTGGTAAAGGATAAGGATGTGACTTACAAGGTGCATAAAGGTAGATGGAGGGAGGTAGACCGAGAGATGAATTACGGATGGGGTAAATCATTATCTTACTGTGTGATAGAGGACGTGTTCTACAGCTACAGCTATTTGAGGAAGATCCAGTGGTTTGACTCCAAAGAAAGAGTATGGAGGACTCTCAAGGGTTTAAATAGTTTGCCTATCATTCCTGTGTATGCACAGTCATACGTTCGCATGGTGGATAATGGTGGGAAAATTGCAGTTTTGTGGCAAGCGTATGTGTCTGGCAAGATCCCTAGAGAGAAACAGATTTGGTGTGCGGAAATTGCGATTGATAAACGCCAAGGAGGCGAGATTTGTGGGAGGGTAGAGTGGCTTGACGTCGTGGCTACAACCGATGCGCAATATCATTTAACGCATGCTCTTGCTACGACCGTTTGATGAATAACATGGTGCATGATCATGTGAACATTGTCATTTACCGATGCAAGAGGATTATTAATATGTATATCACTTTGTTTGAATTTTTTTTATTCTTGTAGTGTTAGCTCGATGAATAATTTGTTTGCTCTTCTTGAACGTGAATCTGAAGAAGAGGTGGAAAAACAATGGAAAGATAAAGTAACAGAGAGCTCTTTAAGTGTTTCAACATTTTGAAGAACATAAACTTCCCCTCAACTTATTAAATGGTGGAAGTATTGTTATATATAAATTAAATAGTGTGACTTACAAACTAGATATAGAGGACTGAGTTAATGAAATGTGATACACATGTTTGAAGCTCCGTTTTGAAAATTTATGGGTTGCATTGAAATGTTCTTACAAACAAGCAAAAGAAACATGCTTATGCAGTTTTTCATTCCTTTTGTTTAGCAAGTAATAATACGAAAATCGCTCATAAAATGTTTCAGGCCGGATCTTAAACATTTTAAAAAATTCTGCTCTGATTCAGTACCACTGATATAGAGGTGGTATAGGGTCAAGACTCAAGTGGGAAGATCATATTAACATTTGACATTAATAAATATAGAGAACATTAGGATTCAGTTTCTTGGTTTTTGAGGCAAATATCAGATCATCAATTTGTTAGTTTTCTGTTACACACTGAGTTGTTGGCACGTGAGAACTTTCTTCCAGAAGTCATCAGAAGACAGAAGCAGAAGGCAGCCATTTGACTAATCAAATAAGTTATTTCACAAGTACCAAGAGAAACTATTTTTTAAATAGAAAAACAACAATGGACATTGATGGAGAAAAACAGAAGACAGAAGCAGAAGGTAGCCATTTGACTGATCAAATAATTTATGCATATATTTGCATCTTGGAAAAAATGCATGTGATTAAGGAAGTCACCACGTATGACCCGACAAGGTTTCAGGGTAACGGTTATTATGTTGGATCTTATTCTTATCATCACATGCTTTGCTTTTCTTTTCTACTTTCATTGTCTATGATTTGTTGGACCAAGTCAAGACCAGAAACCACCTCCGTATTTACATGAGATCATTTGTTATAGTTATATATAGACAGTTCACTATTCATTATTTGCAAACTAGGCACTTCTCACTGATATTTCCTCTTAAAAGAAATTGTGATTGAGGCTCTAGATCAAATGATATAAGTTAAAAGAGTTCATCTAGTGGACGATTGTGAAAGGTACGTGGTCATCTACTTGGAGGAGTGTGGTCGTGGGGCTACGTGAGGTGATCCGTCCCGGATGTGGGTGGGTTGTTGGTGATGGTCGGAATGTGAACTTCTGGACAGATAAGTGGCTCGGGGGCGCTACTCTGTTTGACACAGCGGTGGAGGAAGGACCAGGGGATATGAGGCATCTAAAAGCGTCAGACCTATGGCTGGAGGGTTTTGGGTGGGACATGTCAAGGATAGCACCGTTTGTCTCCGCTGAGACAAGACTAGAGTTAGCAGCTGTAGTGGTTGATCGTGTGTCTGGGCGAGAGATCGTCTATCATGGACAGAGACGTCTGATGGTCGGTTCACGGTCTCCTCAGCATACCGGTTCTTGTGCCGGGATAGTTCTTTCAAGCCAAATATGGGTCTCTTTTTCAAACAAGTGTGGAGTGTCATGGCGCCTGAGAGAGTACGGGTCTTCTTTTGGCTAGTTGGAAATAGAGCCATCATGACGAACCAGGAGCGGTTTTGTCGACATATTGGAGAGACTGAAGTCTGTCAAGTTTGTAGAGGTGGGGTGGAGTCTACTCTACACGTGCTTCGAGACTGTCCGGCAATGGCAGGGATATGGATGCGGATTGTGCCACGAGGTAAACAAGAGGCTTTCTTTGATATGTCCTGTTTGGAGTGGTTGTTTGTGAACCTTAGCGACAATACGAAAACGGAAAATGGAGCTTGGTCAACGGTGTTTGCCGTGACAGTTTGGTGGGCATGAAAATGGAGGTGTGGAAACGTTTTTGGAAACAACACCCTCTGGAGAGACCGAGTGAAGTTTGTGAAGGATTATGCTAAAGAGGTTACAGCCGGAAGAAATGGAGCTCATCGTGCGGCACCAACCAATAGGCAGGAGCGACTAATCTCATGGAGTCCGCCATCGGTGGGTTGGATGAAGCTAAATACTGATGGAGCTTCTCTAGGTAACCCAGGTGCGGCAACAGCTGGTGGAGTGCTACGAAATGGGGATGGGCAGTGGTGTGGTGGATTTGCTCTGAATATTGGGCGCTGTACAGCGCCGTTGGCAGAGTTGTGGGGTGTGTACTAAGGGTTTTGTATTGCTTGGGAGAAGCAAGTCCGGCGTTTAGAGGTGGAGATTGATTCACTGATGGTAGTTGGGTTCTTGACGACAGGGATTTCAGATACACATCTCTTGTCTTTCCTGGTACACTTGTGCCACGGCTTTATATTGAAGGACTGGGAAGTCCGTTTTTTGCATGTGTATAGGGAGGCTAATCATTTGGCGGATGGTTTAGCCACTTATGCGTTTTCGTTGCCTTCGGGTTTGCATGTTTTTGATTTAGTTCCTCCTGACTTAGCGACAGTGTTGCGCGATGACGTTTGTGGAGTCGCGCAGTCACGGCAAATTCATGTGTAATAGTTTTTTTTAAGTAATGAAATCTGGGAGCTTTGCTCCCGGTGCTTCACCAAAAAAAAGTTAAAAGAGTTCAAATCCTTATTTCATTTTTTCTTTTGGTTGGTTCTTATGTAACGGCTTTAATTCAACTTCCTGCAAGTATAAGAATTTTAATGGATTTTTATCCATGAAACTTTTTTCGATACTTCATGCTAAAACTTTATAGTAATATATCGTTTCTTTCGTAGAACGATAATCACTAGATGTTCACTTGGCATTTTGGCAAGCAAAGATCCTCAAGCACAAAAAAAATCTAATAGACATGTGTTTTAAATGGATATTTCGTGTGCACTTACGTGTGAGGCCTTAAGGGATGTATTTTTTTCTTTTTGATAACTACGGCTACGGGGTGATTCGGAATTTTATCACATAATCTTTCTAAGATGAATCTTATATACTCCCTCCGTTCCTTATTACTTGATGTTTTAGAGTTTTCACATAGATTAAGAAACAATAAATGGTTTAAAACATCAAATAATAAGGAACACCAACAAAATCTAAAACATCAAATATTAAGGAACGGAGAGAGTATAATAGGAGAGTTGCTCTCTCCATCTAGGCTATCCACATCAGCAAAAAAGTTCATTAAATTGTTTTTAAGATATTTAATACATGACTATTCATATTTCTTTACATATATTTATATTTTAAATATAAATAAAACTAAGAAAAATACACAACTAAATTACTTAATTAATATAAAGTATGTGATATCAAAAAGTTTGAATATAAGTAAAAATATATTTAACTTGAAATGGTATATATTTACCTTTTTATTAAAAGGATTTATCCTATTTCAAAATGTTATAATGTGTTTACAAGTTAAAAAGTTGAATATAAATTAATTAAATAATAAAAAACCAATGAGAAATTAGAGTTAGAGTTTGCTTTTTTAAAAAATAGAAGTCGAGTTTTTATATGTAAATTTAATTGCAGTGAAAAACATGAAAATTTTAAGGATTGTGATATGTTTGTTTCAAAATATATTCAATTACAAAACTAACATAATAGAAAATAATCAATGGTCATGAGCTCATATGCTACCACAACAAAGTAGATATGTAAAAAAGTATATATATTATTTTTTTCATCTTATTTCGGTGCAAATGCGATTTTACATTATACTTACAAATTTTAACGTTGAGTCAAATACATATGCATGTTTATAGTCTAACAGAAGTAAACAAACATAATATTTATAACATGCTAAAATGTTAAAATAGAAAACTTCGAGATAAAGTGGGGTGTTAACATCCTAATAAAATAAAATAAAAGGACGTGCGATGTGAGATAAAATATAAATAAAACTAAACAGAAAACTATCGCAAACAACCCCGCGCTTGCGCGGGGCTTCAAACCTAGTATATTGTAATTTGTAACCATCAAGATATTTGTCATCTTATTTTTTTTTTTTTTTTAGTAATGGATCACGTAAAAATATAAGATTATAGAGCATGTGATATGTGGCCTTTCCAATATGTGTATAATAATGAACCAAGTATCCCCCTTATGCCCGAGGCACGTTTCGAACGTATGTGGGTCAAGTACCGTATTTCTTTTCATTTCTTTAGTTCACATCTCATTTCCCAAATCGATATCGAATACTCATTACGGCGTAGAATGTAATGTGTGACTTACGAGTTACGGTAAAACCCATTTAAATGAAATGATTTTTGTTTGTTGACAAAAGTCCTTGCGAGTTACGATAAAATGAATTTAAGTATGTACCAAAAAACAAAAAAAAAATATCCATTAAAGTTGTAATGGCGTAAAGTATGTTCTCACTCCATAGGAGAATAATTGAGCAGATCCAGTATTGCACAGGAAACCTGGTACAGTGCTACGATTTTTACCAAGCATCCACCGTTGCAATTTAATGGATTTTTTTGTAATTGATTTCTTCGTAGAATATATTTGTTCATGTTGTCTCTGTTTTATCATTCTTCCAATCTCCATATCATATTTTCAGGTATTTGAGTTTTTTTTTGTTTTTAATTACATTTTCAGTTCGCAAATATTTTTTCTATAAATATAGTGTAATGGTTTATGTTAGTGCCCTTATTGTATTATCACCCAAATTAATATCTATATAATACATTACATGTTGTTGACCAAAATAATACTAGTACATAACTTTCTTGGGTCAACAATTCGGAATTAATACAATAGGTTTAAAATATGGAACGTGGTTCATGCTAAATACCCTAGTTCGGAAAACTTTAATCCAGAAGAAGATTTTGCTCAGCTAAGTACCACTCCGTTTGTTTTTTTTTTTGGTGGAACACCGGGAGCTAGCTCCCAGAAATTTATTCAAAACAAAAAGTACTACAAACGGACTTGCCGTGGACACAATTCGCCACGCTCATCATCCCACAACACGCTTAACAGAGTTAAAGGAACAGAATCAAAAACATGCAACCCTAGTGGCAAAGAAAAAGTATAATTAGCCAGTCCATCAGCTAGACGATGGTCACTAACGGTCATACATTTTTATTTGTAGTGACCTATTTTCTGTACGTACAAAACATGAGAGTCACATTCTATCAACAATTACGGAGAAAGGTTTTGTACGATGTTCTCATGGTGGTGATATTATGCGATGATACGATGTGACAAGAAATGCACAGTTGGGAGATTCCATTTATACTTGATTGGAAAACAGATATATATATATACATGCAATTTTCCATTTCTGATGACATGATCATGATATCTTGACCGACCTTACGTCTCTAGTTAATGGATGTATTTAATTTGATTCGATTGGTTAAATTAAATTGTCGGTTTTTCTAAAACTCAAAATCAATCGTGGGCTAAGCCGACCAAAAAAGAAAAAGAAAAAAAAAAAAAAAAAAAAACTGGTAACGGAAATCGAATACCGGGGGTTTATTATTAATCAGGAAAAACTCCGAAAACACTAAATTTTGATTAGAAACATGTATTTTTTCTTTTATTAGAAACATGTCAAGAAAATACTTTGATATGTTCATTTGGTTCTTGTTCCTCCAAGTCTCTTCATCCTACTCCTCAATATATGCTCACACAACAAATAAGAAAGACTATCATTTACATCATCAATTGCTACACTTGCATATCTTTGGACCTATATGTATTTTTAAAAGAAAACGAGGGAAATTGAATGGAAAACAAATCATGAAAAAAGATAATCGGCTGATGTATCATTATATTTTTATATTTTTATCATTTGGAACATCATTTATATATTAGTAATCTGAATTTATAATCTTTTGACAAATAATTATCTCAGCTAAGACAAATGGATCCAACATTTTTACGGCATTTAGAAAGACGATGAATATCTGTTCGATGGACGATTTTACAATAAATATTCATATAGTACAAAAATTCTTGAATTACGGTTTTACATGCATCACACTAGACAATTGTACCACGTATTATCATTCTATATATATACACGGCTAAGCTAATGAGTTTAATATTCCCTCCGTTCCTTATTACTTGATGTATTACTTTTCATTTTAAATAACTACTAATCAATCAAAATTATAGAATTCTTTAAAAGTTTGCAATTTTGTAACATTTATTATCAAAAAGTACATTTAATGGTCTAAAACACAAATAATAAGGAACACCAACAAAATCTAAAACATCAAATATTATGGAACGGAGGGAGTATATATTTTTTTTTTGTCGAAAGTTTAATATTTTTGTTTATAAATAGAATTCATAATTTCAACTTTTAATTAGTAAAATATTTACTTTGTCTTCTTAGTATGTATAAAAACTCTAGAAATGAGTATAATATACTCGAAATGTTTTTTTATGTTGCACATCGCCACATCGGTAAGCAAACATTTTCCTAACAACTTGACATATTCAAAAAAATGAAGTAAATGTAAATTTGCTATAAAATGCTATATCGGGGAAAACTCTAGTACGAATAATATGCATAATGACATTTTTAAAAATATCGTGAATTCTTATTTTTCTCACGACTTAACGCCGCTAAATTAATGTATCAGAAATGTCACAATCAGGTTTTAATTCATATTAAATTTTGACTTCTTGTAGAATTTTAATTGGGCCACCACCATCTTCCAGTTATTTTAAGTGTGTTTCCTAAGGATTTTCTAAATGTAAATCCTTAAGGTTGCCATATTTATGTCAAACTTGGGAATCATTAAGGTTGTCATCATATTTATGTGAAAGTCGGGACTTGTTGGGAAGTGGCCAATTTAACTTGATCAACGAGTATTTTATTTGCATCACCATTCAAAGCTTATTTTAGATATTTAATTCTACATTTAAGATGTGAATGGTATACAACATCGGTATTCACTGTGCATGTATTATGTATCTCTTTTCAAAGCCAATTAACCTATATCTTCATAATTTTTGTGTCGATTTCCATCTAGATCCAAATTATAAAACAATTCATTTGAAGTTTGAACTGTATGCGCCGGAAATATATAAAAGTCGCGTCGAATCATAAAACAATTCCTTTTCAGAGATCTATTTGGAATGATATTTTTTTTAGATGAGTGATGAAAACTTGAGCCACCATGCAAACAAATAATCTTTAAATATAAAAAGTAGTGTAGCCCCACATGCGAGATTCTATGGGTTACATCAACATTATCATTGCAAACGATTGGACTTGTTTATCAAATTAGATTTCCGACAACTCATTTTCTTTCACCAAAAAAAATATATAGATTTCACAAAAAACAAGTTATTCAAGAAAGTAATTGCAAAGTCAACAATTTTTTCTATTTTTTTCAAGAATATACTATATACGGAAAAATAATATCGGAGTGCTAGTTGGTATTTGAAAAAAAATGAAAATTAATTTCTAGATAGTATTGTTGCTTTTTTGTGCATCAGTTAGACGTGGAAAATAGAACTTAGCTATCTATTGTCGAGGTTCCTATTTGCTGTATTACTCTACAAACGAATCAATGCTCCAAAGCTGTTTACGTGGGGGAATTTCGATGTTACAACAACTTGTGTTTCTACCCAGGGCAGGTCCTGAAAATTAGGGGGCTATAAACAATTTAGTGGGATTTTAAAATTTTGGGAGCCAAAAATATTTTTTTTACAAAATTTGGGGGCCAAAACTTAAGTAAAAATCACTCTAGAAAAGTGGGGACCAAAACAAAAGTTTCGGCATGCAGCCCACAGGGCCAGCCCTGTTTCTACCAGAGAGACTTTCACCAAAGGCTATCGAAATTTCAAAAGAAAAAGTTTTTAGGAAAGAAAATCATATCGTGGATGTTACGGACCGAAGTTTCTTAACACTCGGATACAGCTTTTTAGATTTTCCGATTGAAAAATAAAAAATCACAAACTAATTCAAAAATTTCGCTCCCAGGCACGAGATTCGAGAACGGTCTTTACCCAGTTCCCATCACTTTCGATTACCACTTTATCCAAAAGGTCTTTTCCCGAATAAGCAAATTTTTCAAAAAACCCTAGAACTCTGGTTTAACGTGCCCGGGTTCCACCCCCGACTCGGAGTCGGAGGGTCCTCAACACCGCCGGTAAGCAAGTTTTCTTCTCTAAAACCCTAGTTCTCCATCTACCGCTTCCATCTACCTTCCGGTGCTACATTCCCGCTACACATACGAAGCAAGAAATACTTGAAGTGAGACTCACACAACCGCTTAAAAGACGAAAATGGCGACAAGAATCCCGTACGCAGACAAGGGTAAAGGGATTGCTTACCCGACTGACTCCAGCCAACGGAAGCAAATAAGAGCTCCGGAACTGGACACCTCAGACCTGGTCAAAGACAATGCGCTCACGCTCATAGGGCGACTGACAAATCCAAGGGAACAGAAACTACGTGCTATGTTCTCGTTCTTCACAGATCGCTGGGAACTGAAGAGTAGCTTTGAAGGGTCGGACCTGGGATACGACTGCTTTCAACTTAGATTCAACCTACAGGAAGATCTACACAAAGTCCTAGAGAATAGACCATACCAGTTTGGAAAATGGATGGTGGTCCTCCAAAAATGGGAACCGATAATTTCCACAAGCTTCCCATCCCAGATCCCTCTCTGGGTGCGAATCAAAGGGCTCCCGCTCCACTTCTGGAAGAAAGAGCTTCTCTGCGACATCGGTAGGGAACTAGGAACCTTCCTAGGATACGAAATCACCAAACTTGAAGCCAAGATCCATGTCTCCATAGACGCACTAGCCCCCATCGTAAAGGAAACAGTAGTGGAATTTGCATCGAGGGACGAAACCCTAGTAACGCTGGAATATGAAAGACTGGATTTCCACTGCTCTATTTGCAACAAGCTAACACATGCTTCAAGAGAGTGTGGAGAAAAAGCTACTGGACCTACAGAAAGGGCTGACCTCAATCAAAGAAACATCACCAAACCGCAGCAAAATCAAGATGGAGGAAGAGGAAACAGAGAGAGTAGAGGCGACAGAGAAAGGTCACCTGACTTTAGTCATCGGAGGGATCGACATGGCAGAGCGTACGGAAGTCGGGTCCAGTACAGCAACCGGGGGAGTGAAAAAAGTAGAGAAAGGTCCATTGAGTCAAGCACAAACCGTAGCTACAGAACGACCAGAGATACTCAAGAGAGACGCAGAGAATACCCAAACCGGGAGGTTGAGACCTCCAACGGAACGGGAAGAGATATGCGCAACTACCTACAAGACAGGAGAGAGTCAACTGGTCGGAGACACCTCCCTGAACTACAATGGAGAGAGAAACCCGGAAGCAGACATCCAAGAGAGGAAAGCTTACCAGTGGTAGCGGAGAACTCTATATTCAGGACGCCAACAAGAGAAATAGGAGAGGAGGTACAGCGAACCACCTCAATCCCCACCACGGAAGAGGTGATGGAAGACTTACAGGACGTGACTATCCAGTATGCAAACTGTTCTGACCCCATTGAAAGAGCTGCAAGATTAAGAAGAATACTCCAATCAGAAGAGCAAGGGCTGATGGCTACAACTGCGGCACAAATAGTAGCTACAGCGACTGAGAACTATTACCGGACACTCCAGTACGATCAGGAGGAACAGCCACCTCCAAGAGTGGACCTGGCTGAGGTCTTAACGGAAGTTGTAACGGAGATGGTACCGGAATCACAGAACGTCCCGAAGAAAAGAAGAGGCCGACCCTCAAAGAACAAGAGGACCAGTCCCATGATTGGAACAAGCCTGAAAGCGAGAAGATTCACATCAATCAATGGAGGTACATCAAAGGGTGCGGGACCGTCTAACAGAAATGGAATGGCAACAAAGAAAAAAACAGAAAGAGGGAAGCGTCACAAACCCTGTGGGTACGATCGTACCAGCTATCTCAAGAACAACGGTGGATTTTTGGCATCCACCAAGTTCAATTCCTTAAAAATAGCGAGCTGGAACTGTTGTGGGCTGGGAAATCCCATGATAGTCCAGCGACTGGGAGGAATACGCTCAAGTATTCGCCCTGACATCCTATTCCTCATGGAAACAAAGAATCCCGATGACTTTGTCCTACAAACCCTACAATGCGAAGAGTATGAGGCACATGTACTAGTCTCACCCCACAACCCTGGTGGAGGAGGTCTAGCCCTATTCTGGAAAAAAAGATTTGGAGGTTGAGGTTCTATTCACCTGTCAAAACTTCATCGATACACGCATCAAGGCGCAGGGGAAATGTTTCTACGCCTCCTTTGTATACGGGGAACCTGATCAATCAAAGAGACAAGAGGTGTGGCAAAGTATGATGGATAAAACAAACGGTAGAACAGAACCGTGGATACTCACAGGGGATTTCAACAACATCATAGAATCAGTAGAGAAGAAAGGAGGGCCAGTACGGCCGGAGAGCTCTTTCACCAATTTCAGGACATTTATGTCTGAATGCGATCTTTATGACCTCCGTTTCTCCGGAAACTTCTTCTCCTGGAGAGGACAATGAAATGATCATCTGGTTAGATGCCGATTAGATCGTTCAATGGCAAATAGTGCGTGGGCGGAAGAATACCCCACAGGAAGAAGCGAATACATACGCTTTGAAGGGTCAGACCACAGACTGATCATCACCATATTCGACCCCACCAGAAAGAGGAAGAAAGGCCTGTTCAGATATGACCGGAGACTGAAGGACAATGAGGAAGTGCAGAAACTCATCTTTGAAGCCTGGAATACAAATGAGATGGACACAGTGGAAGAGAAAATAAGCCACTGCAGGAAAGAGATAATAAGATGGAACAAAGAGAAGCATCGAAATAGCAAAGAGAAAATAGAAGTGTTCCAAGAAAGACTGGAAACAGCAATGACTGATGAACTAAATAATGGTGCACTCATTGAGGAACTAAACCGGGGGCTAAGAGGAGCTTACCAAGAAGAGGAGGCGTTCTGGAAGCAGAGGAGCAGACAACTCTGGTTGGCTTTGGGAGAAAAGAACACCAGCTATTTTCACGCTGTGACAAATGGGAGAAAGGCGTCAAACAAATTCTCAGTTATAGAAGATGAAGACAATAATGTAGAATTTGAAGAGAGTAAAATCACGAAGGTAATTACTGATTATTACCAAAAGCTGTTCACCTCGGAAGAAGGAGAAAGGAAAGAAACAGTTTCCCAAGCGTTGAAACCCTGTATATCGGAGGAGACAAAACAAGGCCCTAACACGGCTACCATCACCGGAGGAAATAAAAGAGGCGTGCTTCTCCATTCATCCGGACAAGGCCCCGGGACCGGATGGTTTCTCAGCATGTTTCTTCCAGTCCAACTGGGAAACAGTGAAAACAAAGCTCATCTCGGAGATACAACAATTCTTCACCACCGGGATCCTACCAAACAACATCAATGCAACTCATGTCAGACTAATCCCGAAGATCACAAGTCCGAAGAAAGTCTCAGACTATAGACCCATAGCCCTGTGCAATGTCTACTTCAAAGTGATATCGAAAATACTTACCTTGAGGCTCCAGCCGGTCCTCAATGGTATGATATCAGAAAACCAATAAGCCTTTGTGCCAAAGCGAGCAATTTCCGACAATGTCCTCATCACACATGAAACCCTGCATTACTTGAAGACATCAAAAGCCAAGAAACAATTTTACATGGCGGTCAAGTCAGACATGACAAAAGCATATGACAGAATCGAATGGGAATTTGTCAGACTAGTGCTACAACGACTCGGGTTCGATAGCAAATGGGTCCAATGGGTAATGCAATGCCTAACCACTGTGTCATACTCTTACCTTATCAACGGAACAGCACAAGGCATGGTTAAGCCGACAAGAGGGATACGTCAAGGTGATCCACTATCCCCGTATATCTTCATATTGTGTAGTGAAGTACTCTCAGGGTTATGCAACAGAGCCCAAGAAAATGGAAGTTTACCGGGAATAAGAGTGTCCAAGAGAAGCCCCAGAGTAAATCATCTCTTATTTGCAGATGACACGATGATCTTCTGCAAGGCGAACCCAACGACCTGCAACACCTTATTAAACATTCTCCGCAAGTATGAAACGGCTTCAGGGCAAAAGATAAATCGCACCAAATCTGCCATTACGTTCTCAGCAAAAACAAACGCTGCAGTTAGACAACAAGTTAAGAATGCACTCGGAATTCAACAAGAAGGAGGAGTGGGCAAATATCTGGGGTTACCTGAGCATTTTGGAAGAAGGAAGAAGGACCTCTTCAGCCAGATAGTAGACAGAGTGAAGCAGAGAGCCCAAAGCTGGTCCACCAAGCGATTATCTTCCGCAGGATAGCTAACTATGCTCAAGTCAGTCCTAGCAGCAATGCGAACGTACACCATGACGTGTTTCAAATTACCGGTATCCCTCACAAAATGCATCCAATCGGCCCTGACAAGATTTAGGTGGGATGGAAACGATGAGAAAAGAAAAGTATGCTGGATTGCATGGTTAAAACTCACAAAATCAAGAAAGGAGGGAGGACTTGGGTTCAGAGATTTACCATCTTTCAACAATGCTCTATTAGCAAAAGTGAGTTGGCGCATACTCACACAACCAACGTGTCTCTTGGCACGTATCCTCCTGAGTAATTATTGCCATGAAGCCCCGTTTCTAGACTGCAAGATACCCACCACAGTGTCACATGGATGGAGAGGCATATGTGAGGGAAGGGAGCTGATTAAGCCGTTTGTAGGCAAAGCAATTGGCGATGGAAAAAGTACAAGAGTCTGGCAAGACCCATGGCTGTCTTTGGATGACCGGACAGCCCCAATAGGACCACCTACGGAGGAGGCACAAAACATGTTAGTCGCCGAACTAATGTCACCCCACACCGGGAATTGGGACATCGACAAAATCAGAACCACTATCCCAGAGTGGGAGGCTTCAATTCTAGAGATTTAAACAAGCAAATTGGGAGCAGAGGATACCTTTGTATGGCTCCCATCAGATTTGGGTGTCTACACAGCAAAGTCGGGGTACTACGAGTCCCTGAAACAAACCCAATCAGAGTTAAATGAAGACCAAGGCGATCAAGGAGAGCAGGTGCAAGGGTTCAACTGGATAAAGCATATATGGAATATACACAGCGCACCAAAACCAAAGATGTTATTATGGAAAGCTATGAATAATGCCTTACCAGTGGGAGAAAACCTCAAAGCACAAAACATCAACTCTGAGATGCGATGCCCATACTGTGGAGAAGAAGAAACAACGGCACACATGCTCTTTCACTGTAACCACGCAGCCCAAATCTGGAGAATAGTGCCTTGCAAGGATCAAATCGAGCCATTGAGTATTGGGGATATTAGAGCAGGAATCGAAATGTCACCATATATGAGATGCTTACCACCCATTGGTGTTGGAGAAGGACCGATTTTTCCTTGGATTGTATGGAGGATTTGGATAGCAAGGAATCAGCTCATGTTCGACAACAAGCACCAAACTATTGAGGAAACGGTGAACCAAGCGATAATCCTGGCAAAAGAGTGGCAGATGGCACAACATCACACAAGGAGGAAGGAATCAGCGGGAGCAAAGCGGATCCCCACACTACGGAAGATCTCAGGAGAAAATAAGATGACATGCAAAACCGATGCGTCTTGGAGAGAAGACAAGCGCTCGGCGGGGTTCGGATGGATCATGCTCAGGCAATCGGCCAATCAAGCGGAGGAGATAGTAGAGCAAGGAGGAGAAGCACGAGATCACATCAGATCACCGCTCACGGCGGAGGGAGTGGCAATACTCACGGCGCTCACCCGAGCAAGAGACATCGGAATCAAACAAATCACAGTCGCTTCAGATTCACATCAGTTAATCAGGGCAATTAACAAGGAGTTTCTCACCAAAGAGTTCCATGGGATTCTCCACGACATCCTGGATCTATCAAAAGTGTTTGAGAAAATCGAATTTGTTTGTACCTAGGGAGATGAACAGGCAAGCCGATAATCTCATTAAACGAGCATTTTCCGTTTTCTGTAAGGACCCGATTTAATTTTTAATGAAAACCATTTATTTGCACAAAAAAAAAAAGATTTTCCGATTGAAATATACATTTCCATCCTAAAGATGTTGGTTCAAGAGAACCAACCATCCCAAAGGAATTACACCTTGTTAGAATAAATTTTTTCTTCAAAAGAAAACATTATTTATTTTTCTTATGAAAGAGGAAAGGATTTTTTTTTTTTTTTTTTATGACAAAGACGAAAGGAAAAAACATTACATTAGAGCGAAAAACCAAAAAAAAAACATCACATTATTAATTGGAGGCTCAGTTGAGAAGCCGCGAGATCGAAGCCGGATGGCCCACTATTGACTCTAGTTGTCAATATTAAATATAATTTCAAGTGGTCCTTCTAAAAATTTGGGGCATTTGCATTAGAAGAAAAAAAGATGGAATTAGCACTATAAAAAAAAAATCAACCTTCACAACTGTTTATTTATAACCAAAATATTAATTATTTCAAATGTCTTTATTTGGTCGGATATTTTTATTGCAGATGTCAAGGAGAAAAATCAAACATAACTTAAGAAGTGTTTGTGACGTAGCTCTAAACTTCATATTATACACGCATATTGTACGATTAGAAGTATAACGCGAGATCAAAGAACCCACAAAAACTAAAGTCACGAAACAATTATAACCGAAAATGATATGTGGACTAGTCAGCAAAGTGCTTTCCTAGGCTTAGGCTTAGTGTTAAATCATCACTTTCTTGAATTACTATTTTCTGCACTTATCCACGTTTTATTAATTTATTTGGATTGATAGACAAATGGGTAGAAGAAAAAAAAAACGTCGGTAATCCCATAGCCGTTTTCGCTATGAAGAGCAACAAATTGTGAAAAAAAATTTATCATCATGCTAACCACACATGCAGTATAGAAAAGATGAGATGTTATTTATAGGCAGAATATTTACAGAAAAAAAAACAAGATATGTTAAAATCATTTGAAGCAGAATATGTTAATGTTCTGCTTACTATATTTTAAATCATTTCTAATATATATCACCATATTATAGTTCGAAGTATTAAAAATGCATATCACAAGTATTAACATGTTTTATAAGGATTTAGCAACTCTTAAAATATGCAAAATATTTATTTTTAATACACGCTATTCATTAAACAGACATCGTTTAAATTCAAAATGTATAAGTGTGAAAAGTCTCGCTGGTAACATAGAAACAATATGAAATGGAAAAGTAGTTAAAAATGTAATAGTTTCACTAGGCAAATAATTATTTAGTTCTTTGTGAAACCCAATTATGTAAAGTTTATTGTAACGGAGTCGTATCGCCCCAAACTGATAACTCCAAAGTGAGAGAATCATAGTTGGAGTCATCTAGATGTGGTTTAAATTTAGGGAGTGTTATTTCGTCATGTATTTAGAATAAAAATTTATTTAGGTTTTATAATTTTTTAGATTTAAATTTTTTGTTTATTGAGTTATTTTGAATAGCATTGGATCTTAAAATATTTTAATAATAGATTATAAATTATATATCGAATAACATTGTATTTAAAATCATAATTTAGAATAGTGGATTATAATTGAATTTCAATTCATTTCAAATATAACATCTAATAATATCCTCTTAGAATTTTTCTAACATATATTCAGTAGATTTTTTTTAACGTATATACAGAAACAAGAATTTATAAGATTAGACTTTGGGTCTAAAAACTCTATCAACTGTTAAACAAGGTAATTTTTTTTTAATAAGATTAGTTAGTTTTATGAAATCCCCACCGTTAAACAAGATAATAAAAAAAAAGAATTAATACACGTTTTTATGTCAGAGTACCATATAGATGAGAAAGCAAAGTTAAAGTCGCCGTGTTTCTTTTCCTTGGAGTCCAAGCTTCTCCGGCTTCCATAAGTTTCTCTTAGTTACTTACAGCTTCTAGATTAATGTATACTGTTGATTGTTAAACAGCTGCATAATCATGTTTTAGAATTATTGGGTCTTATCCAGTGACGCAAAACGCATTGTTTAATCACTTGATTAATAATTGATTATACCAAAAATAATAAAGAATGATTAAAAAACAAGTAAAAACAGTACAACATAGAAGGAAGTGAAAAACATTAGAAAGAAAGGACGGTGTCCAGACAAGCAAATATTCAAACCTTTGAATATGAAACAACATCATGTTCTCCAAGACAACCCCAACTTAATTTATTCTAATAATACCAAATTTATTAATCCCCATTATCGTATCTTGTCCACCATATATATGCATGTATATATACATCACCCATATCGTATTTTTCTAAGATTTCTTCATTCGTATCGAATTATACATCTCATACCAATATTTGAGAGAAAAAAATATTATCGTAGAAGTAAAATTTCACTTTGAATTCTAACTATCCATTTTCAACTATTGATTAATCGCTACCTTTTTTTAACTCAAAATCATACACATTTAGACGTTGCAAACAAATGTGCTTAGTATATATAAATGTCTATGTCTAGTCATTACTCATGTTAACTGTTAAGTAAGTAATTAACAAGGTCAATGGGCGGCAACAATTTTTATTTTCAAAAATTCTTTATTTTTTTATCATCAACATGGTATACTTAAAATCAAAATATGAACAAATTGCACTCGTATATATACATATATGCATATGGGTGGACGTGTATATAAATGTACGAATTGTGTCTCTCATCACAACACGTATTTTGATAACCTTCACTTCCCATAATCTCTCTAACTCTCGCTCTTATTCAGAGATCTTTCTAAGTTGATTCTCATGGATCCACCGTTCAACGAAATATACAAAACCCTCTTGTATAACCAGATCACAAACACACAAAACAATGTTCCCAAAACACCCTTTAGCTTCTCTGTCACGGCCGTCGTAGAAGAGGTGGAGCTTCCGGTGATTGACGTCAGCCGTCTTATCGATGGAGCCGAGAAGGAGAGGGAGAAATGCAAGGAAGATATTGCGAGAGCTTCGAGAGAGTGGGGATTTTTCCAAGTTATAAATCATGGAATATCAGTGGATGTGTTGGAAAAGATGAGACAAGAGCAAATTAGGGCTTTTAGAGAGCCTTTTGACGAGAAAAGTAAGTCGGAGAAGTTCTCTGCCGGGAGTTACCGGTGGGGAACGCCGACAGCCACTTGTCTCCGGCAGCTTTCTTGGTCAGAAGCTTTTCATGTTCCCATGACAGATATTTCTGACAACAAGGACTTCACTACCCTCAGGTACATGAATATTGTTATTAACTAGACTTGTTTAATGGTAATAAATATTTAAAATTCTAATTATTGTATAGAATAAATGTGGAGAATATCCCCAATAACAAGAGGGAAACCAAAATATACTTCTCCTTTAACAAAAAACTTGAATTTTCGTTAGCTAATTCTAGACTTCTAGTAACACCTAGAAACATAGAGATTTACTGTTTCTATTAGAAACTTTCTAAGAGTAATGATGTAACTAACACAATTTGCAGAGCAATTTCATTAATTAGTGAAAGATTAGGAATATGGGAGTCAAACGCAATTTTTTTTTTTTTTTTTTTGTCAACAGCCTAAATTCCTATACCGGTCCGGGAAGCGGAATCGGGGGAACTGAGTTTATGTAATACACATCATGGGGCTGAGCTCGAGCACTCCGTGCTAGCTTGTCTGCCCTTGTGTTCTTCGTTCTGGGAATGTATGTGAGGGAGAACGCCTGGAACATCCCTCTACAATGCTCCACTTCTTCAAGCAAGATCGCAAAAGCTGGCCACTCGGCAGGTTTGGACACCATCTTCACCAACTGAGCGCTATCTGTTTGGAAATTCATCCGTCGTTTGTTATGGACTAGCATACTTTGCATAGCCCAAACCAATGCCTCCAATTCTGTTTGAAGAGGAGATAAACCCCGCCGTAGGTTGCTAGACCCCATCAGGACAGAGCCCGAATCCGGGTCAAAATTGTACCATCCAAGTCCAGCCCGACTGTCTGTCACTTTCCACGCTCCATCAATCTGACACCACTCTCCCGGTGGGACGTGGCCGGAGTTGATGGAGATACTATTGGATACTCCGTCTGCTACCGTTTGTGCTGCTACCCATGCCCGGGATTCCGTTATCGCAGATTCCATTACTTCCTGCGGATTTTGATCATCATTTGAGAAAACTTTGTAATTACGAGCTTTCCAAATAAACCAGAGTAACCATGGATACATCAACATGTCATCATTGTCTGGGAGGTTCCAGAATAGATGTGCCATATTTGAGTACAGTGCTCCCGTAGGAAAAAACTGGGGAGGCGTAGGTATGGGAGAGAGTGCCCAGGCCTGTCGGGCCGGGGGACACTCAAAGAGCATATGATTGATAGTCTCATCTCCCATACCACATCTCACGCACAGTGGGTCCACACGCATTCCCCGACTACATAAACGTGCGCCAACCGATAAACATCCGGTAATAATTTGCCAGAGAAAATGTTGGAGTTTTGTGGTGCATTTAACCTTCCAGGATTGCGCTTGCAATCTCCGAGTGTCCGGTCCAAAGACTGGTAGTGTCCCCTCATCGGAAAGCTCCTGTAGCACAGTATATCCCGATTTAACCGTATACCGACCCGTTGTTGTATAAAACCAGCCCCAGGTATCGGGTTTATATCCAGTAGCCACTGGTATACCCGTAATGCGAGTGATTTCCTCACTCTCAAAAAATTGTTGCAATAGTGGTCGATTCCACGTTGAGGTCTGGGAATTAATTAACTGATTCACCGTGAGGTGTGGGTAGTAATTAATTCCTTTACAGATAGCTGGCCTCGGGCAAGAATCGGAAATCCAGGGGTCATACCATACAGATATAGATGAACCTGAACCAACTCTTTTAATAAGTCCTTTGCATACCAGAGGTCGAGCTGAAACGATACTCTGCCATCCATAAGATGGAGAGTAAGAGCGAATTGGGTCCAAGGGGGTTGAGTTCCGAAAATATCTCCCCTTGAAAACTTTAGCAAACAGGGAATCCGGGTTATCCATTAGGCGCCATAACTGTTTTGCGAGTAGCGCTGTGTTAAAATCTTCTATTACCCTAAATCCCAGTCCCCCGTCAGTTTTATGTCGACACAGCTTCCGCCACGCGAGCCAATGCATACCCCGTGTTTGGGAATTTGTGCTCCACCAAAAATTTGCTACCGCACTTGTTAGTTTATTTGTTACTCCCTTTGGTAATCTAAAACATGACATGACATGTGTCGGCATCGCCGAAAGTACAGACTTGACCATTACTTCTTTTCCCCCTTTAGATAGAACCTTAGATGTCCAGCCGTTTATCCGCTTCTGCTGTCTATCGATCAAGAAACTAAAAATCTTTGTTTTGGCACCCCCCAAGCTCTCTGGGACACCTAAATAGTTACCAACTCCCCCGACCTTATGTATACCTAACATCTGATGAATCTCCGCACGTACCGTTGTCTCCACCGTATGGCCAAATTGGATAGATGATTTATCAAAATTTATTTTTTGGCCTGATGCCCGTTCGTAGTTCTGAAGAATTTGTAGTAAAACTGCACTCTCCTCAACCGATGCCTTGCAAAAAAATAAGCTATCATCCGCAAATAGTAAATGTGATACTGGTGGGCTTGCACGAGCCACCTTCAGACCCGTTAGAGATTTAACAGATTCTGCCCGTTTAAGATTTGATATCAAAACTTCTGTACAGAGAATAAAGATGTAGGGAGATAAAGGATCTCCCTGACGTAGGCCCCTATTCGGAGTTATTTTTCCCCGTGGTTGCCCGTTGATGAGTACTTTATACACAACCGACTTTATGCATTTCATGATCCACCCGATCCATCGTTCTCCGAATCCCATCTTCCGCATTGTGGCTTCAACAAATTGCCACTCAACTCGATCATACGCTTTGCTCATATCAGTTTTTACCGCCATATACTTTCCCTTACAAGACTGTTTGTCCTTAGGCCATGAAACATTTCTTGTGCTATCAGAATATTGTCCGAGATCAGTCTCCCTGGGACAAAAGCTGACTGGGTCTCCGAAATTAGCTGGGATAGTACCGTTTTCAACCTCTCACATAATACTTTAGAGATAATTTTATAGCCCACATTACATAGACTAATTGGGCGCAGTTCCGTCATCCGGGTAGGACGCTCTGTCTTTGGGATTAAGCAGATGTTCGTCAAATTTAATCTGTCATCAAAGGCTCCCGTTATCAAGAAATCATTAATAAGCCCCAAAATATCCGTTTTTATTAACGGCCATGATTTTTGAAAAAATAAGGCCGTCATCCCGTCCGGTCCGGGAGCTTTCTCCGGGTTCATCAGAAACAGAGCCGCCCGCACTTCCTCTTCCGACGCTGGGCGTCAAACGCAATTTTAATTCAGTATATCGCGGTTTTGAAGCACATAATAGAGTACTGTCATTTGTATATTTAATTACTATTTTATTTGGTACTTTTAAATAAATAAATAAACAAATCCTTGAAATTCAAGTTGTTGGGCATCGTTGGGTCAAAGTTTTATTCTCCATTTCTCATGCGCTTCTATGTTTTCCCAGTTTTGTATTACTAATTTTTTAATACGTCTAATTTCTAGATACTTAGATAGCAAGTTGGCATGTGATATACAAATGAATAAATAGATACAACTATCAAGACTTTTCAAGCAAGAAAAAAATAAATATTGTCTTTGATTTAAAAATCTTAAAATAGTTATTTGTTTTATTTTTATTTTTTTTTCGTTAACAAACATAGTTATCTACTCTTTGCTTCTAAGTATTCGTAAGAATTTCGTTAACTTCAATTTCATGCTAGCAATGTTTGATTTTCGAAAACAATGGCCTTTTAAACTGCACTAGCTGGCAGCTGTGCCGCGGAATAGTTTTTCTAGACATCAGCCCATTGTTATGTACCAATTGTTGTCATATTTTCTCAATAAAAAATGGGATTCAGACCAACTGATTTTGGTCGGTTTTTGTCGACAGAAAATAATCGAGTTGCTTCCGGAAAAAAAAACATCAACCAAAACTCATTAGAAAACATTTGACTGGCGTTTACATCTGAAATTATTTAAAACTTTTAGCATGTCTTACACAACTTCAAATCACTATACCACATACCTGTCATGAACCTAAAGTACATCAACTGCGCTTTTATATTTAGGATATCTTGGTTATAACTAATAACATATACTTAGGACTTGGAGTATATTATAGTTTATCAAAAAAAAAAATATATGTGGGATAATGTTACCGTTTTCCGGCAATGTAGATTAATTAGTATTCATAATTTTCTTCTTATTGTGTGATGTAAAAAAAAAAAAAAAAAAAAAAAAAAAAAAAAAATCCTGAGAACCTCTAAAAACTTTGGTACGATCCTTGAAACACAGAAACACATATAGTACACTTAAATAATATAGATTACAGTACTACATGGTGAGGAAAGAAGGAAGAGTCACGAGAAAACTGTCTGTCTGTTTAACAAAGAGGGATAATGGAAAGGGAAGAAGAAGTACTCGAACATGGCAGGCATATTTTATATACACACACATATATTATCTTCTTGTGATTAGCATGCATCATAGCATGTATGAGTATGTGCTGGAATCAGTACACATTCTTACATGTACTTGCATGCATGTGGTTATCTTACACATCTTATGCATTGTTTCAGCTTGTGTGTGTGTGTTTGTGTATACGTGTGACCACATATCTTTGCCACCTTTCATAGTTGGCGTCTCTTGATAAGTCACTTTTAGTAGCAATTTGACAATAAAATCTAAAGTTAAATTAATATAACACCCCGATTCAATACATTTTTTTTTTGGGGGGAATATTTGCATTTAGTTTTCAAGTTATGTTGAATTGTTGTGTTATAACTAATTAAATTTTGGACTTTAGAGGCAGAAACAGTTTTCTTGTTTAGAGCTCTTAGTATACTTTGGAACCTCTATATGATTTTTATATTCATTCTACAAAATGTTCAACTGTTGATCCATAATCTCATCGAACTGAAAAGCAAAACCTTTTTTTGTCTAATTTAATCTAACCGGTATATAGTTCAATACAGTTTAAAAATTCTAATGATATTCAAAGATGATGTATATACAATGTATCCAAAAAGAGAAATGAATTAGAAAACCCAAAATTGGGAAAAGGGTCCCATGTTCCTAACAGGTAGGAGATATCTCTATCATAGAGAAGCAATGGGTTGGACACGTACACGTACCTCTCTTCCCAACCTGGTTAAACCCCCTTATCTTTTCCTTTTTCTTCTCGTCTTGTTTCAGTCTCTCCCCTGTTTTGGGACCCTTCTCCATTACAACTAACACATGTCTCTCAAACTTTCCTGCTATTTCACCATCTTACGTGTGAACTAAATCACGTTTTACAGAAATTAATTTCTTTCTATATGTGGTCATTATTTTATTTTATATATGTATGTTCATATTTAGAAAAAAAAAGTTCATCTTTTGTCCGTAATCAGGTTTGAACCAATAAGGCAATAACTAACCATTATCACTTTATCAGTAGAGAAATGCAGAACGATATAATTGTTTTGTTCTACCCAATAAAATCATCATGTAATAAGAGATTTCTGCTATGTCGCTTACCATTTTGATTTTATGGTTTCATGGTTTTTTTTTTAAAGCAATTAACGATTTTATTACTATATGATTTTGCAAAGTTTTCACCTTTTTATAACAATTTTGCCATTTCGCAAAATCAGTTAGTACAATTTTTCTATGAATGTATTATATTTTACACCTTAATGTACACAATATATTGATCATGTCATAACTTTTTCTAGCTTTTGTATCACAGCTCAACTATGGAGAAATTTGCTTCAGAAGCGGAGGCTCTAGCGTATAAGTTGGCAGAGGTTCTTGCAGAGAAATCAGGACGAAGATCAAACTTCTTCAAAGAAAACTGTGTGCGAAATACTTGTTACCTAAGGATGAACCGTTATCCACCTTGTCCGAAACCATCGGAGGTGTACGGATTAATGCCACACACGGACAGTGATTTCCTCACAATCTTGTATCAAGATCAAGTTGGAGGACTCCAACTCATCAAAGACAATAAATGGATCGCCGTTAAACCTAATCCTCGCGCTCTCATTATCAACATTGGTGACTTATTTCAGGTAATTAATCTTACATAAGCTTAAGGGTTCTGCTGAACAGAACAAAAAAGTTTTTTTAGTGTTTTAAGATTATTACGCGAAACTCTATCTAATCAAGTGGTTTCGGTATTTGATCATTCAAAAAATTATGTTTTATTAGGCATGGAGCAATGACATGTACAAAAGCGTGGAACATCGTGTGATGACGAATCCAACGGTGGAGAGATTTTCAACGGCGTATTTTCTATGTCCATCATACGACGCTGTTATAGAATGCTCAAGTGAGTGTCCTGCCTACAGAAATTTCAGCTTCAGAGAGTTCAGACAACAAGTTCAAGAGGATGTTAAGAAGCTTGGCTTTAAAGTTGGTCTCCCTAGGTTCCTTAATCATCTCTATTAATTTTACATTTAAAGTTTTCTTCATTATTTTTTATTTATGAAAGGTAGTTTTTTTCTTTATTCTTAATTTAGGTATTATGATTCATTTGAATTGTTTTTGTTCTGATTTTTTTTCATAATACTGATTTTTCTTAGTAGTAGACGGTTTATAAAGGTAAAAAATGAACTTGATTAGATATCATTTGAAATCTTTCTTTGGATCAAAGTTGTATTGTAACAACTTAAAGCAAAACATTCCATTTTCCTCAAACTAAAATCAAATGTATAAAGTTAGAAGTTAAACCGAAATCGAAAATGGTTCGTTTAACCAAAATTAATATGAGTCAAATGTATGGGATCCGGATAAGAAAAAAAAAAAAAAGAGAATACGAAAATCCTTTGAAAAATATTTTGTATTTTAGAATTTGTTTCTATTACAAAATTTCCAAAAAATTTCAGAAGATATTAGACGAAGGGTCACGATAAATAATTAGATAAAAACAATTTAAAAAAAAAAAGAAAAAAAAGAAAAAGAAATGGCTTTCCTCTCGGCGATGAAGTTGCAGGGACGTCCGCCACCGATTTCGTCCAACCTCAACCAAAATTCCAAACCTGCAAGTTCGGATTCCGTTTCCTTTAACACCTCCGAACCTGGCTCCGAACAACAGCCTCGGAAATTTAGCTCGAAGCTCAGTCGCTGGAACAGAGCACGGGCCTTAAAGTCCGGCGTTAAGCTTGACCGTCCGGTTAATAATGGTTCAGACAGCACGACCGGTCCGAGGCGTCCGATCGTAAATTCAAACCCCTCTGATATTTCGACACTAGACAGTGACGTGTCACCAAGTGACGGAGAAATCGAAACGGATTTGACGGCGGCTAAGTCGATTTACATAGTCTCTGACGGAACCGGATGGACGGCAGAACACGCCGTTAACGCTGCCTTGGGCCAATTCGATTATTGCTTGGTCGATCGTGGCTGCCCCGTAAATACATATCTCTTCTCAGGGGTATGCTCGTCTTTCACTTCTCTTATTTTCAGTTTTGGCTAAACCGAACCAAAGTCAGTTTACGGATTTTTAAAAGAACCGAGAATTAAACCGAACCAAATCAGTGGTAGACCTTATTCTGTTTGAAAATGTCGGTATTTCAATTTTCACAACGCGAATAGTTCGGGTTTTGGCTCAACCGAACCGAAATCAATTCGATTTGATTTAAACCGAAACTGAATCAATTTGTTTGATTTGATAACCGAATCTTCAAGATTGAGGATGGAGAGAAGCTAATGGAGATCATAAAGCAAGCTGCAAGAGAAGGAGCAATGGTGATCTACACATTAGCTGATACATCAATGGCGGAAGCAGCCATGAGAGCTTGCAAGCTATGGAGTATTCCTTCACTAGACATGCTCGGACCAATCACACACGCAATCTCCTCACACTTGGGAGCTAACCCTTAAAGCAAGCTGCAAGAGAAGGAGCAATGGTGATCTACACATTAGCTGATACATCAATGGCGGAAGCAGCCATGAGAGCTTGCAAGCTATGGAGTATTCCTTCACTAGACATGCTCGGACCAATCACACACGCAATCTCCTCACACTTGGGAGCTAACCCTTCCGGTCTTTCACGCGGCGTCACAAACTCATCTCTCAACGAAGATTACTTCAAGAGAATCGAAGCGATCGAGTTCACAATCAAACACGACGACGGTGCCTTGCCCGACAATCTTGAGATAGCAGACATTGTTCTTGTAGGTGTCTCTAGGACAGGCAAGACACCACTCTCTACTTACTTGGCTCAGAAGGGTTACAAAGTCTCTAACGTACCGATCGTGAACGGTGTAGATCTTCCCAAGACTCTGTTTGAGATCGACCAGCGAAAGGTTTTTGGTCTGATGATTAATCCGTTGGTGCTGCAAGGGATAAGGGAAGCTAGAGCCAAGAGTCTTGGACTTGGCTCGAGTTTTAAGACTCAGTACTCTGAGTTGAGTTCTGTTAAGGAAGAGCTTGAGCTTGCTAAGAGAATCTTCGCTGAGAATCCGACTTGGCCAGTGATCGGTAAGACTAAATACAATGAAAAGAAATTTAAAAGAATTTAATTAAGAAATAAAGAAACTGAAGTTTGTATTGTTTTGTTGTTTCAGAAGTGACAGAGAGAGCAATTGAGGAAACTGCGGCAGTGGTTTTGAGGCTTTACGACGAGAGACAAGGCAATCGAGCAATGCCTCGCATCTCTAAATCCTACTAAGTAAAACATTTCTTGGAAGAAATTATAGAGACAAAGATACTAGTTTGATAAAACCCCATTACCATACTATTGGGCCAAATTTTTAAGTCCATACAGATACTAGCCCAAGTTGGAAACTGCTGTGTGCATTTTTGTTATTTCCACAAAACTATTAACAAATAATCAAATAATCATTTTTTATTTTAGTTTATAAATTCTCAAATTAATAACTAAGCGTTAAACTCTTAGCAAAAGTATATGTAGTAAACTATATTATTCCTTACCTACTTTGATCTTAGATTGTGATTAGCAGTTTAGCACAAATCCCCCGATTGCAAAAGTATTTATTTATATATATTATAGCTATGATGTTATCTTTACAGTTTACATGTACTTATCATATATGACATGATGGAACACTAATTTATATAGTATATGATATGGATGTTAGTAATGTGACCAATAGCAGTTGTAACAGTATGTAATATGAACAGTCTTGTTAGTCAAGAAATGTAGGTGTGGTTTTGACCAATGATAGTACGATCATAGTTAAAACAATGAAACAAAATATTTAATTTTACAGATAATGAAGTGTACAATTTTTTTTCCCACGTCAAATGTGATCAACAACTGGAATTTTCTATTTCCCCCAATCGGATACCCCATTTATCATACTCCAAAATCCACGCCATAACTTAAATGGAGAGGTTTGGATTTGTTTGGCAACATTTCAACATCCAACTTTTAAAAGCACATGTCAACTTTGGTTGTTATCAGCAAAATTCAAAATGTGTTATATGATGTATATACATTGGTAGGTAATATATTCTTTCAATTTTGTCTATGATAGTGAGATGATACTTTATGGTGATCCAAATACTTGAAGACACCTAAATCTGGTAATAGCTTAGGTGAATAGCATGTGGTGACACTTCAATCCTTCACGCTTATGTAGGTTCTTTTTGTTAAGATGGTCCATATTTTACCCCAAGTTTGAATATTTATTCTTACAAAAAGCAATAACTAACATCAGATCTTTAGTACTACACTACTACTACATGGGGAAATTTGGTATAGATCCCGGCTAATTCTGAATGAGTTTCATAATGGGAAATGCCTTTTTATGAAATTATTAGATCTTTTAACAGAAGTACGATTAGATGGGGCATGAAAAAACCAAAGCCAAACTAAAATAATTGATAAGATAATAAAATTTGGATTATGAATAAAAGATATATTAATGGAAAAAGACAAAAAATCACACGAGCGGAATAAACTCAACTTCATTTAATTCTAGGTAACACGACTCAAATTTTCTCTATTTGAAACCCAAACCAAAGCTAAAATCGCTCACGACAGCGTGCCCACTTCCCACTTTCTCTCTCTTACTGTTTTCTTTTTTTCAAAAAAAAAAAAATTATACAGAAATTATAATTGTCACAACCTTACGCTCTTCATTTTTTTGTAATGTTCTTCTGATTCATCTTCTCAAATGTAGGTCGGTCAGATTTTGGCATGTGCTATAGCCACAAACTTAGGTCGGTCCATATCATATATGTGTATATATATATATGCTCTTCTTGTACTTTTACTATTAGTCTAGAGGCATATCTCCGGGATTAGACTTGCTGATCGAGAGAGTAAATATGATTAGCAAAATTGATCCCATGCTTGACCTGTCACAAGAATTAGCATTCCATCAGTACATATTCGTCAGAAACAACTTTACTTATTAAACTGTGATAGATACTCTGATTTTCGGTAGCATGTCGTATATGACTTAATGTCATATACGTGTTGATATGTATTAAGTCAAATCAGAATTCTAAACATAATAATGGCTAACAATTATTTAATTGATCCAAAAACTGGAATTGACAAAACAATAACCCTGAACATGTTTTTATAGTAATTAATTATAGATGCATTTTGAGTTCTACAGTTTTAAACATCTTATATTCCATGATTAACATATCTTTTCGGTTAATTAAATAAATAAATTATGTTGAAATTTGAAAAAAGGAAGAGAGAGTACTTACAAAGTTGCAAAGAAGAGGACGATTTTCTTCGGATCAAGCATCCAAGAAGAATAAGAACGTTTAAAACTCGACTTTCTTGCAAAACCAAATCTTCTTTCCCTACTTTGGTCGGAAATTATATTTCCAGCGACGGCAGAAGCCGTAGATACGGTGATCTGATGAAGCGGCAAGACTGAAACAGCGGTGGCTGCGGTTGTAACCGTGCCTGCATGATCTGTTGGCCCCACGTTGCTCGGCTTTTCCGGCGTGCCTGACCCTACAGCACATCAAGGATTCAAGATGCCATACCACAAGCTTTAATGAATAACAATGAATGATTCTTTTTCTTTATTTGATAAGACAAAATAAATTGAACCGTAACATATTCATTAGTAATTGTGTACCGAATTTAATAATAGTATGAGTGAGCATGCGGTGCAAGAGACTAAAAAGTTGGAACTTTGGAATATTGGTTAGTTTGTGGTCTGCATAAAGCTATCTAGGCAATTACTAATATATATCCAAAATAGTAATCAAGAAAGAGATAAAACGCTCCTATAATATATATCCAAAATAGTAATCAAGAAAGAGATAAAACGCTCCTATTCGTTGATCTTGTAAATATGTATATACATAATGTATTAATGTGTCTTACATAGATTACAAGCATGACGTACAAAGTTAGGTAGTATTTTATGGAAACAAAAATTAAAAAGAGAACTGGTGAAGTTTCGTTCTAAAATACATATATAAATCTTTTTAGTTACGGTCCACAGCTAAAAAAGCATGGGTTGGTCACATTAACTAAATCCAACCTAACACTTTTCAATTCACACCTTGAAAAGGAAAATCATTGGTTTTAAGAAAATATGTTAAACTTTTATTTAGATTAGGCAAACCGATCCATCTTACATTGAAGATAACAATACCCAAAAACATTTCTTGAAGAGAAAAATATCCCAAGAAAATTGTTTGTTTCCATCCTAAAAAACCCAAATTACTTGTCAAGTCTTACGATTTTTTATTACTACCAGTCACAGATAAGCCCAAACCGAATTTATTAAAAGAATCTGCTAGGGCCATTTGATACAATGATACTATTAAGTAATATCACATAGTACCAAAAAATGAGCAAAGCAACAAAATGTACCATTGGGCTCTAGAAAAATGCATTTGTTCACATATGTGAAATGAATCTTTTTTCAATTTTAATTTTATTGAAATCTAATCGATGCATCAAGTATAAAAGGAAATTGTATCAGGAATATGACATCTACATTAATTTACGGATTATGGACATTATATATCAAGAATATTGAAACTGAAGAAGAATTAATTAAATTTTACCTCTAAGTGGGGACTGAGGAAATGAAGACTCCTTGTCATTACCATTTGCGTCACAATGGAGTTTCCTCTCGTTGTTGCTTCTTGGAGACCCTTTCCTCGAAACACTTCTCTGCAGCTTTTTTAAAAAAAAACTCAAAATCATTTTCCATTTCTCATTTTTCTTATTTTATAGCTACAAGAACTTAAAATCAATAATTGAGTTTCAGTAGAATCACTCCAAAAGAGAAATTAAAATATCTAAAACAGGCTTCAGGCCAAATGCCAGTTACAAGAAAGGAAACAGAGATATCCGTGAGATGATAGTAGTTTTGTGATTGCACGGAAACATATTTATGAAAACTGACACACTAAAGTCAACTTTCGATTAGAGTTTTTATTTTTATTTTTACTGAATGAGAAAATTGAAATCGACGACGAGTAGTTGGAAAGGTTATGAACGATTGTTTCATGATTCTCACAAACATTAAATAACCAAAAGACAAAAAAAAAACAAAAATAGAGTTTTGATGATTGAATATGAACAAAGTTTGGATTTTTAAAAACTTACAGTAATTCTGGGGCTGGACGAAGCGAAGTCTTTGTGGAAAACAGGAGAGAAACTTTCGACATCGATCGTCACAAACCCATCTGGGTTAACGGGTTTTTGAAACCCGGATCCAGTTTCCTGACTCGGAATCGCTCCACCGGTTTCCATCGGTCTTCGACTGGAACAAAACTAGAGAGAGAAAGAAAGAAACGATCATCAAGTTCATGAAGAAACAGAGAAGATCAAATTCTCGTAATTCTCTGTTACTATTTGAAATTATAAAAGAAAGAAGGAATCAATAAACTTACTTTTGAATTCAAGAGAGAGGCTTTGTAACGATTAAGACAGAGTCTATCAACGTCTCTATAGTGCTCTGTTATGCTCTGTTTCACGATGAAGAAAGGTGATTAAGGTTTTTGGTTGGAGACAAAAAGGGGAGAGATTCTGGGGAATGTCGAAACTGAAAGAGAGGAGAGAGGCTTTTTTTACTCTTTTATTTATGTGGCGATTTCTTCTAAATGGGTTGGTGCCTTTTGTATTTTTTAATAATTCATTTCTTAGAGATAGGAAGTAGTCACACGCACGAGAGATAAGAGATAGACTAATGAGTAATTACTTATTCCATAATCTTGATTCCGATGTTTAGTTTAACATTAGTTGATCTTAGTGGAATGATAGATGGAAGAATATGTTTACATTTTCTACTATTATCACGAAACCTTTGATTTAAAGTTTGGCTATTATGGGTTCGATCGTTTTTGTTTTTGTTAACTTAAACTTCAAAGGTATAACAAGAGGGAGTCCATCTTCTTTGATTACAATAATAAATCATAGAAACGATAAAAACTATAGCAAAAAGTTTTTACAGATAGATTGACGGCGAATTGAAGACTAGTTATGAATGCATCGATATAACAAACCTTCATAGTTATAAAGTCTTAAAGTTGAAATTTAGTCACTAGTATAATATATGATGTTGAAAACTAATTTTTTACTTTCTAAATCCGTCAACGAACCCGGTTGAATCTTCAAACTCCCATATAAATTGCTACGTACGATGGCAAAACGGTAAAAAAGTTGAAATGTGTCATCGGCAATAAATCAAAGAAATATTTTGTGTGGTTACAACCATTTTTCTATTAGTTATAGTCTAATCAATGTTAGGATTTTGGAGTGAACGTTATTAAAGTAATACTCTAATCAATGTTTAGGTTTATCGATTGTTTTCTAAGAGAGATTGGTTATCATTTGAGGAATATGCGATGAATCATCATTAAGGTGGGCAACTAACTTCCTTATTTTATTACATGCTTGCCTCAGAAGGAGTCCTCTATTTTTTTATTTCTTCGTTCGACTCTTATTTTTATTTCCTTTGTAATATTTCCATGTTGTAATTTCAAAATTGTCAAATCATTGACGAGTTTTTATGAATTTCATATGCACGTATTTAATTATATGCGCATAACAAAATAAATGGTAAGTCAATGACAAATATTTTATCTAAACCTAAGAAAATACAACAACTAGCAACATCAACAATTAATTTGCAGAAAGTCAGTTTTAACTTTTAAGATGTTTTCTAATACAGTAATTCATTTGTTTGCAGCTTAATAAGTTCGGGAGTTTTTTCCAAAAAAGGAAATTCCAAAAACGGCCAACCGTGTAAAATATTAACATTTTGTTTTGTTTCAATTTGATTTCACAGTTTTCCACCACGCTTAACAAACACGATCACATTTAAAAAAAAAAGCAATAGTGAAAAATGTAAATGGTTATTTTTGCATACAAAGATGGAATTCGCCACTCTTCAAGATATTTTTTCAAAGATAATTTGGGGTCTTGCGGGCGAAAAAACAAAATAAACCGAAAACAAAAATGAGAGCCATAGGCGACAGCGAGAGGACTCGAGCTCTATGACAAAAAGATAATAGAAAATCACAAATAATGAAATATGTTATCGAGTGTTGATGAGAAATTGAGAATTCAGAAGAATAAATATATTAACTGACGACCAAAAACACAAAAATAAAATAACAACTAATTATCTGTTATCTAGAAGACGTTTGGTCGTTAGAAAAAGAATTGTGCTGCTGGACATTATCTCCTCTCCTGACTCCTCGCATAATATTTTTTTCGTATTACGGTAAAAGCAATCCAAATACTTGTATTATAAATCTATGTTTACTGATTATGTTACCTAAAATTTGTTGATAAGACTACCGTCTAAAATCGAAACCGAGATTAGTATTTTAAAATTTTAAATTCTTATACAGACAAGACAATTAAACGAGTTAAATAAATTGTCTTAAGAACGTACTACGAGGCTACTAGCTCGTAGCGATTACTAAAAAACAGGATCACAATATCCCCAAAACATTCCTTTCTTAGATTCTACGGTGGAAAAAGTCACTTGACTTGTTTGATTATAAAGCCGGATTAGTGCGTCAGAACTGGAAATAGTTACCTAATTTGTAGCCAATTCATCGAGCAACTTCATTTAAAGAATAATCTAGAATGGCAGTTCAGCTAAGAGAAAGACTTAAACACTACCCTGGCCTACACAGTTAAAGGAAGTTTCTATTATTATTCTATAGGATAGATTTATGCAATTTTGATATGTTCATGTTTATACAAATTAGATATCTTTATACTAGGTTATTAAGATTTGGACTGATTATCAGAAAACTATAATACTAGTGGCTACCATAAAACCATGCGATAAAGGGAAATAAAAACATAGTGGACCTCAATAAACGAAAGAGATTAGAGAAAATAGAAGAAAAAAACATTTGATTGATTAAGGGAAGTGTCATACTAATGAATTGCAGCCAGAGACGCTGTCTCACAAAAATACATTTGATAGTTTGAATAATGCAACCCACCCATTACACGTAGTCCCATACTAATAATACTACCAAATAAAAATAAATATCCAACTTTCTATATATATAAGTAGAGAGACAATTATATCATATAGTCTAATAATTCACATCTTGCTGTACTATTTAACTTTGAAGTTTTAAACCAGTTGTTGTTGGTATCGACGTAAGAAACAAAACAAGTCTTTCATGGAAGACATTCGAAACAAAACTACATTTCTGTCTTCTCTTTTCACTGTCCTTTCTTTTTCTGAAAAACAAAAAAGTATGGTAAAAGCAATTCAGCATAGAGACCGTTGGATGATGTCTTCAAATCTTAGTGTATTTTTTTTTTTTTTTTTTTTTTTGGATTTTCGTTCACAATTGTTGACTAAAAAATGGCACGAGAAAGGAAACTCAAATAATTTTCATAGAGTATACTTGCTTTCTATGATGTAGCTCTAAATCACTGTTAAGTTTACAATCTTCACTTGTATTTCTACGCATCTTGTTTTCTTGTACATATCAATATATGAAAATCAGTTCACACCAAATCTTAACTCGATTGTTGTTTATAGTTTTTAACCACCCTTGTGTTGTTACATTGATATGCCTTTTTTCATTAGTTTCTGATAAATGTATCTTCATCATAAGAAACACATGAAGCAAAATTAGTGAAAACTTAAATCAACTGACATTATATAAACGCTCAATTTTATTAACTCATTTCAGGTTATTCTCTTGTTCGAAATCTGAGCTTGAACAATCTGCTTTCTCCATTCGTGAATTGGGACCTGAGATCAGAACAAACAAAAAATCTATAAGAGAGACAATTTCCTAAATCTTTAGAGAACCCTTTTTATTTATTATTTTTTTTTTGATAACTCTGGTATCCGGACAACCACATTCCCGACTATCCCCACAAGTGGGATCCAGCGCCCCAACGGAAGGGATGTTAAATTCGTTGTGGCCGAGACTCGAACCCATGTGAATACCTCAGCTGAGGGTCCTTTACCACTGAGCCACTGGTTCTTTTTATTTTTTTTATTTTATTTTTGTTCAAAAGAGAACCCTTTTTATAAGCTCTGTTTTAGTTTGAAGAAACAAACTTCAAGATCTTGATGAAATTGGAAAACATAAACCAGATTTAACTTAAGAGATCGCTTACAGCAGGAAAGCCTCCAAAATCTCCTGGCTCAGTAATGTTTCTAGTAACACAACTATTAGCCGCAAGTCGAACCTACACACACACACCAAAAAGAAGTTTTTGTGAACCAAACCGCACCAAAAACCGCATTTTTGAAACCGGTTAAAGCCAATAATTACCTTGGATACAATAGAGACATGGGCTCGAACAGCAGCACGTCCTCCTAAAGCTACATAGTCACCAATCCTACATGAACAAGTTTTTGACTTTTAAGCCTTGAGAAACTATACAAAATTGTATCTTTCAATGGAACCAAAAAGGGTTCAGATTTGTACGTTACAGAACCAGCGATGCCTACTTGGCCACAGAGCAAGCAACATTTTCCTATCATCACATTATGACCTATCTGCAAAAAGAGACAAGCGATAAAATAAGCATTTTTACTGTTTTCTCAAATCAAAGAAGGCAAGAAACAAAAGAGAGACAAAACCTGGACTAAGTTGTCTATCTTTGTATCATCTTCGATCAGAGTATCTCTCCAGCTGCATAACTTGTTATAACGAAGCTAGTGTGAATCCAAAAATAGCGTTCTTCTTATGAAAGTTAGTTACTAGATGCAAATCTGTTACCTGCCTCTATCAATACATGTGTTTGCTCCAATCTCCACACGATTTCCAATCTTTACCTTTAAAGTCTAACGACGACAAAGAAAGAAAAAATAATTAAAGAATTGTTGTCTCTGATTCAAGAAATGCAGTAGAGGATTATTACTTGAGGCTTTTTCACCATGCTTCCATGTTCATCCACATAAAAACCAAAGCCTGAAAGAAAAAAAAAGTAAACAACCAATCAAAGAATTCTTGATCTCTTAAAGCCTATGATCTCTGCTAATCTATGTGACTTTGGTTCATACCATCTTGACCTATGCAGACTCCATTGTGGATAACACATGATTCACCAATACTACAGTTGCTAACTGAAACATTATATCTGTAGAGAGAAACAAAAAACTGAGCAAATAGAATCTTTTAAAGATGCTGAATACAACAACAGTCTATTCAAAACGTATACAAGAACATGTTTAAGAATAGAAAATGTTACCCTATTCTTGTGGAAGGATTGATTGTAACTGATGGTCCAATTACAGTCCCGGATCCTACATGAACCTCTGCACCTACAACAGCTTTTTCATGAATTACTGCGCCAAACTCAACCAAAGCAGAGGAATCAATTACAGCCGAGCTATGACATGTCCCTCCTCCATTTCTCCATCTTAAAAACCCATCTTTTACGATATCACCACCGGTCACTAACCCTTGATATAACAATCAATCACAGGACTTACAATTAGTTTCAACACCTTGAGACAAGGATCCCAAAATTTCTAACATTAGTGCATCTTCAGATAGCTTATACACATACATACAATCTCAGTAAAAAAACTACAACTTCATCAAAATCATGGAAAATTTTGAATTTTAGTCTCATCATTCTCCTGTAAATCTTAAACCTTTTTATATTTGGATCAGAAAGATCTGTCATTAGCCACTTATCTCAAACGACTGAAATATACATTTTCTTGGTATTCAATATTTCACATTTAAATGAAGCAGTATATTCTCAGAGGAATTTTCACAAACACTTGGTGTTCCCAATAAATTTTATCGAATTGAATGCAAACAAGACTCGAAATAAGCGATAAAACCGCAACTAGACTCACCTGCATTTGAAGATTTCTCAGAGCTAAGCTGAGAATCTGATGAAACAGATAAATTTCGAAAAATCGAAGGAAGACGAAGCTGTTTCCGGATATAGGGTCTGTTATAGAAGATTCCTTGAAGAGAATTGGAGATTAATCTCTGAAGAGTAGAGAGATGAAGAAATTTAATTGAAGTAACTGGGTTCGTTTTCTAAAGTCTGAAACTTTTGTTTTTGTTTTCCCCAACTAAAAAGCTTTCAACTTTTACAGCGAAACATATAACTAAATTAAGGGTTTTAAACAGTTGAATCGTCTATGCTTCTTCCTCTATAGTTGAATCAGGAATCAATCTATACATTGTGTCACTGCAACTAATGAACACTTAACGTGCAGATAAATCCGTGAGAGAAACATCGTTTACAGAAATCGAAAACGACGTCGAACTTCTGAAGAAACCAGGCTGCGATGGCTTTGGGAGCTGAAGAGACTCAGAATCAGAGCTAAGCATCGAAACAACTGACTCCATTGTTGGTCTTTTCGTAGGATTCTCTTGAACACAAGACAGAGCAATTTCTAGGCATTGCATTGACTGTTTCTTATAGCAAGATTTCAGAAGAACAGGATCTATTAGATCCGTTGATGTTCCTTCAATCCAATTCTTCCAAGCCTGCAACAAAAAGAGACAAAACATCACTCAATCAATCTCACTCACTCCTTGGACTTTGTTAATCTGTGGTTGTGTCATGTGTGTATCTTGTGACTTACAAAAGTTGGGAGATCTGTGCCTTCACAAAAACCAAACCCACTGTTTCTTTTACCTGTAATGATCTCAAGAACAAGAACTCCGAATCCATAAACATCTGTTTTCACTGAGAATCTTCCGTGCATTGCATACTCTGGAGCCATATATCCACTGCAGAAAACAAGACTTCAAGATTAATTCTTGTTTATGTCTCTTTTGTAATTTTTGGTTTGAGTAGCTAAGACTTACTAAGTTCCAACAACTCTTCTTGTAACTGCTTGAGTCCTATCGAAATCGAACTGTCTTGCCATACCAAAATCTGAGATCTTTGGTTGCATTTGTTCATCTAAAAGCACATTGGAGGTTTTAAGATCACGATGTATTATCGGAAACTCTGTGCCTTCGTGAAGGTAAAGCAATCCCTTGGAAATTCCTACGATGATTTTGTACCGTTTTCCCCAGTCTAATTGCTTTTGTTTGATAGGATCTACATTCATTAGTAGAGGGAAAAAGATGCTCAAACAGAGAAGTTTTTATAGAAAATCATGCAAAATCATAGAAAGGAGAGAGTATTTATTACCGAACAAGAACCGATCAAGACTTGTATTAGGGATAAACTCATAGACAAGAAGTCTTTCAGATTCTCTGATGGAGAAACCTAAGAGCTTAACAAGATTCTTGTGTTGCAGTTTAGTCATTAAGAGTACTTCTGTCTTAAACTCTGCATTGCCTTGTCCTGAGTGTATCGATAACCTTTTCACTGCTATCTCTTCCCCATCTTCAAGACGACCCTGATGCATTTGAATTACAGAATTAGTTTAGTTAACCTAGAGATTAGAGAATTAGAGCAATGAAGAGTATAATAAGATGATTATTTACCTTGTAGACAACACCAAAACCACCTTCACCGATCTTATTCTTTAAAGAGAACTCATCTGTTGCTACACTTATGGCGTCAAATTCAAAATGAAATGAGTCTGCATTCTCTATTTCAGCTGCAGATCAAAATTTGCAAGCGGAGTAAGCAACAAGGAGAAGTAGAATAGTCACTAAAATCAGCTTCACAAACTTACTTTCAGCTTCTTCCTTCATATTTTTCTTCTTCTTCTTCTTCCTCTTCCTCACTAAGCAGATAAAGAGAGAGATAAGAACTAAGACAGTTGTCACAACGGGAACCACCGCAAAGACGAGAGTCTTAGACCGGTCTTTACCGTCTCCTGCAAGAAACAACAGAGAATCAAAAAGGTACATATCAAAATTACTAATCCACTTGATTAGTGATGACATTAGCTTAACTTGTAATAGTACCTTGATCACTTGTTCTGGTGTCATTGTTGTTATGAGGAGTAAGAGGTTGTCTCTGTTCTGGAATAACAGAGAGATCGAAGAACGGATAATCTTCAAACCGGAAATAGCAATTCGGATTCATCCACCAACCACCTGTCTTTCCATCACAACAAGTAGGAACTCCAGCAAAGATCTGAGAAAGACAGATTCTACAATCTGATTCAGACACATCTGGTGTACACTGAACTAAAGCGTAGATCGTTCCTCTCACTCCTGCTGCAAATTTTAGCTCACGTGTCTCGCTCGCCTCGATTTTAGCCCCTAATGATTCCAACAGCTCACCTAAACCCTTGCTGAAACCTTCCTTGTCGCTCACGTTAACGTTGCTTGAGGTGTGGTAAAAAGGAACCGGCTCCAAAATACCTAGAATGGTTCGACTTGTGTAACGGAACATGCATTTCTCGAGCCAGATAAAGGCTTCGATGATGTTAGGACAGTTTTGTAAGAGCTGTTTCGCTGCGTTTGATATGCAGCTGATGCAGTCTTGATTTGGTTTGAGATCTCCTCTGCATAAAGCTATGGCGTTGACTTCACCACCGACGGAGAAGTTGTAGAAGCCGTTGGTGGTTGGAGTTAGATCGGGTAGAGAAGAGATGAGACGGTTGAGGCTGAGAGAATATGAAGAGTTGGATGTGAAGTTTCCTCCTCCGCAATAGGTGTGAACGGTGACGTTTTGCTGAGCGTTGGTCAAGATAAAAGTCAACATGAAGAAGAAGAAGAAGAACACAGAGGGAAGCATTATTGAAGCAGAAGCCATGAATGAGATTATGAGAGACGACTAAAATCTGATTGAGAAACAAAGTAAAAAAGTCTAAAACCTGAGAGTGACATGTTTCTTTCTTTTCGCTTTTTCATTCAGCGATTATCGAAACGTTTGACGAAAACTATTTCTTTCTATCGATTTCTTAAGTTAAAAGTCAATGAATCACGACGCATTGGTGGTGACATTACAAATACAAACTACATTACATTACTACCAAGGTACAGAAGTTGGGAAACAATGCGCGTGATGTAAACGTGGTGGTGGTGCGCGTGGATGTGAGTAGCGAATGCACTGTTAAGGCCTGGTTATTATTATTAAGGCCCATTATGGTGGTTCCAATTTTTAAACATCATAATTTCTTTAGTTGCATTTAGATCCTTTTAAAGAGAGTAATTGCAATCACTACATAATGGTCGTTTATTTACAAACCAAAAGATTTCAAAATCGTAAATAAAATTGTTTATATTTTGAGTACATATTTATTAAAAAAATAAAACATGGATTGTGGTGTTTTTAACAAATTCCTTGAAGCAGAAGCCATGACTGAAATACGATGAACAATTAAAATGAGAAACACCACCATCCATGTAATTTTTATCTGTTTCATGTTATTCACAATCCATGTTAACATAAAATGAGAAACATCAAACACCACACAATGCAATACGAAAAGTCATACTCCTGTCTCCTGAATACGTTTTCTATATAATTTTAGCACTCCTTTTTTTTGTCAAGTAATAAATATATTTTTCCTGCACCACCAAAGAACATAAATATATTTTTCAAGTTGTAAAAAGCATTTAAAACAGATGTTATTTCTTTACTATTTGAATTTGTCAATAAAATCTTAGTGACAATATATTTTCGAGTTTATTTATCCATTTTTATATACATAAAAATAAAATATTATTTGACTCTCCTTGAACATTCATGTAATCATGTTCCATGAAGTTTAGAGGGGGCAGCCATTTCTTCTTTGTCAGCTTCTTGAAAACATCTTATTTTAAAAATATGCAAAGAGATTTATCTGGAAGAATCAAACACAGTACACAAACCCATCAATCACCAAGTCAAATCCTAAACCATTAAACTAATAAATTCCTTGTTATCTGAAACGACAAATTCCACAACTTCAAACGACAACTGTAACTTCTTCTCTATACTTAGAACTGTTCTTCGTCTGAATGTTGCCACAGATTACAGGTAAATCAATGAATATATCGTAAATATCATTGTTTAGTTCTCAAGTCAATGAGATTACTTGCGACCTACTCATACGAAAGCAACTTGCAAATGTAATGTGCTTACCACTCTTTGAAACCTTCCATATAAAGAACAACAACGGTTAATTAGATCACAAGCAAAGAAGAAAACAAGAAACAAGTTTCAAGCTTTGAGGCCAAAAAATGAAGACCCTCTTCGTTTTCCTTCTTCTTCTTCTCTGTGTTTCGGCAATCAACGTGGATCAACAAGAAGAGATCAATAAAGAACACACACAAATATCTCACAAGATTCTCTTCAAAGTCCAGCAATGGAGAACGTCCCTGAAAGAAGCAAGCGCTGCAGAACTCAAGCTATCTTCAGCAATCATCATGGCAGGAGTCTTCTGCTTCCTCGCTGCCTTGATCTCGAGCGCAGGTGGAATCGGCGGTGGAGGTTTATTCATTCCGATCATGACGATTGTCGCAGGGTTTGACTTGAAAACGGCTTCGAGCTTCTCTGCTTTCATGGTCACCGGTGGATCCATTGCTAACGTGATAAGCAATCTATTCGGTGGCAAAGCACTGCTTGATTACGATTTAGCCTTGCTTCTTGAGCCATGCATGCTTCTTGGAGTGAGTATCGGTGTCATCTGCAACAGAGTGTTACCTGAATGGCTCATCACTGTTCTTTTCGCCGTATTCCTCGCTTGGTCTAGCTTGAAGACTTGCAGAAACGGAGTCAAGTTCTGGAAGATTGAGTCCGAGGTCGCGAGAGGGAAAGCACACGCGAGACCAGAGAAAGGAGAAGGAGAAACAGAGGAGGATAGTAAGAGAGCACCTCTTCTTGAAGCTCAAGAGAACAGAAGCAAGCCAAAGGTTCCATGGACGAAACTTGGCACCTTGATTGTTGTTTGGGCGTCTTTCTTTATCGTCTATCTTCTCCGTGGGAACAAAGATGGCAAGGTAATAAAGATTTATAATTCCATTGATCTTTAATCGATTTTGTTATAGAAAAAGTGAAAGATTCTTGATATGTTATGTACAGGGAATCATAACGATAAAGCCATGTGGTGTGGAGTATTGGATTCTACTTTCACTTCAGATACCTCTTGCTTTGATTTTCACAAAGCTAGCTCTCTCAAGAAGCGATAGGGAACGATCCTCAGGCAATCAGGTACAAAATGCAATAGGTAGCTACAAATCAGTGAAATTTATTTAGATACTAAACATTATTTTATCTTACATGAGCAGAAAAATCAAGAAACTACAAGACTTGACCCTTCCACGAGGTTAATGTTCCCGGTTATGTCATTTTTAGCCGGTTTATTGGGAGGTATATTCGGTATTGGAGGTGGAATGCTTATAAGCCCTCTTCTTCTTCAAGCTGGGATACCACCACAGGTATATATATTAACAAAAAGAAAACTTCTTTCACAAGTTTTTGTCAGATTTTCTTGCAACTTTTGTAACTGAATGTATGATGGATGCAGATAACAGCAGCAACAACTTCATTCATGGTGTTCTTCTCAGCAACAATGTCTGCAGTCCAGTACTTACTACTAGGAATGCAGAACACAGAAGCAGCTTACTTGTTTGCCTTGATTTGCTTCGTTGCTTCGCTTCTCGGTCTTGTTTTGGTTCAGAAAGCTGTAGCTCAGTTTGGGAGGGCTTCCATTATAGTGTTCTCGGTTGGGACAGTGATGTCTCTGAGCACAGTCCTTATGACTAGTTTTGGAGCTCTTGATGTGTGGACTGATTACGTGGCAGGCAAGGACATGGGTTTCAAGCTGCCGTGTTAAAGACATTAGATCTTTGAATCATCCATCAACAACTGATATCTAAACAAGATCATCTGTTTCTTTTTTTCGTTTTCTTTTTTTCTTGTTTTTCGCAACAGAGACTCTGAATTGACTTTCTCCATGTAAGAGGGAGATTTGGAGCAAGATGGTATTGTAATGTAATGTTTATATGTTTTTGATTTGGGAATGTAACTTTAGTTATGACCTTAACTGGAAACAACAGTTTATGAGTCACAGTTAAGTAGCTGCTAATATCTTGTAATGTTGTGTTAAACTCTGTAAATTCTGGGCCTGTGAAGTGTGAACTAAAATATTCAGCCCATATGCATAGTACAAAGGAACATGATGACACGTGGCTACATATCAGCGGTTCAAACCATATCCAAGTTATCTAAAGTACAGTTTTGTCCGAAAACGAAACAAGCCAACAATATAGCGTATAACCAAATTCATCGCTTTCAATTTTCGTGTGTGAAAGAAAAAAAATGGCTTCGATTAGTGGCTTACGTGTCGCATCTCCTGCCGTTCTCGAAGGAAGCTTAAAGATCAACGGCTCCACCCGTCTGAACGTCTCCGGCAGAGTGGCGGTGGCTCAAAGGTCCGGAATTGTCGTCAGAGCTCATTACAGTGAAACTACTCGCCGATCAGTTATTGGACTCGTGGCTGCTGGTTTAGCTAGCAGCTCGTTTGTCCAGGTTGTCCTCGCCGATGCTGTTCCGATCAAAATTGGCCCTCCTCCGCCTCCTTCTGGTGGCCTTCGTAAGTTAACTAACTAATCTTCCAATAAGATCAACATTCTACTTTTTTATGAGATTAGGAACTTAAACGTAATGTAGGCTAGATTAAAATTTATTCGCTTATTCTAAGTTTCTAACCAAATGGTACATTGTTGTAACTTGTAAGTTGTAACCTTAAATAGTGGCCGCTAAAAATTGGAAAATAGTGTTTATCCATATTTAGGTTCGTTTAGATTTTTGATCTTAGGACTTATGGATAACTACGGATATAAAACTGAATCTGTTATGAATATGTTTGATAGGAATAAATTTCATATCAAATTCGACAGGCAATCAAAATATATCCTTAGAAGTAAAAGAAGTCCTATAGAAATATCAACTTTTCTTCAATAGTATTTATTTCTTCTAATGCAGTTTTTTTTTTTTTTTTTTTTTTTTTTTTTTTTTTTTTTTTTTAAGACAATTGTGTATTTGTTTGTTGAGCAGCTGGGACAGATAACTCAGACCAAGCAAGAGATCTAAAACTAGCGCTGAAGGAAAGATTTTATTTACAGCCGTTGCCACCAACAGAAGCTGCAGCTAGAGCCAAAGAATCTGCAAAAGAGATCATTAACGTGAAGTCTTTGATCGATAAGAAAGCTTGGCCATATGTTCAGAACGATCTCCGTCTCAGGGCTTCTTACCTTCGTTATGACCTTAACACAATCATCTCCTCCAAATCTAAGGATGAGAAGAAGAGCCTCAAGGAACTCACTGGCAAGCTTTTCGATACCATTAACAACGTAAGTTTCTCATCTAACCTTGATTAAGGTCATGGTTTCTTTTTTTTATTTACATTTTTGAAGTTTTAAAATGTGTAAATGATTGATTTCTGTGGCAGCTGGATTATGCGGCGAAGAAAAAGAGTAGTGCGGACGCTGAGAAGTACTATGCAGAGACGGTGTCTTCTTTAAACGATGTTCTTGCCAAGCTTGGTTAATGATTTTTATTTCTGGATTTTTCTTTTGTAAATCATTCTCTTGATTTTTGTCCCTAGAGTACTTTGTCGCAAATCCCTATATCCGAAATTTGTGTTTCAAGATTTTACCAAAGAATGGTGATTTCTTGAGTATTCATTGACTTTACTTCCATGGTGTGATTACTGATTACCAACTGATATTAAATTTAAATCCAATTCGCACATTTCTTCCATCAGTTCCATTTATTAAGATGTTTTGCTGTTTTAAACTGAACTTCATTTGATTAACAAAGTCATTAATTTATTTCTATTGGGCCTGAATAATGCAGACTCTCTAGGCCCATTTGGGTTTGTACTTTGTAGTTGTTTGTAAGTGTACCCTAATTCCCCGCGTCATTTCTCCGGCCACTTCTCCTTCTCCGTCGTCGTCGTCGACGACTCGCTAACTCAGTGAGTTTCGATGACAAGGCTAATTAGCCCTCGAATCGTTTCGACTTATTTATTTCATTTTCCTTTCTCTGCTAAACACTGCCTCTATATCGGAAGCAGACAGTGATTGAGTTTCTATGTAGCAAATTCTCCGGCCATGAATCTCTCCTCAGCCGCTAAGCGGCTCGCGCCGGCAATCGTTCCGTACAAGTCCCTCTCAACGGGACATTCGTCTAGATTAATCGGAGAATCTCTCCCCCGTCTCCTAACATTACTCTTCCGGTCCTGCTCTGACTCAACTCTGCTTCGCCAAGTTAAGCAAGTTCACGCCTTTCTAATCGTAAACAGAATCTCCGGCGATAGCTACATGTCCGCGAAGATTCTGGGCATGTACGCAATCTGTGGTAGCTTCTCGGATTGCGGCAAAATGTTTTACAAACTCGATTTGCATCGCAGTAGTAGCATCAGGCACTGGAATTCGATTATCGCAAGCTTCGTTCGCAAAGGTTTATCGAATCAAGCTTTGGCGTTTTACTTCAAAATGCTTTGTTATGGAGTTAGTCCTGACGTTTCCACTTTCCCTTGTCTCATCAAATGTTGCGTTGCTTTGAAGAATCTCAGAGGGATTGAGTTCTTCAGTGATAAGGTTTCTTCTCTCGGCATGGATTGTAACGAGTTCGTGGCGAGTTCTTTGATCGGAGCTTACGTTGAGCATGGAAAGATCGATGCGGCGAGTCAATTGTTTGGTAAAGTAAGTAAGAAAGATTGTGTTATATGGAATGTGATGCTTAATGGCTATGCAAAGTGTGGAGATTTCGATAGTGTTGTAAAAGGGTTTAGTGAAATGAGGATGGAGCAGATTAGTCCTAACGCTGTCACGTTTGATTGTATTTTATCGGTGTGTGCCTCTATGTCATTGATTGATCTCGGAGCTCAGCTTCATGGTCTAGCGGTTGTTTCCGGATTGGAATTTGAAGGCTCTATCAAGAACTCACTTTTATCCATGTATTCAAAAAGTGGGAGTTTTGGTGATGCGTGTAAGTTGTTTCGGATGATGTCTCGTGGTGATACGGTGACATGGAATTGCATGATCTCTGGATATGTGCAGAGTGGACTAATGGAAGAAAGTTTGGTTTGTTTCTTTGAGATGGTATCTTCAGGTGTGTTGCCTGATGCTATCACGTTTTCTAGCTTGCTTCCGTCGGTTTCGAAGCTTGAAAGCCTCGAGTACTGTAGGCAGATTCATTGCTATATTATAAGACATGGCATAACTCTGGATATCTTCTTGAAGAGTGCTCTCATTGATGCTTATTTCAAGTGTAGAGGTGTTTCAATGGCGGAGAAGATCTTTAGCCGGTGTGACTCAGTCGATGTTGGTGTGTTTACTGCTATGATCTCTGGCTATTTGCATAACGGCTTGAATGTAGACGCGTTGGAGATGTTTAGGCGGATGGTTGGTGTGAGAATGAGTCCAAATGAGGTCACTCTGGTGTCTGTTTTACCGGTTATCGGCGGTTTGTTGGCATTGAAACTCGGGAGGGAGCTTCATGGTTTTATCATCAAGAAAGGTTTTGATAAGAGGTGTAATGTTGGAAGCGCTGTTGTGGACATGTATGCTAAGTGTGGAAGAATGGATCTTGCTTTTGAGATCTTTGGGAGGCTCTCTAAGAAAGATGTTGTTGCGTGGAACTCAATGATCACAAGGTGTTCTCAGAGCGATGATCCGAGTGCGGCTATTGATGTTTTCCGTCGGATGGGAGCTTCGGGGATAGGTTTTGACTGTGTTGGTATCTCAGCTGCTCTCTCTGCTTGTGCAAGCGTACCTTCAGAGAGTTTTGGGAGAGCTATTCACGGTTTCATGGTAAAGCAAGTGAATGCTTCTGATGTGTATAGCGAGAGCACGTTGATAGACATGTATGCTAAGTGCGGAGACTTGAGATCTGCGGTGAATGTGTTTGAGAGGATGCAAGAGAAGAACATTGTTTCTTGGAATAGCATCATTGCTGCATATGGAAGCCACGGGAGGCAACAAGACTCGCTCTGCTTGTTTCGTGAGATGGTTGAAGAAAGTGGAGTTCGTCCTGATCAAATCACGTTTCTTGAGATGATCTCTACGTGTTGTCACGTTGGAGATGTGGATGAAGGTGTTCGGTTTTTCAGGTCTATGACTGAGGAATACGGGATCCAACCGCAGCAGGAGCATTACGCGTGCGTGGTGGATTTGTATGGACGAGCTGGTCGGTTAGAAGAAGCTTATGAGACAGTTAAGAGCATGCCGTTTCCTCCTGATGCAGGAGTTTGGGGAACGTTGCTTGGAGCTTGTAAGCTTCACAAGAACGTCGAGCTTGCTAAAGTCGCTTCGAGGAGGTTGATGGATTTGGATCCGAGGAATTCGGGTTATTACGTTTTGATGTCTAATGCTCATGCTAATGCTGGTGAATGGGGAAGTGTGACTGAAGTAAGAAGCGTAATGAAAGAGAGAGGAGTTGAGAAGATTCCTGGTGCTAGTTGGATTGAGATCAACAAAGTTACTCATTCGTTTGTTTCCGGCGATGGAAATCATCCTGATTTTTCACATATTCATTCTTTGCTAAGTGTACTTCTTGATGAGATGAAGCTAGAAGACTAAAGCTTGCTTGAAGATGATGATCATAGAGGAAAGAATTGTAAATACAAACGAAGTTTACAAAATCAGGTATATGTGTTTTAGTCAAGCTTATAACAATTGGGTTAAGTTATATGGAAATGTAGCTAGAATGTTTGTTTAAGCATGGCCTGTGTGTGTCTGTTCTCGTGTTGAAGCAGTTGCAGAGATATAATAAGAAACAGCGAAGAGGCCGTGAATGAAACAGAGGATCCCTCCTATGGACAGAACTCGATGGTGCGAAATGCCACAAGCTTTCCTCGATCTTGAGTTTGCCATTGTCCCTACGATCAACATGGAGAACGCAATTGCCAATATGATCCTGAAGAAACACACAGAAAAAGGATCTTAGAGTCGAAACTCTCTTCACCACAAGAAGGGTTTGCTTGCACATTGTTCTGTTTGGACTTACCAGGAGAATATCAGAGAAGCCACGGCAAGCTGTTTGTTGGCAGAGGATTTTTCAAGGTCTTGTCTTGAGACAACACAGAGACACCCACCAAGCAAATTAGCCGTGACGTGGGCTAATGCCAGAAGAACACACGCGGCTAAACCGTACTTGAAGGCTGTGTAACTCGGGTCTCTACACTCGAATATCCACATCTTCAAATGCTTCACCTGCACACATAAACAAAACAAGTTAGTGAAAAATCCTCAACTTCATGGCTGTGGTCACTCGGGTTTGTGCAATGTGTACCTTGTTCTGAGCGATTTCGGCTTCAATGCCGAGGATTCCAGCTGAAACATCCATGGCTAGGATCAAGATGCAGATGAAGAACCCTACATTTCTTGCCATTTTTTTACAATGAAACAAGTTCTTGCCTGCAACCAAAGAAGTAAAATGGATTGTTGTTGAAGTAATAATAATTCGTTCTTGTATTTATGGGCAGTCTTAGAGAGACTCTAAGTTGGAGGGAATAAGAATAAAGTTAAGCAGAAGTCTCCTTTCTTGCATTTTCTACTAAAGATCATGTTAAGAGAATAAAAGTTTAGCTGTGATCCTTGATGTAAATCTCCTTTTTCCATTAAAGTTTTAACTTTTAAAACATTTGAAAATTAAACTTATTATTCATGAGAAAATCAAAGATAATCCTTTTTGTCAAAGTACAGAGACATTAATCAAATTGTTAATGTGCAAAATGCAAATCATCAAAAATATTTTTATTGGGATGAATGCTTAATTGTTTGTTTTTCTTTTTTGGGGGGCTAATTGCTTGATTGTATGTATCATTGTGTGTGTTGTATGTGTTCTTTATTCCTCCCTTCCATGTTAGTAATGAAAACTTTTCAATATTCGGATTCTTGACAGAGCAGCCAAGCAAAGAAGAAGACGAAATCTTGCGGGTTGAAACGCTTAAATTCTCAATAAATTTGCGTTTTCCAGTCGCAGTGACCCAATAAATAAAGATGGGCTGAAAGGCCCACTTATACAGGCTTCAAACAAGACTAATCACGTCTCGTTGTCGATGACGTGTCCTCAATAAAAAGAGTAAATGGATTAAGCACAAGAAGGCGGTGATGACGTGGCACAACTCTCTAGAAGCAGCTCCATTCTTCGACTGCTTTATTTTTCAGGGATCTTATTTTCAGAGAGATGAAGAAGAAGAAGAAGGAAGAGGTGAACAGAGAAGAAGATGGCGGCTAACTACAGATGGAAAAGCTTCGACGAAAACGAAGATCGGCCGGAGAAGCCTCGCCGTTACGGTGTAACGGAAATGCGAGGTCCTCGTTACTCCGTTCTCAGCCAGAACGTTCTTCAGGTACCTACACCTCTGATCATTTCTCTACTTCTTCCGTTACTCCTAATTCCATCTCCATTTCCTAGAAAACGATCCTTAGATACTATAGTTTCCGAAGAATTGTTCACCGGAATCTGATTTTGCTTTTCACGGTCGATCGTATTGGTAGGAAATATTTGAATCGATGGGTCAATTTGTTGATGGATTAAAGTTCTCGGGAGGCTCCAACAGTTTAATCCCAAAATCATTCATCAAACAAGCCATTGAAATGGCTCATGAGCATAATGTTTATGTGAGCACCGGAGATTGGGCTGAACATACACTTCGCAGTGGCCCATCAGCTTTCAAAGAGTATGTGGAGGTAAAGCCATTCCTTAGGAAAAGTTTAGTATTGGAGAAAAATCATGTTTTTGTTTTGTTTTGTTTTGTGAGCTTAATTTGTGTTGTTATGCAGGAATGTAAGCAGTTGGGGTTTGACACCATCGAGCTGAATGCAAATTCGCTTGAGGTTCCGGAGGAAACACTTCTCCGATATGTACGTTTGATTAAGAACGGTGGTCTTAGAGCCAAACCAATGTTTGCTGTGAAATTCAACAAGTCTGATATTCCTGGTCGGAACAGAGCATTTGGGTCATATGTTGTTCCGGAGCCTCGATCAAGCGGTAAGAAACTCAAGTGTTCTTCGGTTTTGGACGAGCAGTGAGAGTTATTATCCTTGTTTTTGTTTGGCAGAGTTTGTTGAGGACATAGATCTCTTGATCAGAAAGGCTGAGAGGTGTTTAGAAGCTGGAGCAGACACGATTATGATTGACGCAGATGATGTCTGCAAATACGCAGACTCTCTCCGAGCAGACATAATCGCTAAAGTCGTAGGACGTCTTGGGATAGAGAAGACTATGTTCGAAGCATCTGATGCAAAGTTAGCTGAGTGGTTTATCAAGCGTTACGGTCCAAATGTAATTCTCCTCTCTCTATCATTTTATCAACCTTGTGTTTAAATTTTAGTTACTACTCACAAGACTCATGATGACTCTTGTTTCTTGGTTATTTTTTTTTTTCTCAGGTGAATCTTTATGTGGATCATTCTCAGATTATGGATCTCGAGTGCCTCCGTGGTCGTTATCTTGGTAAAGATCACCAATCCGTTCTCAGTTCCTCCTACTTCTTGTTTTAAGACAGTCTCTAAAGCTGTGTGAAGTTCTTTATGTATTATGTCGTATGTTTCTGATGTTATGTGTTTGTTTGATACTTGTAATAAAGTAATGCATGTAAGGCTTGTTTGTCTCGTTTGCAGTTCATTATCTTTCAAGCTATGAAACCAAGACATCAGTTCTGTAAATCATGCTTTTTCTTTATTATTTTGGTATTAACTTCTATGTAATATCTTCTTTTGATAAGACATAAATTTTCTAACAACCATATATCATCAGTAGCCTAATTTAAACTAGGTGGCATTCTTATCCATACACAACTTAATTTTCATCTCACCAAAATAGAAACTTTTGTTCTCTCTCTCTCTCTCTCTGCCACCCTAACACTAACGCATGTCATGATTGGAAATCAAATCATAGATGTCTCATAATTATATTCTACATTTAGCTTGTGGACAACAATCAAGACAAATAACACCAGTTTTCGTGGCCTTGTCATTTTATGGGATGTTGGTGGTTACAACGTTCATTTTCTGCACGAAACAATCGGTATGTGTAACGAATTGGATGGTTATAATGCTGTGAGCATTTGTTTTAGCATAACAAAAATAGTTGGAGATATGACTATAAAAACGAGGAAAATCTTGGAGACTCTTGCTCCTCCTCAAAGCAGTAATTTATCCCAAATAAAAAAATAAAATAAAGAGGAGGAGAGCAAAACACTTTCAGTGAAAGAGCGGAAACATCCTGAAAAATGGATCGTTCTTTCAGATTGTGTTTTGTTACTCTATCATTTTGTTTAGTGCTTATAACGAATGGGAAGCTTGGCTTTGCAACAGCATCAAGCATCGCCGAAGCTCCAGAGGCTTCAGAGATGGCCGAAGCTCCAGGGGTTTCTCCTGAAGAAGAAGAAGCAGAATACAATCGTATGCTTGGTTCTGTCGTCGCTGTACCTGTTTTCGTCCCTGAATTCCCGGTATGTAGCTTTATGCCTTTAACCGATTTTAGATATGTGAAGGAAAAAAAAATTAAGTTGTTTGTGATTGCTCATGTGTTCGTTAAACTTTTATGAAAAAAAAAAACAAAAACAGGTCTATGTAGTTTACTTGGGGGAAAAGAAACAAGAAGACGCTAAGTCGGTGGATAAAACACATCTTGAAATCCTGAAATCGGTTCTTGGAAGGTAACAAACGAGTGGTTGCGTTAAAGATTTTTCGTGTGTATATATTTTAGTTTCCAAGTTGGTTATCATATATATTTTTTTTCATGAATTTGAATCTTGTATTACAGCCAAGAAGCAGCCAAAAAGTCATTGGTGTACAGTTATCACCATGGATTTTCTGGCTTTGCAGCAAAGCTCACACCTGCTCAGGCAGAGATTTTGAGAAGTTATTATCATTCTTTATCATATCTCTCTTTTTTTTTTTTTTGGTTATCCATGAGTTAGTTGTTCAAAATCCGATTATTAAACCCATTTTTCTGTATTTCTATCAAACCAGATCATCCTCAAGTTGTTACATTTCTGGAAAACAAGAAACTTACGTTGCAAGCAACACGGACATGGGATTACTTGAGCCTCTTTTCAACTCCAACCTCTTCTCAAGGTCGTATCCTTCTAGACGAGAACGTTAACAACGTATCTTTACTGAAAAAAGAAAGCAAAAAAGATAAAAAGGAGAGAAAAGAAAGGAAAAGAGCCAAAAAGGCCGAAAAAGCTCTTCGAAAGGAGGCTGAAAAATGGCAAACCCAAAGTCTTCTTAACGAGGCTAACATGGGCAGTGGTGTTATCCTTGGTGTTATTGACTCTGGTATATGGTCAGAATTAAGTGCCTTCGATGACAATGGTTACGTAGCGATACCAAAAAAATGGAAAGGAGAATGCGTATCTGCGGACCAATTCTCTCCAGCAGATTGCAACAGAAAGATCATCGGAGCAAAGTACTTCGTGGACGGTCTTAACGGAGATCTCGAATATAGCGTCAACAGTACTAAAGAATACCTATCTCCTAGAGACCATAACGGCCACGGGACTGAAGTGTCCTCAATGGCCGCTGGTTCTGTCGTTTCCAAGGTGAAGTTGCCCGATGTCGCACCTGGTTCGACCATGAGAGGTGGTGCTCCAAAGGCCCATATAGCCATGTACAAGGCATGTTGGGATATCAACAAAGGAATGTGCTCGGTTGCTGATGTATGGAAAGCTTTCGATGAAGCCATTCACGACGGTGTGGATGTCTTGTCGGTTTCTATCGGTGGCGCATTCGACGACGTCTACCTTGACGCCGATATGGCGATCCCCGCGTTACACGCCGTGAATTCAGGCATCACCGTTGTTGCTCCAGCTGGTAACTACGGATCTCGATCCGGAACGGTTGTTAACGTCGCTCCATGGATATTAACCGTTGCCGCCACTACACTTGACCGGTCTTTAGTCACAGTGTTGACACATGGCAACAGAACGTACTTGGTATGTATATTTTCTGAATCTCTCTTAACAATGCAAAAAAGCCTGTTGATTGATGATAGTTACAAAAATTTAGTTTAGGATAAAAAACAATATTAATATTTCGAGTTATTAATTTATGAGTATTAATTTATAGAGTTTTTAAGTTTCTTTTTTTTATTTTTATTTTTAATTTCAGGGTGAAAGTGTGTACGCCGGACCAGAAATTGACTTCACTGATATCTTTTATACCAAGGAAGAAGCAAATTTTACTAACGCTAAGGGTAAAGTTGTCATGTTCTTCGAAGGAAACACTGATAACGGTAAGAGTCCTGAGCCAAAGCTTGTTATAGAAGGTGGTGCTGTCGGTTTAATTTATGCAAGACGCACGCCGAGTGATCGCCGTGAGGTTCCTTGTCCCGTAAACTTTCCTTGTGTCTTCTTAAATTTTGACGATGCAAACGAGTTGTATACCGACATGATGTACAAGAGGTAGATTATTCACACAAACATCAAATTTAATATCTCATCTTCTCATGCACATATATGAGAGAAACTTATTTGTTTATTTTTTGCAGCTCATCACCACCCAAGATTAAGATAAGCTCATACAAGACCATAGTTGGCGAAACCGTAGTAACTAGAGTCCCAGCTTCATCGGGAAGAGGGCCTAGTTCATTTTCACCAGCCATTCTTAAGGTTTTTTTTTCATTCATCATCTCTCTTATTAGTTATTACACACAACATCAAGATTTTATAATCGTTTCTTTTTTTCTCTCTCCGTGTATAACGCAGCCGGATATAGCAGCTCCTGGAATGACCTTGCTAACACCGAGAATACCAACAGACGAAGACACGAGAGAGTTCGAATACTCAGGAACATCAGTGGCCACTCCGGTTATTGCAGGGATCGTAGCACTTCTCAAGACTGCGCATCCTACTTGGTCTCCTGCTGCAATCAAATCAGCTATTGTCACAACAGGTTTAGTTTCTTTACAAAAATATTGTCCTCAATACGAAGAAACCAAGCAACTAAACACCAAAAACTCTCTGTGTGTCTGTGTGTTTCAGCCATGAAAACCGATCCATACGGCGGGCGTATAATTGCAGATGGAGGTAACAATAAGTTAGCCGATGCATTCGATCTCGGAGCAGGTCTTGTGAATATGGAGAAAGCCAAGAATCCTGGTCTTGTATACGACATGGACATGAATGACTACATAAACTACTTATGTTCCCAGTCTTCTTACACAGACAAGAAAGTTTCTGCGCTAGCCGGAAACGTCAATACCAAGTGTCCGGGTTCATCGGTTCTTGACATTAACTTACCCTCCATAACCATCCCAAACGTCAAGAGAAATACCATCAAGGTGACCCGAACAGTGACCAATGTTGGACCCGTTAATTCGGTTTATACGCCTGTGCTCGAGGCTCCTCACCGTTTCAACGTCACGGTTTCGCCGCAGAACCTGGTGTTTAACAATGCAACCAACAAGCTTGCGTTCACCGTGAGTGTGTCTTCGGGCCCCTACAAAACGAACACTGCGTTTTACTTTGGGAGTTTGACTTGGACTGATGGACTTCACAATGTCACAATCCCAGTCTCTTTGAGGACACGTTTCGGCGATTATTTCTTGTAAATTGACTAAACCCGATGATCTAAAAAAAAAAGTTAATGTTTAATTTTCCTGGAATACAAACAAAATCACACAGTGGAGGGTAACGTTTTTAGGGCTCATGAATATTGTGAAAAGAGAAATAGTTTGGTGTTGTTGCTTCGGGCTTAATTTGTATAATAAACTGCTATTGGGTCGCCCCTTAATTTCAAGCTTCAGTTCAATCATCAACGAAGTTGTACTAAGTTCATTGATACAGCCAATCATAAAAACCTATTTTTAGTTTCGCCGTGTGAATGTAGAAAAACAAAAAATAAATGAATGAAGAATGATGAATGAATAAAACTCCATTCTCCAAAAAATCACTTCACAAATAATTGTATAGTTACAATAATTAAGGGCAATAGAACAAAAAACGGTTGGTATGACCAATATTGACTCATAATTTCTTTTTGACAAAAATAGACTAAAATTTAACATAAAAGTGATTCATAACTTATTATTAAACTCACTCATTTAAACTTTAAACTCTAAACTCAAAGTATAGACTCTAAATCCAAAATCCAAAATCCAAACCCTAAACTTTAAAAACCAAACATGAAAACGAAAAACATAAACCCTAATTTGGAAACAAATAACCCAAACATAATATTTTAAGTTTAAATGACATTTATTTGCTAGTTCCTAGTTACTACTACTCTTTCGAATTTGGTATCTAAATCTTCTAGAATCTCAAACCCTTAAACCTAGAGCATGAATCTCAAAAAACTTTAGTGTGAAAATTTCATTAATCGAATTTCCAAGATTAGTTTCTGTGATATCATCATATTCTTTTACAATTTTTTTTTTTTTTTTTTTTTTTTTTTTTTTTTTTTTTTTTTTATCATATTTCATCATCTCTGTTCATGTTTTCCTTCTGTATTTTGTTATTTCAAATTTACATGAGATCAGAGTTTTTCGAAAGCAGTTTCTTTTCAGTAAAAGCTAAAAAAAACACCCCAGAACTAACAAGAACGAAACACAAAACTGTTAAAACTGTCTTATGGCTAAAAATGGATTTGGACGGTTACCACACATTTCCTTTTTTTGTTCATGACCCAACACTTGTTCTATTTTGGTTAATTTGCTAGTTCAGTTAAAAAAAAATATATTTTTAGCGATCATTTATTTTGAGAAAGTAGCAGCTAAAGCCATTCATGTCCGTTGGTTGTTGTGTGAGTTTTTGAAGACTATTTAACTCAATAAACATAAGAAAACAAAACATTCCTAAAGATACCCTTGTTTCTAAGAAAAGAAAAAACATTCCAAAATATAAGAAAAAAACGCATTTCTTCCCCCACAAACCCAAGAATATGGGGATTGTGAAGGGAAGTCCAAAAGCATGTGTCTTTATTGGAATCTTGTTCATTCTAAATTGCGCGTTTTGTTGCGTTCTTGCTCAAGAAAACGGCAATGAGGAAACGAAGGTCTGGTTTCTGAGTTTGTTCTTATGTTGGGGTCTCTATATTGGTTCTGGTTATGTTTGGTCAAATTGTGACTCATGATCTTTTTTTTTTTTTTTTTTTTTTTTGTCTTTCGGTAGAAATATGTAGTGTATTTAGGCGCGACGAAACACGATGATCCTGAGGTGGTCACCGAATCACACTACAGGATGTTGGAATCGGTTTTCGAAAGGTATATGATTTAAAAAAAAAAAAAAAAAAAGAGTTATTGATTTCTCATTTCTGATTGAAGATGTCTCATAGAATGGTTTCGTTTGTGTGTTTTCAATTGAATCAGCCCGGAAGCTGCTCGAAAATCCATGGTCTACACGTATCGCCATTCATTTTCCGGGTTTGCAGCCTGGCTTACAAGGTCACAAGCTAAGAATATATCAGGTTTGTTCTTTTTTACATCTTAAGAATTTTCAAGATCGCTTTTGTAAACATCTTATCTTCTCTGACACATTTTTGGATGGGTTGTGTTGTTTCCTGTCATGCATGTACCCAGACCGTCCTGATGTTTTTAGTATGGGACAAGAGTCAAAGCTTGAGATGCAAAGCACGAGGATGTACGAGTTTTTAGAGATGACACCGAATACTCCCAAAGGAATCCTCCAGGAGAGCAACATGGGAAGTGGTCTTATAATTGGTGTGCTCGACACAGGAATTTGGCCAGAGTCTGAGGCTTTCAACGACGAAGGTTATGGACCGATACCGAAACACTGGAAAGGGGAATGCGTAGCCGGAGCAGGCTTTGACCCAAAAATCCATTGCAACAAGAAGTTAATAGGAGCAAAGTACTACCTTGATAGCTGGTTCCAGAAAAACGCGCCAGCCGTCCTCGCCCCGGATGAGTTTTTGTCCCCTAGAGGTTATGGTCCACACGGAACGATGTGCGCTGCAATTTCTGCATCTTCCTTCGTGCCTAACGTTTCGTATAACGGCTTAGGACTTGGAGTCATGAGAGGTGCTGCTCCAAAGGCTCGTATAGCTATGTACAAGGTTATGTGGAATGAAGAACCTTTTGGTATGGGCAGCGCGAACCTGGTCAGGGCAATCGATGAGGCCGTAAAAGATGGTGTTGATGTACTGACGATTTCAATCGGCGCCACCCCGGCTCCTATCAAACCAGTATACGCTCTTGGGGAAGATATGGAGGTTGGAACGTTCCATGCGGTGATGAAGGGCATTCCGGTTGCAGTTGGTGGTGGTAATTCAGGCCCCGACGCTTACACTGTCACTAATACAGCTCCGTGGTTGATCTCAGTCGCTGCATCTACCCTTGACCGTGCCTATCATGTAGACATTACTTTGGGAAACAACATGACCATTGTTGTAAGTACTTTTTTTATTTTTTTATTTTTTTCTCTTTTTCAATAATCTTGGAAGCTCACTCTTGTTTTGGTTTCAGGGTATAGCTAGAAATCGGGAGGCTGTATCTGCTGATATAGTTTACGTGGAAGATTGGAAAAAACTCAGTCCTACAGGCGCTAACCCGTCGTTGGAAGGAAAAATTGTTTTAACGTTTGTGTCACAAGATTTTGATGTGGCGGGCGCTCTTAACACGATAACCTTGTCCCCGGGGGTGATAGGCGTGATCGTTGCACGATCTACTGATACCATGAGTGATTTTCCCTATTTTGTGCCAGATGTCACCGTAGACTTTGAAGCCGGGACCAAGATCCTACGGTACATGTCCACAACAAGGTATTGTTAATATCCTTTTTTTAAATTTCAATGATTGATTATATTCACATATTAAAAAAAAAAACTGATTCATTGTTTTGTTATGCCTCGCTTCTCTTTACAGTTCGCCCAGGGCTCATATAACCCGTGCTAGAACCGTCTTGGGACATCCTCTAACGACTGCGATTCCGAAATTCTCATCTAGAGGCCCTAATCCAAGTGCTCCAGCCATTCTCAAGGTGTTTTTCTTTCTTTCTTCTTCTTCAAGAATCTTGTTTCTTGTTTTCTTTCTTTCGGTTGATGACAAATAAACCATGCAGCCTGATATCGTAGCCCCCGGTATGAACATTATTGCGCATGGCTCCGGATATTATGTAGGAGATTCCCCCAAAGTTATGATAGGTCAAGGAACATCTTTTGCCACTCCGGCTATTGCCGGAATCGTCACCCTTCTCAAAGCTTTACACCCTGACTGGTCTCCTGCTATGCTCAAATCAGCTATCATGACTTCAGGTTCTTCAACATCATCTTTCGTATATACTCTAATCTTGCGGTTTCTTTTTATTTACTTGTGTACGTTTCTTTGTTATAGCGCGGACGGTCGATCCATCTGGCGACCCCATTTTCGCCGAAGGTTATCCAAGGAAGCTGGCTGATCCATTTGACATGGGTGCTGGACTCGTCAACCCGGAAAAGGCCAGAGACCCGGGGCTTGTCTACGACATGAACCTCGACGACTACGTTCACTTTTTCTGCGCCTCTGATTACCCTGAGGAAAAGATCACTCTGCTCACCGGAAAAGAGACCAAATGCCCGTCTCCCAGACCGTCTCTGCTCGACGTGAACTATCCGGCCATCACCATTCCTTATCTTGCGGGAGAAGTCACTGTTACGAGGACCGTGACCAACGTCGGACCTGTGGACTCGGTCTACAGACCCGTGATCGAGGCTCCTGAAGGTGTGAAGGTTGCTGTTGAGCCGGAGACTCTGGTGTTTAACTCGAGCACCAAGAAACTTGCGTTTAAAGTTAAGGTCACGACGACTTATAAGAGCAACACTGGTTACTATTTTGGTAGCTTTGCTTGGACTGATGGGACCCGAAATGTTAACATTCCTTTGTCTGTGAGGACTCGTGTTACCAAGTTTTCGCAGCCTTGAAAATGAATATTCCTCAATTTCGTCATCACATATTTTCCTTTTTTCTTAGTTTATATAATAATATATATGTGAAAAAAATTGTAAAACAAAAACATTAATATATATAAATATGTAATTTTTATGCTCTATGTTTGACTCTAACTGAAACCATATCAATAATAACAAACTGAGACTGAGAATCTTTCTTTCTCTCTCCATCAACAGACTTCTCTCTGCATGAGAAGCAACTATATAAGTCATGTCTTTTTAACCATTACAAAAACAAGAAAAGGAAAAACTTCTCTCTGAAAATTATATTATTAGAGAAGATGGAGAAAAACAAAATAATGGGCGGAGGAAGTATATTTCAAGAACCAGTCAGGATTAGCCGTAGGAGACAAGTAAGGAGAGAGAAGGAAGAAGATGAAGTCGATGAAAATTTCAAGTCTCCAAATCTTGAAGCAGAGAGACGTAGAAGAGAGAAGCTACATGGTCGACTTATGGCTCTGCGATCTCATGTCCCAATTGTCACCAACGTAATTCTGAATTCTCCATTTTTTTTTATTTCTGTGTGTTTCTGTGTATTAGTGTTTATTTTTGTTTTTGTTTTTGTTCAGATGACTAAAGCGAGTATTGTTGAAGATGCGATTACTTACATAGGAGAGCTTCAGAAGAACGTTGAGAATCTTTCAGAGAGGCTTCATGAAATGGAAGAAGCTCCTTGTGAGATTGCTGAAGAAGAAACGGATCAGATTATCAAATCTGAACATGAAACTTTAGATGTAAAAGAAGAGATGAAGAAACTTGGAATCGAGGTTTTTTTTAAAATATTTCTCTAAATGATTCTTGATTGTTTTTTTCTTTTTCTTTAATCCTTATTTTTTTGGTTATTTTTGACAGGAGAAAGTGCAATTGTGTAAGATTGGTGAGAGGAAGTTTTGGTTAAAGATCACAACAGAGAAGAAAGCTGGAATTTTTACTAAGTTTATGGAGGTTATGAGGTTCCTAGGATTCGAGATTATCGACATTAGTTTAACTACTTCAAGTGGAGCAATTCTTATTTGTTCCTCTGTTCAGATACTTCAAGGACTCTGTGATGGTGATTCTGTTGATCTTGAACAGACAAAGGAATTTCTGTTGGAAGTCATGAGAAGCAACCCATGAGAAGAGAACACATCTTTTAAATTTTGGATTGAATAAGGTTTTCACTGATTTACATTGTTTATTCCAGTTTAAAATGATTCAGATGAAATATAATCTTCTGTTGCAAGCCAATGAGCTTCTTCTCCTCTGTTTTTTCTTTTTCTTTTCCAAGTTCAGTATTATTTGAGGGGGCAATTTGCTGGATATCAGTATTGGGCCTTAATATTAGGTAAATGTCAATAAGCTTTTGGAAATTAGGCGGTGATACTCACGTGCCAGAGAAAGACGAAAATGGCCACAGAAATTTTAAGCGGGAAAATACAGTACGAGCCTCTTTTATCAGAGAGCCAAGCCGAATACATGTGTCTCAGCCGAACAACAATGTCCCCTCACTATCATAACCTTTAACAAATAAATATTTTGAAAATCCTGAGTTTCCCTCTAAATTGCTTTTTGTGGTCAGGAATAAGCCAAGTATTTTTTAAGGAAAAACCTAGAGACCTTCGAACTGGTCTATTTATAAAGGAAATATACCATTCCATCTCAATTTTCTCTGTTCTGTACTTTTCACAACCTACAACTATGTCTGAAAAAGAGAAAAGCGTTGCAGTAAATAAAGAGGGCCCTAGTAGTCAGGTAATTACCTAAGCTTTAACTTAGTAAATACTGTATGTGATTCTTGTACATGAATAGTTAGTTGTATTTACTCACATCGATAGGTATAAATATAGATCTGGTTTTGATAAAGATCTCTTTGAATATTGAAAAGTTTACAGAGTACAACTGCTGAATAAATCACTAACTAATCTGCTACATATGAACAGAAATCTCCACAAGATGAGGTAACTATACTCGTCGGAACATGGGTTCGCGAAACTACCGGAGCTTGGGTTTTCGAGACAGACACGCATGAAGGTTCCGGAAGTATCAATCTCTCAGACGACCTCAAGTTTCGAGATCTCGTTGATGAAGTCCGCATAAAATTGCAAATCAAAGCCGACAATGTTAGTATTAAACTCGGCTATCAGTATCCACAGTGGATGGCCATCGACGACGGTGACGGATCAACTCCGCAATATATAACCGATGATCAGGAGGTCCAGTTCTTTATCCAGATGCGACGCCAAATTGAGGAGGTCAATCTTTGCGTTACAATAACAGCTCATGTAAATGGAGTTCCCACGATTCCGACATGCAACCGCAAGATGATGGAACACTCTCCTGAAACAGAGGATATACAATCATCTAATGCTGCAGATAATGGAGGAAATTCTGAAGACGAATGGCATAAATTTGCTATATCTGAAACACCAATGACGTTTCCGGCGTTTGGCTCGTCACAGCTCATTGATCTTCCTCCCAAACACCGTCACCGTGTACAAAGTAAAGCTAAAGGAGTGTCAATTAATGAAGGAGCTTCAGCAATTCGTCTTAGAAGTCCCACGATTGCTGCTGCTGATAAAGGAAAAGGAATTGTCACAGACTATGGAAGCTCAAGTGATAGTGATGATGACGATGCCGCAGTTGTTCCATCTTTACCATCTAAAGTTCCAAAAGTTCATCTCAACAACAACAATGTGGAAGTCAGACGGAGTCTGTTTCAAGATGGAGAAAACAGTCATATGGGACCGGATAATGAAGCTGACAGTGAAGATGACGATGAGAAGAGTGACTACGAACCAGAACAAGGTCGACGCTTTAGCAGATGGGGAAGATTTGAAGATGCTCTCCATCAAATTCTTAATGATTTCAGCACTGAACCTGCTTTGTTTGGTCGTGACGCTCCACCGGTCTTCACAACCACTGAAGGAGATGGTAAGCATTTAACAAATTTAAAAGATGGAAACTATCAATACATAGAAAATAATTAGCTGAATATAGATGTGTAAGTAATCACTTACTTTTCTTAATTACCTTTATGCAGAACTAGAAGATGCTTTGGCTGATGTTCCATATGAGGGAGACAATCTATTTGTCGGAAGAGTTTTCAAATCGAAGAATGATTGCAAAATCAAAATAGCAATTCATGCTATTAATAGGCGATTTCACTTTCGAACTACTCGATCAGCCCCCAACTTCATGGTGATGAACTGCATCTCACCTTCTTGCCGTTGGAGAGTATACACTGTCCAAGTCGACAACACATGCAACTTTCAAATCAGACAAGCTACTCTCAAACACAGCTGCTCTGTAGATGCAAGAAGGAACTATCATCGCCTTGCAACAACGCAAGTTATTGGTGAATTGATGCAGAGTAAGTTCGTAGGCATTAAAAGAGGTCCAACACCTGCAGGAATACGTAAGATCCTTCTTGATGAATTTCATGTTAATGTTTCCTACTGGAAAGCGTGGAGAGCTCGTGAGATTGCAATGGAAAATGCACATGGATCTATGGCTGGAAGTTATGCTTTGATTCCAGTTTATCTCGCTCTTCTCCAAAATGCCAATCCTGGGACGATTTGCTGTCTCGAGACTGTCACAAATCCAATCGGAGGTACAAGGTTTAAATACTGTTTTGTTGCTTATGGAGCTTCTGTAGCTGGATATCAGTATATGAGGAAAGTAGTTGTCATTGATGGAACGAGCATGAAAGGAAGATACGGAGGTGTTTTACTCTCTGCATGTGCCCAAGATGCAAACTTCCAAATCTTCCCATTAGCATTTGCCATAGTTGACAGTGAGAACGATAGTGCTTGGCAATGGTTCTTGGAGAAGCTGAAGACATTTGTTCCTGATTCAGCCGATCTAGTCTTCGTCTCTGATCGCCACCAAAGTATCTACAATGGACTTGAACAAGTAAGAAAATCTTATTAATTATACAAATAATTTCATTTTAGGTAGTTCATATATTTTCAGTCAATATGCATAAGATATGATTTGCACTTGATCATTCAACCAATAAGCATTTGATAAACTCAAACATTATTTATTCGATCTAGGTTTACCCTCTTGCACATCATGCTGCTTGTATTGTACATCTGTGGAGGAACATTAGATCTGAATACAAGCCTCGTCGAGTTGCAAATCTTGTGTCTGTTGCAGCTAGAGCTTTCACTATTTCTGAGTTTAACAAAAAAATTTTGGAAATACAAAAGATAAGTCCAGGATGCGCTGCTTATCTGGTCGATATTGGTATGCAATCATTCAATTCTTTATTTATCTTATCAAAATCATTGTTATATTTCAATATACAAATAATGTTCAACTAACACCTATTATAATTAAAATTGATTTAGGATTTGAGCATTGGACTAGAGTGCATTTCAAAGGTCGAAGGTACAACATAATGGACTCCAACATTGCTGAATCATGGAATGCTGTCTTGAAGGAAGCAAGAGAATATCCTTTGATTTGTATGTTTGAATACATCCGCACATCTGTTATGAGCTGGTTTGCTATTAGGAGAGCTAAAGCAAACTCATATGAAGATACTCTGACTCCACATGTGAAGAAAATACTTGAAAACAAATTTGAAGATTCAACGAGTCTGTTCGTGCAATAAGCCAATTCGAATTTCAAGTTCAATCTCAAGAAGGTGAATGCTTCACAGTTAGATTGGTGGAGGGAACATGCTCATGTATGGAGTATCAGCAACTAGGGATTCCATGTGCTCATGCCGTAGCTGCAGCAGCAAGTATCAAGATACCAACAGAGACAATGGTTTCCAAAGCTTTTTATGGAACTTGTTGGAAACTTGGGTTTGATGAGAAGATTTACCCTGTTCCATCTGTTGGTAATGTGGAAATTGGAGAAGGTTTTAGAGGGGAATTGCTACCGCCTGATGTTAAACGTCCTGCTGGAAGGCCAAAGAAAATCCGCATTACTTCTCGTGGTGAATTCAAGGTACAGAAATCACTCTCTAATTTTCCATCTGTTTATAAATTATAAGATGTATCTAATTTACTTCCTAATCAGCGTAAGGGGAAGAAAGGAGGACGTAAATGCAGTCGTTGCCACCGTCACGGACACAACAAGGCTTCTTGCCGATATGCCATTTGATCACCACTCTGTACACATGGGGCCAACCAGCTGAGAATCCAAAAACTATCTCGTAGTAGCTTGTATTAATGAATAAGCACATATATATGTGATGTGCCAGTTACAAACTGCCTTTTTTGTGGGTTTTGGTTGTCTAAATAGAGAGTTATATTCATTCATGAAATATAACTCTATATTTAGACTTAAAAGATAAACCATATTGCCCAATGTATATATGGGTTTGCTAGTCTGTCGCAGTTTGTTACTCTTAATCCAGCTGGTTCTTTTGTTGTAAGATATTAATACCCTTTTATGTTTAATTAAACTATTATGGAATCCTCTGTTTATATTAAAACTTATGACTCAAATCGTTGATAACATATGGTACAATGAAACTTATGTCACAAAGGCGAGTACATTAAGTACAAATGAAACAAAAGAAACCATTACATTTATGAAAGATAACTCTTACATAGTAATCTTACTGAATAAGAAACCTATAATACAACCTAAAGCCAAATATAAGATGAGATTACGGATACTATAACTCCCACTGCGTAGAAGAATCTCCATGCGTCTTGCAAAATATTCATCAACCAAACCCTTAACCTTCTCTTTTAAACCATTCTCCCTATCATCGGAAACGTCTTCCCGTTTATCAAGTCTGTCCGGAATTTGTTTTAAACTTGTAGAAAGATCTTCTATCTCATCAGCAAAAGCCTCATCAACCCATTAGAAACAATGATTATCGTTGATAAGCTGAAACAAATTCAAACTCTAAAATTAGTTTTAGAAAACATTAATAACACAATTACCATAACTAATTTTTTGTCCTTTTACCTTTTTCGCCACAGCAAATGAACAACGATAATAGCGTCTGAAGGGATTTTGAGAAGATTTGGAGATAAGTTGAAAAATTTCAGCTTCGCACCAGCATTTCCTCGGAATTCCTACAACTCTTCTTCCCTCCCGAGACACAGAAACCCCACTAGAACTTCCAGAAATAGAACTCATAATTATGATCTCTTGGAAACCTTCAAAATCATACAATATATTAACAAATATCAACAATAACGAACACAATAATAAAAGCAACGAAGTATTTCACAAATTTACCTCTATATAACAGAAGCCACCGTTTTGGTCCACTTGATTTGATGGTGATAGTGAATTAGGGTTCCGTCGAGAAAGTCTCTGTTTTTTGAGAATTTTTCCAGTAAGTGAATTTTGAAGACATAAAGCAATAGAAATATGTAATAGGTGGTACTGGTTTAAACAAAACCGGGTCTACTATGTGTCTAACCGAAATTCAATTAAAATTGAAAATCCAAATAAAAATAAAAAAATTAGAAGGATGTATTACGCTTTCTATATAAATCATACAATTACAATTCGAAACCGTAAACCATTACATTTAACACTAAACAATAAACCATAGATATACAACCCTAAACCCTATACTAATAAAAACAACCCCAAAACAAATAATGCAAACCCTAAACTCTAATTTACACTTCAAGACCATTGAAGTCTATAGTCATATAGAACAACCCAAACATAAATATATTATACCCTAAAGTCTAAAACCCTAAACCCTAACAATTTAAGCAAATACCCTAAATACAAATACATAAACACTTATCTAAAACCCTAAACCCTAACCAGTCAACCCATAGAAAACAAACCCAACACATCCTAAACACTAAACCCTGCTTTGAATATTGAAATATAAATTCATTTACAACAACCCAAACATAATGTTATATACCCTAAACTACCAACCCTAAACTCTCACTATAGATATGCAACCCTAAACCCTATACCAATAATAACAACCCCAACACAAACATAATAAACCCTAAACTCGAAACATTATCTCAAGACAATTAAAGTCTAAACTCGTATAGGACAACCCAAACATAAATATAATATACCTTAAACCATGACCATGTAACCCTCAATCCTAAATATAGATACATAAACACTTATCTTAAACCCTAACCCATCAACCACTAAAAAGCAAACATACCACAAACATAAAATACACTAAACACTAAACCCTATACTCGAAACTCTAAAGATAAGCACTCAGATAACAATCAGTAACCATGTAAAACAAACAAAATACAATTTAAATATATTGAAAACAGAAAATACATTTTCTAATCCGTTATGAAGATTTACCAGAGATAGAACAAATCCATTATTATGAAACTTATTCGATACAAACTTAACCATTATTCAAATCAACTCAATTCAAAACTCATCCGAAAGAAGCAAACCAAAACAACCAAAAAAAAATATTTGATTTGGAAAATAAGAACCAAAACACTCTCTTTAGAATCAACTTCATTCCAAGGATAAGCAATCAACAGCATAACATCGAGCAGCGGTTTTGAGACTCACATCACCAAGCGAAGAACAACACTTCAACTGGTTTGTAGCATGTAGCTCCATAAGAACAAAAGAAGCAACAGCAGACAAACCTGAAATGAAAACCCAAAAACATATCAAATTAAAATATTCCAAAAATATTTGTAATAAATTATGACATCAACATTAGTCAAAAATCAATACCAATATATACACTTACCAGGGATCTCGCATAGAAAAGGAATGTCAAGCCTGTTAATCACAAATGGAGTCTTGTCTGTGGTTCCATGATCATTGTCTTCACCGACACCACATCGTAGATATGGTAACATTTCGGCAATCGGAGCTAAATAATTCCCCAATTCTTCCTCGGAAACACAGGCGAAGTTACTATCAAGGACGGTAATAGTAGCCCCTTTTAGGTCTATAGAAAGTCCAACCCAGTGAAGTTCATTAATATGAACTGGACAATACAACACTTCTGCAGCTGCTCCAACATTTAGAAGATTTCCTTCATTAAAACTAACACAGGTTGGGAACTCAAAAACATCTTTATCAGATGCTGCCAAAAACCTCAAATGCTCTTTTCTAATATTTGGAATATACTCAGGCCCAAGGAATGAAAATCGAGAACAAGAGTCATGCTCGCATCTGACCCGAGCACGACAAACTACAACCTCCATAACCTGATTATAAATACAAATCAAATAATTTTTGTACATTGTCACATACGTAAATGTAAACCACATTTCACTAGTTCAAAACAAGTGACTACTATACCTTTGACAATATCGGGTAGCTAGAACAGAAAAGAGGTTTCAAGACATCAGCATTCACAAAACTTCCATCGGATAATGGTAGCATCCTAATGGTAAATTACAGTTTATTAAAATCTAAAAATACAATAGTAAAAAAATATCTTAATTAACACTAATGTAGATAAATAAAACTTACCATTTCTTAGCAACTGCTTCCTCAAATGCAATTATCTTTTCGGTACCAGGTTCAATAAAAGGAGCAAAGCCACCGATGAGAACGATTTTAGAAGATGCTGAAATCAGTTGATCAGACACAGGGAAAACACCACCATTACCATCAATCCAACTCTCATCTTTATCTCTATTACACTTTCGACTTTTCTTCGAATGTGATTGTGAAGGATTGTATCTATCTGGACAACTTCGAGTTCGTTTGCTTAATCTCTTTTCTTTCTCATATAAAGAATCTTCTGCAGATGGCACTTTATTGACAATGGATCGCTTCAAAAAGGACAAAGACTATATTAATAATCACATACTATATAAATACGTATAACTAATCTATAACATTTACTACCTTCCCCGTAATTGATGTCTTGCCTAATTTTGTATTCAAATTTTCCAAAATATTATCGTCAGACTCATCGTCACCGACATTCTCTCCTCTTTTATGAAGACAGTCTGTTTCACTAGCTTCAGACGGGACAGCAACCTAAAAGTATACATATATCAGAAATTGCAAACCCCTCGATGTAATTAGTTAACTTTACAATGACTAGTACAATTACCTTAGATAGCGATCTTCTTTTTTCCATTTACCTTCTTGGTCGTTCCCTGTAAAACTAAATCACCAGGTTCTTTATTGGGAAAACCTTCAGCACCTAAAAAAATTATATTAATATGTCATAGAGCTAAACATAAAACGAGATACTACATCAAATAATAAAACTAGAATTGAATATAAGTAACATAAACTATATTACCATTTGAGTTATTACCGCTACATCCACCATCATTGTACCCTCCACCAGAATGCTGCTGCTGAATATCAAGTATATCTCTCTTTCTTATCTCAAAATTTTCTTCAAATTCAGATTTCAGCTTCTCCATCACTGTTTTAATATGAACTTCTAAACTTGCAGAAACACTTTTCACTATGTTTGCCGTTCTTTCCTCAAAGGTATCTACCAACTGCTTCAGAAGTGTTGAGATCTCATATGTTGTTTGCAACCCAACATCGACCTGATTAGTCCTAACAAGCCCTCTACCACCATTATCAACTTCTTCTATTACCGTAGAGTTGACCACGACATTCTTCCCTGAACACATAGTAGCAACCACATTAATAGGGGACGTTTCCTCAGCCTCCAACTCTTCATCTTCATCACCAGCAACTTCTGAAGCCTTAACACCTCCATGCCATGAATTATGTTCGAATGGAAAATCTTCCATTATCAAATTCATCAAATGTGAAACAGTGGGGTCATCTTTTTCATCAGCGAATGAAAACTTGGGATCATCCAACTGCCTTTGATCACTTATCAACGACTTTACAGAAGCCTACAATCAAACAGAGTATATGATGAGAACACATAATTAATGAATAAGTAATTTTTTAAAAAATATAAAATTACTTCAGATTAGTTACACAAACCTGACCCCTCAGATCAATTGTTTTCGCTGATACGATGTTAACTACAAACTTCTCCACTTCATCACTGTTATTATCATCACATAAAAAAGAGTACCCAGCAGCTCTTGAAGAAACTATCTCCGGACATGAAGATGCAGCAACCAGAACCATGGCATGCGCAAAGCCTTGAATTGCTGTTGTCTTCTGTACATACTGTTCTTTAGTTCTCGCCTTTGCACTCTCAACAGTTAACAAGAACGACTCCCGACCCCAAGGATAGTTGAGAAAATAGTCAACGTCAGCAACCATTTCAACAACCTCTTTCCTAATATTTGTTGATCCACTTGTAGGACACAAAATTCCTTCCACGATTAACAACAAAGCCAGACGGAAACGTGATAGAGGATCCTTATACTTCTTTCCCAATAGTAACTTATCAAGGATCCAAGCCGGTGTAGGATTATCAAAATCTCCAAACAAAGCTTCCCACATTGGACCTCTCTCCTTCTTATCCACTTTTTTCTTCTGTCGACCTTTCACAGGTTTCTGTTTTTTCTTCTTCTGTGAACTCTCAGCACCAGATACTTGACCACAATTCAAACCTGTGACTAAGGCAAATTCAGAAAGCCCATACCTAACAGGTTTTCCAGAAAATACCCACCAAAGTTCATACTTTTTCTTTGTAACCAACTGTCTCGAAAGAAGATAATGGACAAACATCACAGAGAAGATATGTCCTCCCATTTTCATAATACTCTTAAACTGAGACTCACTCAACATTTGGAGGTACTCGGCATCAAGAGCAGGCTTGATAAGTTCAACCCATCTAAGAGTGAAGTAATTGTTCACCCTTTTTCTACCAGTTGGTTCAAATCCAGTTTGAAACAATCTCTCCGGTAATCCCAACTCTTCCATTATTACTGCAGAAATTAAAACAACTATGATGATCTGATCGATATGTGAACAAAAGACAATAGTTTTTTACAACAAATAACCTAATTCAAACTGATATACGAAGATTAAATACATACAAGTCAACTATTTAATGAAGACAATTACGTATCCTGAACCATTAATCCAACAGACAACACCTACTACAAATTAACAGACATAAGGAGATCATCCCTCCAAATATTATACACATCTATTCCAATAGATAGAGCTGATAAATTTCAAGAAACAAAAGTAAAACCATTGAAACAGATGGACTAAATTGAGCTTCTCAATTTTCAGTAGCAAACACATACACCGAGATTTTCAAATATTTGGAATTGAAAAAAAAGAGAAAGAAAACCTAACCTCACACAATCGTAGGTGTTATGGAAGACAGTATCAAATCGAATTTCCTTTTCACTACAACTATTTCTCAGCAGTAACTCTCGAAATCGACAAAATCAATGGAGATCAAGATTCAGATCTGATACAGTATGGAATCGAACTCTTTTTCAGTACAACTCTTTCGCATTCAAAATTCTTGAAGTCGATAATATCGATGGAGATGAAGAGATTGGTCGGAAAACAATCCAGAGATTTTTTTTTTGGATTGCAATTTGTTTTTAAATTAATAAATTAATCAATAAGCTGAACTCAGCTGAATTCGGCGCGCCGAGAAGGAAGAGTAGAAATGAGGTGGAGGAGGTTATTTAGGTCAATATTGCATAAAATATACTGAATATAGTAACCTATCAATTGATAGTGATATATTCTTAATTTGAACCTTTTTTATGTATATCCAGTGATATTTCCCTTATTTGAGCCTTTTGGCTGATTTTAAAGAGTTCTCTTTTCCTCTTTATGTGATTATATGTGAGAAAACAGAGATTGGTTTAATTTATCTGAAACTTGTGTAGTAATTTACAATAAAAAATTAAGGTTTAGGAATCTAAGTCTGGAGTTTATTTGAGGGAGTTTTAAATATGATTGGAAAATGGATCATTTTGTGAGCAAAATTTGGGGTTTTTAAGGACAACAGATATTTGGGTTTTTGAGAGTAATAATAATAGATGAGGGATAAAAGTAATTTTCGCCATTTGTTGAGGGGCCCGACAGGCCGACACGACTCGAATCCGACGTGGCTGTACAATTGGCCTTTCTAATAAACGGGCTTCAAATGAATTAGCTATAAAATGGGCCAATTCTTCGAATGGCCACTGAATTCCTACTATTACAGAGTAAAATATTCCAGCTTTGGAAGTTGAATCTTGACGCATTCTAAAGTTTATAGAAGATAACAATATACCGTTAAACACTTTTGACTTTCCCCGCTCCACGAATAATTATGGGAATGGAGACAACACGATGAACCATTTCCCCAAGTCAAAAGACTTAAATCGCAGTAAAAAAAAAAAGACTTAAATCAAAAATCTCTATATACGCTAAGAATTTCGGTCTTAAAGATTCTATTGAACTCAAATCGTATGAAAACGAATCTAAAACTGAATAGAAGACAAAACCAGTATATGTTGTTTGGTCGATAATCTAATTGGTTAAATTACTTGTAGAGAAGTTGGTGTGTGACCTAAATCACTACAAGCCTACAAATGTTAATGTATATGAATTGACTAAATAACAATTGGTTGAGTCAAACTATATGACATGAGCACTCTTATAAGTTATAAGTATATGATGAAAGAAGATTTTGGGAATATTTCTAAAATAAAAAGAAGATCAAACCTAAACAACCCAAATGGACTCAAGTGGACGGTATGGTATGGCTTTACCCATATATTATTAATACACGCATTTGTTAATTATCATATTCAAATATCAAAAACTAATTTTAATCATATTTCTCTACCAAACTTTCTGTAAAAAACGTAACTCAATTACAGAAAAAAACGAATTCAAGCAGAAAAATCCTAAGTTACAATATCAGCAGAGGCTTGGAGCAAAAGCTGCAAACCTAAAAAAGTACAAAGTTACTTATTTTGGTTTGACCTTTGAAATCATCTTATTTATGGAACAAAGGGAGAAAAAGTTGACACGTTGCTTAAATGTGTGCACGTATCGACGTACGCGTATGCAAAAAGATGTCCGTATAGACAAACGTGGCCAGCCAACTACCCTTTTGCGATGGATTTGGTAATGTTGACTTTCTTTTTATTTTTATTTATCTTTACAATTTTATGCTGTACGTATTCATGTACCAAATAGCACAAAAAGTGAATATAAGTTTTTTTTTTTTTTTTGAGAAAAAAAAGTGAATATAAGTTTGGATGACAAAAATATCCATATTTCTATTCATAATAACGGCGACGTCATATTTGTTAAGATTTATGTACCAAAAAATGAGAGGTTTTAATTTTTTTTTTTTTGGTGAAAAAATGAGAGGGTTTAATAGAAATCGATAAAACACCAAAACAATTTCCACATAGGATGTATTTCAGGCAAGAAAAGCAAATACCAAACTTTTTTTTTTCTAATGTACAGCAAATACCAAACTTCATGATGGAATCATTAGAAATATTACAAGCTAAAGAAAGAACAAAATAATTCAAGCTTTATAACCTTAGATAATGACTTTTTAGGGTCCAAACATTTGGTTTTAAGTAATACTCAGCACATCAAACATTTTGGTAGCTGTACATTACCATCTCAATCCAAATATGATAAGAATAATAATGATAGTAACTATTTGGAAGTAACTTTTGTTTATAACCGAGAGAATAAGATCACACACTCACATGTAGACGGTTGTAATTACTAAATCAAATCAAAATATATTTTACGTAGGTTGACAAATTATGAAATATCTTTAGTTTTTTTACTTACCAAACTTCCTAGCGACTACTCTAATAACATACCTTCTTTTTGTCCCATAATGATCAAATAATTAATAGATTAAGTAGGTGTATGTGTACCGCAAATATATATTAAAATCTTGCGACTTTTTATCACAGAAAAATACTACAGCTTTGTTGTTGACTAAAACCTGATCGCCACATATAAATACAAAAATACTACATATAAATACAAACATCATTGCCTCATGCAAACTCCAACATTTCCGAAAAAACAAGAAGTAGAAAAACTAAACCAAATAGCATACGTAACCAACAAGACATGACAGAAGAATTCGAAACCGCTAGAGTTTGTACCGGAACATGGTGGTGCTCGTCCAATGGCATGTTCTCCGGCTGCTCTCTGCTACGTTCCACAGAGAATTCTATCAATATCGGTGGCTTTGAATGGCAGAACACTGATACCTTCGATGCAGAAACATATAACGAGAGCTATTTTAATACTTCCACATCCTTAAGCAATTCAAATCTTGATTCCAACTCACAAATCTATGTTTCGAATCAGTCTAACCTGTAAGTCCACATATATCATGTTTGATGCAAAATCATGATCTTGATTCTTGACCTTGTTTTTCTCTCTTTTTTTCCCAGTCATGAAGAAGAAAGATTTTATCCGATAAATAGTTTTCTAGAAGGATTGTTCGATACTAGTGAGCAACAATCCGTTACTAACTGTGCGAAACCAGAACTACTTGAGAGCTTCTTCGATGACATTTTCTTGAACGAATCAAGAATTGTATCAGCCTTTGATCACGAGAGTAGAGACACACCTGAGGAAGAAATACAAGCCTGCAAGAGTTCAACTACTTACAAGGTAGGTAAACCTATATAGTTAGTTTCTTTCATTTTATAGAAAATCTATTTGTCATCTCTTTCTGTAGATTTTGATGTTTTGTTCATTTTCAGAGAGCAAGTGAGAAAAGTAATGAACTCGAATATATTGAGTCATTACAGCCAATAAAAAGACCAAGACTGGAGACGCCATCTCAATTTCCAAGCTTCAAAGTTAGTAAAAATAGTTATTTAACGCATATCCATGCAAAAATTTATATGAGCATTTTGAATTTTCTTTCTTAATTGAAGTTCAGATTGTCTAATTAATTTTTTGGTCAAGACAAAACTGTTTTGATAGTAAATTATAGATACAGTATTTGTGATATTGGACGTTTATTTTTCAAATGCTACTAGCAATATTATTTCTAATTTTGATCCGTACGGATGATAAGGTTCGTAAAGAGAAACTAGGAGATCGGATCACCGCGCTTCAACAACTAGTTTCACCTTTTGGCAAGGTTTGTGTTCTCCATATAATCTTGTTCTATCAATTTCTCTATTAATTAGCCCTAGTTAATAAATAACTTTGTTATTGTTATTTTCTGATGTTTTCTGCAGACAGACACTGCTTCTGTCCTCCAAGATGCTATAGAGTACATCATGTTTCTTCAAGAACAAATCAGTGTAAGTTCTGACTCTCACATTAAATATTCATTATTTTCTTCTTCCTGTTATATAAATTAACTTATTGCTTTATAACCATTTAAATATAAATAGATCTCCAGTAATACACCCCTGAAATCCAAAGGATCTGGTGAACAAAAGCAGGTACTTCAGTTAGTTATCGGTTAAACGACTCTATAATTTAAAATAAATTTAAGATTTTAAGTACTTGCTTTTTGTTCTTTTGCTTATGATCATAAGATTCTTTCAATTCTAGTTTTCAGACAAAACAGAGAATAATACTCATGATGAAGATTATAGTTCAAGACAAGATCTTCGAAGCCGTGGTCTTTGTCTGATGCCGATTTCAAGTACTTTCTCCGCTTCTCCTCCGCATTTGGACACATCTACTTTCTGGAATTAAACTTGTTATAACAAAACAAAATTATAAACATACTTGAACAGTTAAACTCACAGATAGCTTTGTTCTAAGAACTGTAATGTCTGATGTTAATTTGTTTATAAAATGAGATGTCTCGTTCGGTAAATTCCTACAAATTTAGAGCTACATACATTGAGGAATGGCGGAAAAGCTTTTAAAAACTGTATGGCTTCAAGTCATAGCTTATTAGTAATAAAATGTTCGGTTAAAAAAAAAAAAAAAAAAGGAATGGCGGAAAAGTTAATTAATTTTGTGAATTTGCAGTTCTTTTACCAATCATACAATTTTATGGAATAGTAATCTATGTTTGGTAACAGCTAAAATATATATTACAATTTTTTTTGGTCTTTTCAATCATGACACATAATTTTCCCACTCTCCGTAACCGTACCAGTCAGAATCTTACTCTAATAAGATTAGGAAGACAGATTAGATGATTTTTGTTGTTAACTAAATTAGGCAATTAATATCTCAATTCTCAATCAAGGAGATTTTGTATTTAAAAATCACTTTAATAAAAAGCAGCTCCTTTTCAGTTTTCATGGTCCTCAAAGGACACGACTCTGATTTGTTGTTTTGCTAGTGTGTCCTCAAATCAAGGCATATGATTGAATAAGAAACATAAAGCAATGTATTCTTTAAGCACTATTTTCGAAAATTAAAGCAACGAGTCAATAAAAACAAACATAAACAAACTTTCTTTGCGTCAAATGAAATCATTTGTGTTTTTAAATTATTCAAACAGAGACGATAACATATGCTTTTGTTACAAGCACGCCACGATTGAAATAACAATAAAATACCCTAATTCGAGTAGACACGAAATCATGAAGTACAGTGACCGGTTTGTCCCGGTGACTGTTGGCAGTACAAAGACAGGTTTGGCTTATGGAATCATCAAAGCTCTAAAGGAGAGTAAAGACAAAATAAAATAAGATAAGATAATTTAATTTCTTGAATCCATGAATGCTTTACACAAACCAAATAAATCAATCAAAGTATCAGAATAATTGATTTTGTGAGAAACAATAGGTCTAAATGGTAACCGCTAATGTTGCTGAATGCGGAATCTGGCTGAATAAAATGAAGACTTTTTGCAGAATCTGGCTGAATAATTTGTAATATGAATGGTAACAGCTGAATGTTGCTAAATGCGGAATGTTGCTGAATGAAAAATAAATACCTAACAAATTATTTGTGTAACAGATAACAAAATATTCACCCAATTAAATTAAAAATAAATATAAAGTATATAGTTGTAAAATAACTAAATAGATAGTTAAATCAATTAAATAGTTAAAATAGAAATATTAACCGTTAAATGTTTTTAAATGCGAAATAAATAACTAACAACTTATATGTTTACTAGAATATCATAATATTTACTCATTTAAAATTAAAAATATATATTTAATAAATAAGATATGAGCAATTTACTAATAATTGTTTTTTCGTATTTGTTGGGTAATTTCTTCTCATATTGTTTGCATATAACCTAATTGTTGTTTTGATAAATTTTCAATTATTGAGAAACACCTAGTAAGCCTAATAATGTATTTGGATGTAACTAGTTTAAAAAAAATGGAATATAAGGAATCAATTTAAATGGGATAAAAAAATAGAATATAAGAAAACTGATATTTCATTCATTCATTAAAAGTATACATATACAAAATATAATAGTGTAATATTACATATTCATTAAAATAAATGATCTTATGCAACAAAAAAAGAGAGTAAAAGCTTAATGTGTTTTTTGTCATTTTGTGGGATTTACAATTATTCAATTAAAAAACAGCTATATTTGTCATATCTCACAAATCTTTTATTGTTTATTATTTTAAAACCCACATTCCTCAAACTCTTATTCTGCTGCATTCCTCAGATTCAACTGGTGTCACAAATGAAAAATTCAGCTACATTCCTCTCAATTCCTCAATTCAGCTAGCACCAGTTAGACCCAATGATTCCCACTGTTTCTGGAGATACCAACACAGTGATTCAACTAGCAAACAGTAATATATATAAATTGACTGGATCTAAAACCAACCAAAGTACTATTACTGCTTTTTCATTTGAAATTATGGGGACGATTTGAGATGATTCTTCGTACCTGAACTTGACTGTTTAAAGGCACTCTGTAATTTGTTTCCGAATCGATTCACGCAAGAATTCTTATTAGATTCAACAAAGAAGAGACTAGAAATGCTGCATGAATGATTCTTGTAAACGATTACAATTCTCTTGAAGAAGACTCATTTGTATGATCCTTTTATTTCTTTAATGTACAGAAAACAAACAAAAACCCCTAAAAAAGCATTTGCATTTTGCTTTGTTGAAAAACCTAAGACTTTTGTTTTTGTTCTTCCTTTCTTTTTTTACATGAACTACAAGACGAGAATACAACACAGAGTAAACCCAAACTTACAACAAAAACCAGACAACTATAATCCCCAAAAACAGCCACCAAAGACACAAAAACCGATCCTTTCAACATCCATTTTCACACTCCCAAAATCAAGAATCCATTGGATCCCCAAGTAAAGTATGGACTAAGTTAGTAGCATTCCTCCTGATTTTCTCACTCTCATTATCCTCCAAACCAAAGCATATCTCCACGACTCCTTCTCTCTTAACCTCATCAACAATTTCTCGGCTACAACAACACAAGCAATTGAGGATAAACAGAGAATACTGAATCCCTTTCAAACTCCCATTCCTCAAAACGTTAACCAAAACCTCAACAAAGCCACTCACTTTGCTCATTTCTTCTCTCCCTCCTCTACACTTAACCAAAAGCCCCAACACTTCCACTGCTCTCTCTAGCCCTGAATCAGCCGCTTCAACCAAAATAGGCACCGACCCACAATCCACAACCCGTTTTCGATTATCCGGAAACGAGCAGAGAGCGTAAAGAGCCGTCGCTGATTCTTTTCTCTCCCGGTCATTTCCTTGCCGGAGAAGAGAAACAAGAGCAGAGATTGCGTCAGGGTATGAGCCAATCGTGGCTTTGTTCACTTCCACAACAGCTAAACTCGTTAGCAGAGTAGCTGCAATCGCTTTGCAATCGGGTGACCCGACCCGTAATACGGCCACGATCCGTCTTATCACTCCATCGGCGACTAAACCCACTTTGTTATCATCTTCTAAACTGAGATTCAGAAGCAAAGAGAGAGACTTTTCCTGTAGAACCTGATTACCCGAGTCAACACAGTCCAGAGCCGCGCGAACCGCGCCTGACTCGGTGATTTTCCTCCGGATTGACGAGTCTCGCTTCGTGAGTCGGACGAGGCGGGTCAGAGACTCGAGCCTTGACTCGTAAGACGACGATCGAGAGACGAGAGTGGAGATTAAGGATTGGGATTGAGATTGAGACTGAGAGTGTTCTTGCTGAGTCCGAGGATGTGATTTCGTAGGGCTTACATGGGCAAAGTTTGAAATTAAGCTCCGTAGGGCGTGGTTGGGAATTAGAGAAGGGTTTTCTGATAAGGGGAGCTTGGTGATTGGGCAAGTCTGATTGCCGGAATCAATCCACCGTTGGATGGAGACCCGGTCGAAAGTATGACCCGATTGGATGATAACCGGGTCGGACATAATCTCAAGGGAGATCGGGCACCTGAAATCGCTTGGTAACTCAAACGCCATTTCCACTTAAACTCGATCAGGGTGTCAATTTCAAATGAGAAAGAGATAAGATTGCCAGAAGGTTTATAAGATTTCTGCAGGAGCAGAGCAGAGAACCTAACAAAATAAAGCGCTTACTTTTCTCCGTCTTCGAAATTTAACCGAGAGAGAGAGAGAGAGAGATGGGCTTGTGGACCGTGAAGCTTTCGCACTCGCAGCAATGACGAAATTGCCTCTTAGATTTCGTGGCCGTCCGGACGAGGGTATTTTGGGTACAGAGTATATGTTCTACAAACTTTAGGTTTCTTTGTTTTACTATTTATCTAAAACTGAAAATCTCGGGTCTAAACATGATAGCATGCATATACTTTACTTTTCCAAAGTAGAAATGCACAGCCTTGAAACTTCCAAGCATTTTCATTTCCGTTAATCCAATTAGGAAGATTATCAAACATACAATATTCTATAAGATTAATGTTATATAAGTGTTCAACTGCTTATATCATTTCTTCATTATTTACGATTTGTTGGACTAGGTTTTTTTTTGTGGTAATAATGTCAAGATTTATACCAAATTTCTGAATTTTACACTGTTGCAAGTAACTTATTGAGCGAGAAACAAAAGATATATACAACAACCCGAAACAAGAAGGGGAACAAGACAAGAAGCAAATACAACTAAGGAGGCCTTATGCAAGAGAAATAGAACTCCAAGATGGAAGGCAGAGGAGGATTCCTTGTTGGACTAGTTTTACAATCTACACCAGTTAGATGATATTAATTAGAAAAAGGAAGATGCCACATCCATGTATATATGCTGTTTCTACACACACAGTCACACACAAAAAAACATTCTTATGAATACACTTGCGTTTGAATTAAAGCTCTCGACATTGCATTAGTAAAAACTTATACAAATTTACACTTATTTAAAAATTTATGGTGGGCAATAGCACATCCCGAATTTATATATATATAAACATCTTTTGTAACAAAAAGTGTGATTTAAAAAAACAAACCAGATGACTGAACAGGTTTTTTGAGAAAGAAAGGGAGGGTATCTCATCATCATTCCATAATGCTCATACCTCTATCTCATTGAGGTCATGCTCTTCTTTGACCTAGATTTGTTTGGTTATGGCCGATTGTTTTTAACAGATTTTATGTTGTTATTTTTTGTACCGGATGAATCCGGAGACATGTTTTCTTACACGCTTTGCCATTGATCCTTCCCGAAATGGGATAATAAATTTCAAATTCAGTGATTAAAAAAAAATGTATTGTAACCAATCAGCGACCATATATTTAGTCTAGTGGCTGCAACTAGAAAAATACTCTTCCATGCTAAATTTGGCATATATGCTATTTTATCATAGCATTTGCTCCAATGGTATTGCAAATGTTATGACCAAAGAGCATCATACTATTTTTGCTTCCAAATTTGGCATAAAATTATACTGATTTTTTTTATTTATAAAGTAGTCATTCAATTTATAAATAGTTTTAATTTAACAGTTCAATTGTTTTGATTATGATTTATTTAAATATATTAAATACTCATAACTCTACTTAATATAAATAACATTTATTTAATAAAAAATATAATAACATAATCATAATAAACTTAAAACTTATTTTTAGAAATACTGAAATTTTAAAAATATAAAATAATAGCCTAAACAACAAATAAATCATGTAGTTTTATGTAGTGTGTTGTATTATTTTTAATATTATAAATAAAAAAATTCAATTATTATAATTATGCATGTTTTTGCAAGAAAAAAAGGTATAAAATTAAAAGAAAAAATCATGTAATTTTAGTAATTAATATAGCATGAATCATTGGAAAGAAATCCAATGCTATTGCAAAAAAAATTGCCACTATAAACCATTGGAGATGCTCTCACAATAACGAGTGTGCCGTTTCAATCTATTATTTAATTTAAAAGTTAATTTCATACTACTTTATACTTTCTTCTTATTATTTGATGATTTAACTTTTTTTACTTATTCGTTATACTTGATGTTTTAGATTATTAAATGTACTTTTGGTTAATTAATGCAACCAAAATGTAAACTTCAAGAGATTTATATGATTTTTATTGGCTAATAGTTATTTAAAATGAAATAGTAATACACTAATAATTAAACATTAATTGTTTCTTAATCCATGTGAAAACTACAAAACATTAAATAATAAGAAATTGTGGGAGTATTTTATGATTCTTAATAAGAAACCTCCTTGCTTGTTGTACCTTGCGTACATGCGGCGTTAAATGCTTAATCTTTTCGGTTTATACTCTGCGTACATGCGTTTAATGCTTAATCTTTTCTGTATTTTACACGTAATAAAAAACAGAACACACATATGTCATGTCTTTATGTGTATAAATACGTAATGAGTCCTAAACCCAATATTTGCATCATGACATGCACCAACATACATTAAACACTCAGAATAGTGTCTAGTGTGTGTGTGTGTGTGTTTTTGTTTTTCGTTAATAGTTTTTTTTTTTTTTTTTGGTAACTGGATATAGTCGTTTATAGGTTAATCTATCTAAATGCAAATATAATAATAGCAGCTTTATAGAGGGCTTCTTTAGAGAATAGAAAGTAATGGAGGAACGCTTTCAAAGGAATATTTTGGTTGACTCGTAGAGTTAATTAATCTTGCTGATACGAACAACATTGTGTGTTATGTTTTTTCGTGCAGATGATGTGTTTATTTTGTTATATACGCAATAAAATGAACTTGGAACAACTTGCATCAGTACATGTAATTCCATAAACACATACTTTTATGTGTTTGTTTATATTTTCTTCCGTTATCATGTTCTTTCTTTTAAATGATGTTCAAGATAATACCAAATTCCTTCTATTTTGGAAAAAAACATAATATGGGTAATACGTAGATCTTAAGTACTTTTGTCTTTTTGTCTTACTCTAGCAAGATTTGTCTTTGATACAATAAAATTATAAGATAAAAACAAAAAAGAAAGAGGGTTGCGTTATTCGAGAAACTCTTTATCATTGCAATTTTTTCCCCTGCTTCTACGGTTTAATTACTAACACCGAGTCACCGAGCAGTTCAAGACTCGAATAAAGGGGGAACACGACTCATTTGGAGGGATCATGCCTGCCACTGCACCAAACAATTGTTTGGTTTCTCTGCATGCTCCAAAAAGTCGTTTCGTATAATAAATGAAAACTCTCTTTAATGGACGATGCGGCTAACCGGGAACAAGATATGGATAAAAAGACTGATATGAATGGTAAGTACTCTTATCCATGCGATTTTTTTTTTTTTTATATGAGGTTGAAACATCCATTTTGCACAGCAAACTTCTTTTCTAGGTTATTGCTATATCTTTTTGTTTATTTTTACTTTATCTTTATAGCCTAAATCTATTAACAGTTTAGCTTACTCGCGAATTAATACATCCCTTGTAAGTTGTAACGTATTTAGTCGATTTTAAAGATATTGACAATGTTTTTATTATTTTGGTGCTTGTTTATTGTGAGCACTGAGCAACTACACCAATATAGCTAGTTGATGTGTTTTTATATAATATTTCCATATGACAAAAAAAACTATGTAATGTTTTAGAATTATTTAAGCATACTTACAAATTTGAAGGTTAAATACTTAAACCATTAAAAAATTCATATCGTTTGACAAAAAACATTAAAAATAAAAACAACTCTTTTAAATTCATTCCTACTCATTTGTTCTATGCAGATCTTGCTTCCGTCATTTCCGCATACTCTATTGAAAAATTTCATACTTCAATATGAAATCCTTTGTTGGAGCATGCGGCAAAAGCGGAAACAACTGAATACATAGAAAACTTTTAATAGTCATGAAATTGTTTTTTTTGTCTTAATTGTTTTTTTGAGCTTTAATATATTATGTAAATGAAGTGTTATAACTTATAAGTTGACGACGGACTCTATGAGTTCTCGTGGTTTTTTATAGATAGTTTTAGCTATTGGTTATAAAATTTTGATTTTAAATGAATATCTTTATTGTTAAAAAGACTTAGTTTATCGTAAATATTTCTGACTTATTTTTCAATATATTCATAATTAATATAAATCAAATGATGTTGTGAAGCTTATTATAGATACAGTCTCGTTCACGACATAAATATTTATAGTTGACAAACAAAACATTAGTTACAATATTTTAAGAAGTCAAAATTACTTACTCTATCCATTTCAAAATTATTTTCATTTGTAGGATTGTTTTTTTCTGTTTCAAATTAGTTGGTGTTTTCAGTTTCCAATGTAAATTTTTGTTTCATTACCAAATTAAACCTCAAGTCTTCGGAAAATACCAAGAGCCAATTTCTTTTTTAAGCATATAATAAAAAGTTGTTTTTAATATGTGTGTAACAACTAACAAGCTAGAATGACAATTATTTTAAAACGGAGAGAGTATTAGTTATATAATTCACTAATATGGGAAGTTGGTTTAATTCAACCGTTTTCATTAATAATCTACTTGAAACTGACTTATTAAAGGTCTATTGTATTTGCGCAAAAAAGGTCTTTTGTATATTTTTAACTAAAATGCAAGTCGTTTTTCATTTTCATTTATTACCATTCCATAAAAAATAAATAAATAAACTAAAATACTTTTAGCATCGTCTTTTAAAACGTAATTCTGACATTCCACAATTTATCAAAAGTCAAGGTCTTGACTCTGATTGGTAACCCATAAAATTGTGAAATTGAATTTTCAATGTGATTAGAAATTTGACCTGCGAACTTAAATATACAAAGTTGAAAATTTATTAATTTAATTTAACTATACTAATGATATACACTATTTGTATTTATTAATTTAATTTAACTATACTAACTATAAGTATTTCTATTAAATTTTAAAAATCCTAATATTATACTAATGATATACACTATTTGTTCATATAGTGATTTTAATTCTGTATTAATAATTTAACTATCGGCTCTTATCCGCACTATTACTTAATCCTAAATTTTATAAGCATACTTTAAATATTATTTTCCAATACATAACCTATATTTACTGGATCCTTACCCTTTATAATTTTATCATTTACATATAATATTCTCACATATTTATATATATACGTAAATGAATCAGAGATTTTATCCACAAATTTGTAAATAGATTTCATAAATACTTAGTTACTATTATTTTTCTTTGGATATTCGAACACTTAATTTCTTTTTTTACTGAAACTGTTATTTAAACATGAGAACATGAAGATATACTTTTTATGAAAAACTAAAAAGTTAAAGAACAGTTGAGAAATTTTTACTTTCTAGATGTCATGTGTCACAATTCTGGAGAGGCATATCATCTTATTATAGTATAAATTCTACTGAATGTTTACCAATCATAAAAAAAGGTTACGGAATTATAGTAAGTAACTTTCATTTTGGATGCAAATGTTCAAAGAAAAGTGCATCCATCAAACATGTATTTACTAGTTTAATAGCCTAAAATTGTATATCACCATTAAAATAAAAATTATAAGGAAAATTGTATTCCACCATTGGTTAGCTTCGACCGGTGAGTATTTTGTCAGAGTGTTTCTCCTAATATATTTAGACAACAATCGGAGCAAGTGTTACTAATCGAGTATTCTCTATATCTAGAATAGCTAATATTTTTTTTTTTTTTTAATATGAATAGAAGTTTGTATGTTATGCCTACAATAGTTATATGAACACACAATTTTTTCGTTTCATTTTTATATATTTATTACATACAGTAGTTAAATGAACACACATATTTCTATTTGTTAACTTGAATAAAAGTACCTAAAATTTGTGTGTTTGTACATTTAAGTGTAAAATAGTCAGAAAATGATTAGCGCATATAAACTATAAAGTATGGAGTATATAGTTATAAAAAATATATCAAAACCCATAAAAATGGTGTGTTTGTATTGTGTACCCATAAACACACCATTATTATATGTACTGATGACACAATCCTGGTGTGCTATATTTAATTACTAGATTATTTAACATTAAACCAAAAAAATATGGTTCCATGTATGTTTTAGAAAACAATCGGAAAGGTGTTACTAAACGAGTATTTTCTATATCTAGTCTAGATAAAGTAACCAAATACACAACTAATTTAACTATACAAATATCTATAGGAACAAGTGTTACTAATTAAATTTTTAATGTGCTATTTATATTTTTTATTAATTTATTGATTATTAATTTACGAAGGTTCTTATGTAGTATATACTTTACACGTACATGGATTAATCATTTTGTGACTTTTTTATACATAAGTACATAAAACTTGTGTGTTTATATGTTTACGTGTAAAATAGTCACAAAATGATTAACTCATATAAAGTATTAAGTATAGAGTTATAAAATATATCAAACACAAAAATTGTGTGTTTATATTGTGTACTCATAAACACACCATCTTTATGTGTTCACAATCTGTGTGTGCTAAATTTATACAAGAGTCAGGTTTTTTTTTGTTCAAAATAAAAGAAAATATTGTTTCAAGTTTTAGAGATTTAAGAATCTGATCATTTTACTGATATGTAGAATTCCGCTCCAAATGCTTCTATTAGTATTAAGTATTAACTACTAGATATACGCAAATAGATGATAATATAGAAATTTCTCAATTTTAGCAATTACTTTTATACATTAAGTTGATAGATTTTTTTTTGTTTTTCTTCTTCTTCATCTTTATTCTTCTTTTTCAAAAATTCATATGTTATCAGAAATTTTTATAAATATACTATTTACATACATCTTACAAAAAAAATGAGATCAGTGAATAAAAAACCTTCAATAATAATAAATTTCAGTTATTTTGAAGGTTGATAACTGAGCCAATGTTTGCCTTTTTTCCATATATTTCTGTTTATCTACATATATATCTCATAGCTTCTGGATTCAAAGAAACCCTAAAAACATTTGTAATATGTTATCCTTTTTATCAGTGTACTTATTATAATAATTTTTTGATCAAGTTAATTTTATGATAATTCAAACTTTGGGTCAAGTTAAAATACACCCTTTTTTACCATATGAAACATTTGTTTTTTGATGAATTAAATGTATTTAACTTGTGATCAAGTTTGATCAAAATAAAATATTTATCTATTCGGTCAGTTTTTTAGGTTAGACTAGAATCAATTAGATTGATTTTTTTTTTTTTTTTTTTTTTTTTTTTTTTTTTTTAATTTAGACGCCTACTATCAAACTTCCTATTTATATAGGTTATCACTGTCTTGATCTTTTTTTTTATATAAATTTGTGAACCATAGTTCATCTTAAAAGCCGAAATAAGACTTTTATATGAAACTATTGATTTCATTAGTTAAGCAATCTTTATATTTTTTATTATATGAATGATCTAATGATTCAGTTTTCTAACAAACTATATAATCAAAAATAGATGAGGAGGAAAATATAAATATTATAAAAATAATTAATATATAAATACGATCTCTATGACGACTGTATGTACCGTACATATAATTTGTATGTTTATAGGTTTATGTGTAAAATAGATGCAAAATGATTAATACATATAAAGTATTAAGATTATATACAAAATATATTAAACACATAAAAATTGTGTGGTTGTGTACTCAATCTTGGTTTGTTTTATATAATTATACACGATATCAAACACATACAAGTTGTGTGAGCTGTGTACACAATCTTGGTGTGTTTTATTTATATTTTACTCGTTTCAACTCTTTTACATGTATTATTGCACACAGTTTGTATGTGTTTATCTATCTATCTATATATAGACGTAATAACTAACTTATTTTGATGATAGATCTTTTTTTTTCCTTGGTAAGCATTTACTTTTTCAGTTAGATTTTGTTGTTGTTGTTGTTGTTGTTATGAGGTGTGTAATACCTTGCACCAGAAACAATATAGCAGAACAAGTTAATTTTAATTATTAATTCATATACTCGAGATGAGTCTTTTGACCTTTCGTTCTAGTTACAAAAAGGGGGATGAAGGATAAGTAGACAATTTGCAAGTTGAGAAAAAACAGGACCGTAGTAAAGGAGGGAATAGAAAACACAGCTTCTTATTAGAGTTTGTTTGCGGTATTTCTGGTTTTTTTTGTGTTATCATGATACTAATTTGTACGATCCGTAACAACCAGTGATTTAAGATTTTGCAGATAACAAATCAAAACAAAAAGGATGTTGATATACTATGCTTAAGGCAATATATCAGCTTTCTTTTAGATTTGATTGGTTACTAGTAAAATTTGAAAACACTGATTGATATGAATCATAATAAATAGTGTTATGACTGTAACCTCAAGAATGTGGAACCTTATATTGCCTACAAATCTAACACAGACGGGTGTGTTACACACTTTGGAGTATAAATTCTGAAGAAGTGTATGATATAAACTTATAAAGATTGCGGATGATGTGGCACAAGTTGAGTGGAAGATGAAGCTTTGGCGTCGCCATGTCAAAGTTATAAGCTGGTGTGAAATAGCTGAATGGAGCATGAAGTCATTTGGAATAAGGTTCAAGAAAGATTTTCGAAATCGTATGACGAAGATTTGAAGATGTCTTGTTAATTGGAAGTGTAAATTAACAAACAGAAAAATGTTATCTTTCTTAACTAAAATTATTGTTATCCGGAGAAGAACTTTAAAACACTACTAATCATTGAGCTCTCAACATGTGTATTATTTAAAACTCTTACAAATTTAAACTAACTAGGAGAGTACCCGCGCAATGCGCGGGTTAATATATTCATAGTATTTTTTCATACGAAGGTGTAGATAGTGAAAAAAACCAAGAAGCATATATAGTTGGCAAGAACATATGAGCAGTTACCAATTTGTGTCCTCCCTTTAGCTCATTAAGAGCTATGAGGTTTCAAAAATCTTTGCTTTCATTTTCTAAATAACGATAAAAAAAACACTTAATCTAGATAAAAGAGATCAAATTTTGTGGCACTGTGATTGATTATGTCCTCTTCTTCATCACTCTCTTCACTCTACGTCTCCCTCTGAAATTACAAAACCACAAGATCCAATAGCTTGGTGTTCTCTACTTCTCTCCTTGGTGTTCATTTAACTTGTTCACTTCATCATGCAACGTCAGCAATGAAACCGCACCTACAGAGATCCAAACCAAAATCAATAATTTTTCTCTGTTAGACTGAAAAACCCAAAAATTCTGTATATTGCTTTTATCTAATTAGTAATTTTTTTCTAATTAGTCACCAAACCAAAGAACGTATTCACAAGCCTTCATCCAATAGTAATTTTTCCATGACTAAATTATAAATATTTCTCGAGCCAATTGATTTCCAAGGGATGTTATATGTATAATCAAGAATGCAATCAAATAAACATTAAAGCACGTTCACGTCAAGAGAAAAACAGAAAAGGTTTAGCAAATGAGATAAAAGGTCATTATGTTGACTTACTTTGTCCCACCTCTGTTCTCTCATATTCCATGCATAAGCAACACCATTGTCTCCTTCCCTTACAACTTTTGTCTGGCCATCACTACCTGAGAAGGCACATCAAATACAAGAAGATGTTACAAGAATGAGCATAGCGAGACAGTACCAATTTACAAAATACAAAATTTGGAGAATAAGTGGCACCTGGCACCGTCAGAGCATCAAGACCCGGAAGCTCGTTAAGTTTCATTCCCCCAACCTTTTTCCTGAGATAAAGAACGGCACGCATGTACTTTGCAGTTATATATAGAGCATAAAAACACGAATCAGACACCATCAGCAGGTCATATCATTAAAAAAGCATGAAATTGCCATGTGAAAGTGAAAAAAATATCCAATCGACACAGAACTAATATATAAGAGTTAAGATAATCATAAATGATCAGATTACCTGCTCCAATCGAAATTAGCGAATTATATGCATCAATCTCCATCTGATCTGCAATCACTTCATCACGTACTGTCCAAACACGAACCACTCCATCCGAACATGCTGTGACAATATCCCCACTCTCCAAGAATTTGGCATCCCAGACACAGCCTGTGCGTTCCAAACTCTGAATGCAGACTCCATCTGTACCAGTTATTAACAACAAAGTAAGAACAACAGATCAATCTAAAAGAAATAGACATGATTTAAGACCGCAATGTTCTCGTTTCGCTAGTGATATCATTTATAACACCTATCGCAGACCAATCTTTGCAAGCATTACAAACTGGTTTCTGATCACTTTATATTGTCTGAAACTCTAACAACAAACTCCCCATTAGCTGTAACAAAGTAATCCAATTTGATGCCACGTCTTCTACAAAACTATGATGCAGGAAACCTCCAGTGATGGTCCTAGAACGTAACAATAATGGAATACTAATAATATTCACACAAGAAGAACTAAAAAAAAAATACTTACTTTGTATCCTTTCATATCCTACAATATCAAACTACCAACCTTTCTTCTGCGAATATCTTTCGTACCTATCAATATTCCAACGGAAACAGAGTCAAAGTTCCAAGTAGAAAGAAGGATAACACTTTCTATGTTCAGTATATAAAAAAGGAACTAACATTCTACATATGTCCATGGCAAACAAAGAAGCCTCTTCTCCACCAGTACCTAACCAAGATATTCATTTGTCAAAAATAACCTAGATAACGTTGGAAGTAAGCGATGTTCAAGAGCATTATTAGTTCATAAGTCTACCTGCTCTCACCTCCAGGATACAATCCCTTTCACCAGCTTCGTCTTTAGGAAGCAAAGACTTAAGCAGCAAAGTCTGCAGTCTCTTCTCTTCTTCCACCGCCTCACCTAATTCACTTACAGCCATATCAAGCATGTCCTTGTCATCCGAACTCTCTGACACCAGAGATTTCAGTCCATCAATTTCCTACCAGAAGGAATTAAACTTTATAAGCGATGACCTTTTTTAGATTAGAGACGAGGAGGAAATACAGTACCTTTTGTTTGGCCCTCAAATCATTGATCAGCTCCATTGACTCTCTCAGCTTCCGAAGTTCCTTTTAGCTCTTGAAAACTCTTCTTGTGAGTACTCGGGCTGTCTTTTCAATCAACACAACACAGTTTATTGAACACTTCAAAAATGAGGATTTGAAAACATATAAAGCAAAAGGTTTGGATTACCTAGTTAATAAGCCTCTGAAGAACAGCATTTCGGTGTTCTATCGACGATAGTCTCTGATCCATTATCTTAATAAGATCTGGAGACAGCTGAGGTTCCATTTCTGCCATTACAGAGCCCATTTCAATCAAATACCAAACTGAAATTCGCTAAAATGGAACTCAGTGCAGTGTTTAATCCGCAATCGAGTTTGTTTACTAGTTTTAAGTCAAAGAAAATGAGTAAAAAACTTTGAGAACGAAGAAAAACCTACCGGTGCTGTACAGACGAACCATCTCCGACGCGACCAGGCGTGCCAAAAACTACTTATAAACTCTTGAATCCATAATTTCAGAGAAGCGTACTAATAGGAAGAGGTTATGCACAACGTGAAACATTCAATGAAGCAAACATCATACAGCTAAAGACATGTTTGCATAAGCAGGGTTTTGAAGCAAACACCATAAAGCAACATTCCATAAGCAAAAGGCAGTCATCAGACAGGATAAGCATTAACATCCCACTCACAAAAATGAAGCGTAATGGTAAGAAGTGGTTTGACCAACCTGAAAGATATCAGCAAAACTCTTTTGCTTGCCTCCAAGACCCAAATCAGGCAAACCAATAAGCCCATTAGCATCCCACTGAGAAGAAGAAGCATTAGTTTTCTCAGGCTCGAACTCGTGCTGCTGATTCTGTTCAAAACCCGGAGGCATAGAGAACAAAGACCGACTCTCATTCACTTTTCTTTCACTGAAATCAGCACAATGGTTACATGCCTTCAGCTCATACATATCTTGTATTAGTCTTAAATTACGGAAGAGACTTATAACGTAGTATCCAAATAACCAACGTTCTTACATAGGACCATTACGATAAAACGGAAACATACTTAAATCAATAATCCTGGTGGGGTTAAATGGCTTGATATATCAAATCAATTTCTCACTTGTTGCAATAGACATGATAGAATCAAGAACATAACAGTAAACAAATTTCATATTTCACATCGAGAATATGTATTGATAAGAAAATAGACGCCATGCGTTGAGAAAAATCTCGAGGAAATCAATGAGAGGCGGGATACAAAGGAGACTTAAAATCTACAAAGCAAAACTGATGCATGGAGAAATTCTAATAGTGATGTGAAGGCGAGAGCAATCCAATTCGAAAGTCTAATAAAATTCGAAAATATTGTAAGCTGGTGTGGTGGGTGGAGCCATAGTTTGAGCGTTTGCTGATGTTTGCGAGGGAGATGATGTGTTTGTGGGAATGGTCGAGGGAAAGATTTAGGGGTTCGTACCTTCTGATTATGAGAAGCATGACGAACCCGTCTTCCAGTGAATCGCAGTGGCCCCATACACGCAGGAGGCGAGCCGTGATAGTCTCTAGTCTCCACAGTCGGGCCTAATAGCAAATCGTCGAAAGTGACCGAAGACGGTGGTGGAGCGACATGGTAACCGTGAACCATAGCGACGGCCGGCGAAGAGAGGCACCCGTCTTCGTCAGGGGAGATAGTGACGGTTCGGAACTTCTGAGTGCTGAAATTCTTCGAGAGCAAAAAACAAATGGGGAGATGAGATTAAGGGGATGTGGATGGAGCTTTTGAAAGGAGAGGAGGATAATAGAAGGCAACGAACCGCTACCTCCGGAGTAATAAGCCACATTAATTGCCGGAATAAAGATGTACGTAACGCCGGGAAGAGGGAGATGAAGAGTCTCGGCGGATGGAGGAGATTAGTGAAATCGACTTCCGAGTTCAAAGCGTTCGAGTGGATGGAGACGACGTCGTTTCGTTCGAACTAAGCAGCCAAAAAAAAATTATTTCAAAACGACGTCGTTTTAGGCTCAACAGGGAGAAAAAAAAGGCTGACGTGGCACTCTCTGGAAACGACGTCGTTTTGCTGTAAGACGAAATAAAAAAACTACAACGCAAAACGACATCGTTTTGGCGTTTGGAAGGAAAAAAAAAAAAAGGTGTCACATGTCCCAAACTGGAGAATGTCCAAGCCTTACTAGATGATTGTCCGCGCCTAATGCGCGGGTGAATTGTGGACTTTTAAGATTTACATAGAAATTTGAAATTTATATTGGACAAATAAGTATAAAGTTTTGAGAACTTAGTACAAAAACTGAGATATAATTTTCCCATCTGATTAATATTTTGTTTATATGTTGTGTTTTGTTTATTATGAAATCATTTATAACAACCAACATATATCAGGTTCGCCGTCAATGAACTACAAAAATAGAGCAAGAATCGACAAAGAGACTAAGGGTCTGATTGGTTCTCCCGCTACGACCCGCAAACGCTGCGTTTATGATTCGTAGCAGTTCTTGGTGGTTTATAACAATCACAATTTCCGCTTTGAACTGCTCTATACCATTCTGTACCGCTCTAATTATTGATAATATAATTCTTAAATGCATATAAATGCAAAGAGTAAAAAATATTGTAAATTTTGGCTAACACTTACAATATTGAATAATTTATATTCAATTCAAAGAACATGACTCTTTGCACCTTATTTCCAACATACAAATGTACGTCTCAAAAGTAATATAGTAGAAATATATCACATAAACTATTCTGCAATGTTCTCACAAACAAAACCTGATTAGCAAATCTTCCGCCGTAAATATGAGTCAATGATTTTTAAAAAAAATTAATTTGTGCAACATAGATTGACAAATATCCAGAATACTCAAAATACTTTTCCAAACAAATATTGTAAGGTTTTAATGCAAAATATAATTCTAACAAATTTTCACCAAAATTTAAGTCTGTAAAGTACATGTGAACATATTAAAAGTCGAAAAGTTGTTTTCCAAATATTTTAAAAAAAATCACTTAGACAAACTATTATGCAATGTTCTCACCAAAAAAACCTGATTAGCAAATCTTCAGCCGTAAATGTGAGTCAATGACTTTTTTTGCAATTAATTTGTGCAATATAGATTGAAAAATATCCGGAATACTCAAAATATTCTTCCTTAAAAAAATTGTAAGGTTTTAATGCAAAATATAATTCTGCTAATTTTCACAAAATTTTAAGTTTGCAAAGTTCCCGTGAACATATTAAAAGTAGAAAAGTTGTTTTCTAAATGTTTAAAAAAAATGCAATGTTCTCACCAAAAAGACATGATTAGCAAATCTGCACCATAAATATGGGTCAATGATTTTTTTTCAAATTAATTGTTGCAACATAGATTTACAAATATCAAGAATATACTCAAAATACTTTTTAAGGTTTTAATGCAAAATATAGTTCTGCTAAATTTTCATCAATCTTTAAGTCTGTAAAGTTCATGTGAACATATTAAAAGTCGAAAAGTTGTTTTCTAAATGTTTAAAAAATATCGCTAAGACCAGTTATTTTGCAATGTTCTCACGAAAAAAAACTGATTAGCAAATCTTCTAGCGTAAATGTGAGTCAATCATTATTTTTGCAATTAATTTGTGCAACATAGATTGACAAATATCCATAATACTCAGAATACTTTTCCAAAAAAATATTGTAAGGTTTTAATGCAAAATAAAATTCTAATAATTTTTCACCAAAATTTAAGTCTGTAATGTTCATGTGAACATGTTAAAAGTCGAAAAGTTGTTTTCCAAATGTTATTAAAGAAATCGATAAGATAAACTATTTTGCAATGTTCTCACCAAATAAACCTGATTAGCAAATCTTCAGCTGTAAATGTGAGTCAATGACTTTTTTGCAATTAATCTGTGCAACATAGATTGAAAAATATCTGAATACTCAAAATATTATTTCAAAAAAATATTGTAAGGTTTTCATGCAAAATATAATTCTGCTAATTTCTCACTAAAATTTAAGTCTGCAAAGTTCCCGTGAACATATTAAAAGTGGAAAAGTTGTTTTCCAAATGTTTTAAAAAATCGCTATGGCAAATTATTCTTCAATGTTCTCAGCAAAAAAAACCTTATTAGCAAATCTTCCGCTGTAAATGTGGGTTAATGATTTTTTTTACGATTAATTTGTGGAACATAGATTGACAAATATCCTGAATACTCAAAATACTTTTCCAAAAAATATTGTAAGGTTTTAATGAAAAATATAATTATGCTAATTTTCAACAAAATTGAAGTTTGTAAACTTCTTGTGAACATATTAAAAGTCGAAAAGTTGTTTTCCAAATGTTTTTTAAAAATTGGCTAAAACAAACTATTTTGCGATGTTCTCACAAAAAATATCTGATTAACAAATATGCGCCGTAAATGTGAGTCAATGATTTTTTCCAATTAATTTGTGCAACATATATTGACAAATATCTAGAATATACTCAAAATACTTCTCCAAAAAAGTATTTTAAGGTTTTAATGCAAAATATAATTATGCTAAATTTTCACCAACTTTTAAGTTTGTAAAGTTCTCATGAACATATTAAAAGTCAAAAAGTTGTTTTCTAAATGTTTTTAAAAAAACTATTTTGCAATGTTCTCACAAAAAAAAAACTGATTAGCAAATCTTCCGGCGTAAATATGAGTTAATGATTATTTTTGCAATTAATTTGTGCAACATAGATTGACAAATATCCAGAATACTCAAATACTTTTCCAAAACGTTTTGTGAGGTTTTAATACAAAATATAAATCTGCTAATTTTTCACTAAAATTTAAGTCTGTAAAATTCCCGTGAACTATGAAAATTCGAAAAGTTTTTTTCCAAATGTTTTAAAAAATAAATATCCATCAAATTTTATGTCCAAAATATGATTTCCATAAATCCCCAATATTTTTTTGTTACACAATTTTCCCTTCCAAAATTTAAGGGTGAAAATATATTATTCTGCAGATTTTCAGCCAAATTTATTTATATCAAAAAAATAAATATTTTATTTATTTATTTATATCAATATATGATTTAAAAAGCTTTTGCAAAAAAAAAATAATAAATAAAGAAAAAAAGAAATCATTGATTATAGTATACTGTATACACCATACCATTGCACTTTAAAAAATCCAAACATTCTTTAACTATTTATCTGCTGCTCCTATGTATTCTTTCACATATTTTTTTTTTTTGTTTTTGTATTGATATGTTGTAAAATTTGATAGTGATGATGATACAAAAATTTAAGTTTTAATATGTTCTAAATATTCAAGTTTTCATGCTACATCAATGATTTCTCCAATGTCTAGCCAAAACGTAAATCCATTAATATTTCAAATATATTATTTACGTCAGAAGACTAATTACATTTTTTCCCCCAAAAAGTACAATTGCAAATAACTTTTGCCAGAAATTAATTTCATAAAAAATTAACTATAAATTGAAAAATGTTTTTTTGTTCAAATGATTCTCCAAAGTTCCCGCAAAACAAAATCAAACCAAATTTTCTGCTTGTTTTATTCTGTCACATAAGATAAAAGTAAACATTGAAAAGTGACACGTTTACTACGTCTTTCTGTAATTTTTGTAACTATGTTTTAATAAAATTAAAATAACTTTAACTAACACCTTTGGATTAAACGAATGGACCGTAAAGATAAACAGCTTTCCTTATCTTCTTCATCTTCTCCAGTAATCTAGACGTCATTTCCCGAGCATAAACAATCTTTGATAGCTCTGTAAAATTGTTTTCTAAAATTAGATTAAGCGTTTTTCTTATCAAAGGGTGATGTGATTCAGACTTAATTTCACACCAATACCGTTGTTGCTTCGACAGATAATATTTTATTTGTTTGACAGAAAAATCATTTCATCATTGAAGAATGGGATATGGATTTGAGATATGATTAAGTCTTTGCATAAAGAAGGCCATATGGTTCCGGCCTAGTGTCATGATTGTAGCCATAACACACTTCTGCATCTTTATAATACGGAGTGTATGATTATTCTCTTGATTTATCACAAAGCCAGAATTGCTCTATAGAATATATAGTTAGATAGAAGAATGAATTTAAACGACACATAAAAGGAAAGCTTGAATAATACAAAGCAACTGAAGCACAACATATCTAACAAATCAAAGGAGAAGCTTAAAATGTCTTCATTGCTATATGCCTTCTACGTCCTTCAGATGGTACTTTTTAAAATTCGTGTGTTGGCTCATCGTACGATGGAGCTCATGCTTTTTTTTTTTGGTTTTAATGTTAATGGAGCTCATGCTTCATACGTGATGTTTTGTTGTTTTGCTGCGTGGAAGAGTTGACTGCACTAAATGTTCTTCTTCACTCGTAAATTCAAATTTTAAAATAAAACAAACAATAACAAAAGAAATTACGAACATTAAAAAAAAAAAAAAAACTTCAAACAACAACTATTTATAAATAAAAGTAAAACGTACATGTAAATGAACATCAGAACATATAATACCTTTGAGATGGAACTGAGATCAAGCTCCATAACGACGATCTCAGTCTCTCTGTTACTCGCCGGAAAAATCAACCTCGCTCCTCGTTTCGTTAGAACTCTCATGACCTTCATCAAATCAACAACAGAAAATAATATGAGAATCCCAGCAAATCAAATCGAATCCAATAATATGAAAATTCGAAACAGGGGAGAATAAACTGAAAACGAAAACTCACCGGTAGGATGATGAGACATTTAGCTTCTGAAGTCATTTATATAGAGATTTCATCCTCTAGGTTAAATCTTTTCGAGTATTTGATGCCTTTAAGTCGAGATTCATGATATAGTAACTAATAACGCGATTAGCAATTTCTTTCAGTTTGCAGAATATTTGAAGATCCGGCAAAGGCAGTATATTAATTGACTGAATCATTTTAAACTATAACAAATCTACTGCTGCAATAAAGAAACGAAAATATAAAAGCAACGTGTTCTTGCATAGAAGGAAAACATAGATGTGGTCTTTAAATGTAAAAAGAATTGAGGGAATAAGTAAAGAAAAAGGAGATATTGTCTTAAATGCAAAAAGACTTTTTTAAATGTAAAAAGCATTGAGGAAATTTTTGTGTTGGGGAAGAAAGAAGGAAACCACAATATTGCTACGAAAGCCCAATAAAATTAGCCCAGCAAACAGCTTCATAAAAATCTAATGAACGGAAAAAAAAAAATCCGACCCGGTAATAAAAGTCCGCGTGTTTATCCGAAAAAGAGAAATTAGTTTATTTAAAAAATTCTAAAATACTAAAAAAAAAAAAAGAGAGCTTGCCATGTCAGCAAATCTTTATGGTCTTTAATATATTGTAGGATTAGTTATGTAGATTTAAAAATTTATGGTAGGCAAATGCCACCTCCCAAGTTTTTTTTTTGTTTTCACTGAATTGTAATGGTATTAAAAGCTCACCAAGAGCAAGAGGTACACAAGTATAGAGTATAAGAGCAAAAGAGACAAATAAACGGTAAAGCAACAACAAAGCTCAGTCGGACCAAGGCACATCAAGCCTGCAAACGATACTCTTGATAGAGAGCAGAACAGAGGAAAGATAAGGGGAAAAACTTCCTTAGATTCCACGACAAGGTTTCTCCTTCTCAAACAATTCCCTAAGCCATCGTGGTTCCCCTTTAGCCACATAAGATTGTAACCTATTTTTCAACACAACACTCCTTGCGATTTCGGAGGCGCCAGTATTAGATTTCGGCTCCTCAAAACAGATATCCCATGCATCCAACCTTGTTCTCTGTAAACTGCAATAAACCTGCAGTATGACCCATGAGAGCTGGCCAATGTTGGGGTTCGTATATATATATTTCTATCTTTTGTATAGTGCTAGCCTATTTACTAAATAGCCTAGCGGCTTCTACTAGAAAAATACTCTTTCACAGCAACGACTAATTGTGCCGTTTCAACCTATACTTTGTGATCCTGTCGTTTGGGTTAATGAATGTTGTTCCAAGTTCCACCCACGTTTATACTAAATGGTAATTTATGTTAACCTACTTTATTATCTACAAGAAATAAGAAAGCTAATAAGAGATCAGTACAAAGAGGTAAATTACTAAAATATACAAAAACTAAAATTAGCTACGCGAAATAATCCCCAATAACTTCTCAGATTTATTTTTACTAATTCAACTAAAACGATGAAATCTCCATAATTAGTAAAAACTATGAAAACTTTGATTTTTTCTAAGATGAAACTTTCTGAAATTAAGATTCCATTAATCTCGTTGACTTGGCCCAACCCTGGTTTTTTTTGTTTCCCACTATTCAACTAGGCAAAGCTATTTTTACTGTGTGTATATATAGCCCTTGATAAAGGAAACAAACATAGTTGTTACAACGATAAGGCAAACAAAACATAGAAGAGACCATCTTTCATCATTTTTCTTGAATTATGAGGTGTGCTACTTGTATTATGTTCTGTTTCATATCCCTTGTTTTGACTAACGCACAAGGTAATACACCAACAACCTTTTAGTGACAAAAGGTTATTTCGTTCTTTCTTTCTTCCGTGACAAAAAGTTGGAGTTGTTGTTATTCATAAGAACACCGATTATGACAATAGCAAAAAACAGTGTAGTAATTGAAAAAACAAACATTTCTACAAAACAGTTTAATTTTAAACTGTTTGCACTACCTAATTATTATAAAAATCTTTGTTATCAGTTGAACCTGTTTTTTGGCTAAAGAATTGAACCTTTCTTTTTTTGGCTGCTACAAAGTATAGACGTGGAAGTTCAGAAGGCAGGCTTATGCACATTTTTCAAACTTTTCCTGGAGGATGCGGCATCAACGGAGGCACGGGCTGCAAAAATTTAGTTACGTTGAATAAAAAGTACAAAAATCCAGCTCAATGTGAATGTGAAACTGTTGATATTTCTCGCATTTGCCGTTGTATGGTTACTTGCCCCCCTAAAGCGTAAAAATTATCTCACCTTTGGCTATCCGCAGATGTTTTTTAAGAGGCGGAAATACTTTTATTTCTATGTGTTTCGGAGATTAGCCTGGGTTTTCGCATAAAATAACTTCGGTTATAAAAATAAAATAAAAGTAATAAAAGTTTTTCTGGTCTTTACAAAGTTGTCTCTGTTTTGTACAGTAAGTTTTTTCCTTTCTCCCATTATTCTTTTGGAGTATTCAACTGTGTCAATGCCCCCATAAAAAGCGTAAAAGTGATTTGTTGTGAAATAAATTAACTATTTAACAAAAATAGTTTTTTTTTTCGCTTGATTTATCATACTATCACAAATTATTATAAATGTTACAATGAAAATTCTGCAACGACTAATTCTGTTTTCTGGTGTACCTCGACTGCCACTCGAGCATCCTGCAAGCATATCTTCAATAATCTGTAAAATTGATAACAAATCGCATTTTCTGAGATTCGAATATCTCCTATCTCCTGCTGTAGAAGCATTAATGAATTTTTAGCCAAACCATTGGGTCAAAGAGATCTCCACAACAAAAAGAATTTATGATTTTGATATGCCAAAAATAACTAGTCTCTACTCTCTATCACTGTTACTTTCTACATGTTTGGGTTGCAAGTAACTTATATTTTTGATTCGCAAGACACTAAACTCTGATGCTGACGCTGCGATTTTGAAAATAATATGCCTAGTAATTAGATTAGACAAAACTGTGTATATGAGTTCAGGTTAAGATCTTAATGTTTAACGCTATCATATGTAAATGAAATACTCTTATAAAATCTCGATAATATTCTTATTCGAAATATATTACTTTCTTCGTTTTAAATTAGTTGTCGTTCTGACAAAATGTATCTATAATTATTTGGATGTATCTGGATACAAAATACAAACAGATACATCCAAATAATTACAAATACACTTTGTCAAAACGACAACTAATTTAAAACGGAGGGAGTATGTAATTATTATTGTAGATAATACTTTTTCAATTCAATGATTCTTTTTTTTTTTTTGGTAAAATAATACGGTGATTCTTTTGCAGGTGTTCCAAGAAAGTTTGTTTAGGATACACAATCTAATTAAGAAGTTACGTGAACCCCAATATCATAATTTAAAGGGATGTATTATTCAACTTGAGATTTTAGATGATTTTGAATGAATTAGAAAAGTTGTTATGCTTTAATGAAAACATTCTAGAATCCTATCTAAAACTATGATATTTAGATTATTATATTTGTACGTAGTACAGAAACTCTTCTAAAACATCTTAAAATCACTATAAATCACATGAAACCACCACTTAACACATTTCTAACAACATTATATTTTAAAGTAAATTTTAAAATTTTAAGTAAAACAATAGTGGATTTTAAACCATTTCTAAACATTTATGTTTGAATAATAGAATTATCATTTTAATATAGATGGTTCCAAATAATCTCAAATACTGAAGTTGAATAATGTACATCCTCTTAGTTCATCTACAATTATTATTATTTACAGATTTTCAGAAGAGGCTACTAAAAATATCAAATTAGGAAGATTATATTATTTATTTTTGTGGTAAATTTACAGTTCTGAAATATGAGAAGGGCAGAGTGGACGATGTTGAAAGTCAAATTTTTGATGCAATTCTTGGAAACGAAATGTGGAAGCCCTTTAGCCTAGTGGTTGAAGGGATTTAATGCTTCTACACCAGGAGGTCTGGGTTTCGAATCCCGGCGAATGCGATTTGCTAATAATTTATGCAGATTATTGGAGACAAGCTTACAGGAGGTCTACAGAATGGTGCACGTGGAGCCGTCGGCCGGGGAGCCTTTGAAGATGGTAGAATCGTCCGTTGTAGAATTGTCTTGTAACAGTTCTCATATTTGTGTAATAGATTAGTCAATCCAGTGTTAAAAAAAAAAAAATTCTTGGAAACGAAATATACAAAGTCGTAATGTGTTTTCAAATGAAAAAAAAAAAGGATCAAGACCTAGGAACAATAATCTCACAGATGATAGAGGAGATGTTAGAGGAGGTGATAATCCTAGTGGCATTTCGAATCTTAGCATCACTACCTGTAACCTTTTTAGACCACATGTGCAACTGAAGATTCAGTTTCGGCAGACGCAGTTTTTTGCTGAATCTCAGTGGATTGTGGCTACAAGGTCACTCTGTCACTTACAATACCATGTTGCGTATTTAAGTCGTCTGCAAATGATTCTACTCGCCGCTTGGTGATAATTATAATTCAAGGCGGTCCGAAAGGCGCTTCCGCCGAACAGACTTAGCCAACAACACGTGCCTTTGGGAGCCGAAGCTCCTACTGAGGGTCGGCAATCGGGCGGCGGGCGCATGCATCACTTCTAGCCCAGATTCTGACTTAAAGGATTGTGACTTAGAGACGTTCAATCATAATTCAGCGCACGGTAGCTTTGCGTCACTGGCTTTTCAACCAAGCATGATACCAATTGTGCGAATTAACGGTTCCTCTCGTACTAGGTTGAATTACTATCGCGATGCGGGCATCACTAGGGTAAAACTAACCTGTCGTAGGTACGGCGAGGCACCAACACCTCCGGAGCATATGAAAAAGCTTGTTGACATGCAGGTTCGAAATAGACTAACGTCTATTAGACACCTTGGCGATGGTGCGATACGAAGAGGGCATGCAGATGTGGTTTGCCAATACATAAAACTCTGTTTTCCTTCTTGTAACTTTTTGCTTTCAGAAACTCAGAAACAAAGTGGTTCTCATGTATAAACGTAGTTTTTCTTGAATAAATTTAACATTCCATTCGAAGAAAAAAAAAGTAAAAAAGATAATCCTAGTGATAACAGTCAAAGGTGATAGTTCTGATGACTGATTACGTTAATGAAGATGATGATGACGAGAAAATCTAATAGAAGAAGAAGAAAATGGTGATGATAATAATAAAACCGAGAATGACGGTGACTACGATGAAGATGGTGATGACGATGATGAGTGATATACCTCTATTTTATACGTTTTTATACGGTTTTATAATGCATTTTATAATGTTTCCAACATTTATTTGATCTAAAAAACACAACACGAGATTTGGACTTCAAAAAATATCCCAGACCTTTGCATCAACTTTAGAAGCTCTAGAAAAACCCTAAATCTCAATGGATTTCAACTTAACTTTGCGCCCTCTTAATGAGTTACCTTTCCAATGCACTTAAAATTACATGATTTTACTGAGTTGCTTGGAAGAATTCTCTATTAGAGCTTTTGACATATCGGGGCCTACAGGCACAAGCTGGCTCTCTAAGAGCATGAGGGCATCTCCATCGCTAAAACCACAATTTGGGTTTTTAGCAAGTTTTTTAATATATATTTCAATCAAAGCTTGTTAAGAAGCTTTTCACTGGATTTTAAATTTTACCTCCTCCATCGGTGGAACCCTCTACTGGAGTTATTACGAAATACTGTTCGAAGTGATTTTGTTTCATTTTTTCCTTTTTTCAAACCGTCACTTACCCACACGTCGACACGTGTTGGGTTCTAAAATTTAGAGGTGGTGTTTATGTAACATCGGACTTTTAATATAATCTTTGCCTGAACCTTTTTTTTAATCATTTTAATCACTAGAATTTTTTAAAACCTGCTTTAAATCCTGCGATGGACATGGTCTAATGGGGGAGCTTAAGAAGGAGCTTAAACGATTTTTTAATATTAAAACCACGTTAACACATGTGTTAAGAATTGTTTGTTTTTTCTTGCTCCAATGGGGGAGCTTATTTTGGGGTGCTTAAGAAAAAAAAAACAGTCAGCGTTTTCTTCTCCGGCGAACCAAAGAAGCATCGCGGCCGATTATTACACATGCAGAAAGACAAAATGAAGAGCTTGTTAATCGACTACAATAGACAAGTCCAAATGGAGATTATTCAAGGTTTAAATACAGTTGCATCCAAAAGCATTAAAATTTAAGTTTCTGAAAATTTTGACCAAATCAAAGCACAAAACTACTAACTCTAAATCACAAGTAAACGAGATTTCCTAAACTAAATCGGCAAGATAAAAGCAATTTGCAGTGCTTAATGAACATTGAGCCCTAATTGACCACGATTTACACGCGACTGTTGACGAAATTTTACCTTGCACAGAGGAGACAAAATCGTCGATTGAGATCCTGTTCATCGGTGTGTCTTCTTCGCCGATTATCATCACCGCAGGGTGATTACGAAAGCCCCACCGACTGGAAGCATGAGAAACGTTTCGATTTCTGGAGAGAAATCGGTGATTGATTCCATGTTTCAGAGAATCGCCGAAATCGCCTTCGAAGAGGTTAGAGAGAGGAGAGAGAAACCGGAAGAGGAAAATGAAGAAGAAAAAGAGTTTTGTCTCTTCTCAAAACCGCCGAGCCAATCATGTCTTGCCACGTGGCAGGTAAGCTTCGACGCTTCCCCAGCTAAAATAAGCGTCGAATTCAAATTTCGCCTAAGTACCACGTTAAGCGTTCCGCGTTGGACATGCTCTAACAGCTCCAGTCACCCCTGCAGATATTAAATCAACTCTGCACTCTGTGCCCAATGACAAAGTCCCTGGACCAGATGGTTTTACGAAGGAGTTTTATATTGTTTCTTGATATGTTGTTGTGAAAGACTTCATCATTGCTGTACAGTGTTTCTTCCTCTATAGCTTCATGCCCAAGGGAGTCAATGCAACCATCTTATCTCTCATCCCCATGATAGAGAATGTGAATTGTATGAAGGACTTTCGGCCTATAGCCTGCTGTAACCTCCTCTACAAAGTCATTTCTAAAATTTTGACAAATTGTCTAAAGACCTCCTAGACGCTATAGAACCTAATCAAAGCGCTTTCATCAAAGCTGACCTCCTACTTGAGAGTGTGCTATTAGCCTCCAAAACGGTGAAACCTGTTGGCAAAGTCTGAGATGCTTGATCTGGCGGCTATTCTCACTCTCAGTATCTCTTTGGGTAGCTTGTACCTGTCACTTCTTGCTGCAGAACATATATTTTTGGGATGCTTAACTAAGTACAAAGGGCTCTTGGATCTGGAGGAAGTTATTGGGATTAAGAGATCAAGCTTACCCGTTTATTCAAGCAGATGTAAGAGATGGGAAGAATACTTCTTTCTGGTTTGATGATTGGTTGCAATGTGGCAATTGTTGATATCACGGGTGCATGTGGGACTAGCATTCTCGGTTTTCCACTGTGTCAGAGGCCACCTCGACTACTGATTGGCGTATATGAGGGGCTCGTGCAAGGTTACTTTACAACCTTTGAGATATAAATGGTAATATGGGGTACACCTTTTTGTAAGAAAGTAAATTTGGGTGTAGAAATGAAAATCCCCCTTTCATATGATATATCAATCAAACCCATAATCTAATGCAATAAAACCACTCTTTTTCACTCTAAAATATTATACGACTTGTAGGACTGACAGAGTGACATCAAAAGTTTAATGTATGAAGGTCTAAGACTAACAAAGATTATGTAATTCAGCGTTATGTTAATCATATGTGTTAAGAAACACAGTGTTCATTTCTCATACATAGTTGTTACACAACAATAAACACATACATAATATTCATCTGGTATAAGTTTAAAGAAAAACTTGAGTATTCATATAACTATTTTTTTTTCCAAATATGAATCTCCTCAGTTTAGTAAATATTGACACGAACTTTCTCAATGGATTTCACTTTACAGAGAGGGTGATTTGGTTAACCGTACAAGATTCGTTATCACACTGTTTACTCGAGGAAGAATCAGCCTCACGAGGACTTCTTCCGACGCAATAACCAGGCGGTTTAGGCTGAGGAATCGCCGCTGTTTCGCTTCCAAGCATCAAAACCACAGCAGACATCGGTGGTCGGTCCTCCGCAAGTTCTTGAACACACAAGAGACCAATTTGTATACACCTTAAAACATCCTGGGGTCGAAATGTAGATTGTGGTGATGATGAAGAATCTACGATGATCTGATCTACAATCTCTAATCCTTTTCCTTCATTCCAATTCCTCCACACCTGCTCATATTTATAATTAATAAAAACAGATCACAACTTTACAGTATTCGATCGATCTCAACGAAAGAAAATTGAATTTGATTGGTTTAAATCTTACATAGCTGAGAAGATTATTTTCGTGGTTCGTGCTGTAGAATCCTCTGTTTCTCTTGCCACTGACGATCTCGAGAACTAAGACCCCAAAGCTGAAAACATCTGATTTTACCGAGAATATTCCGTCCATCGCGTATTCCGGAGACATGTACCCGCTGAGTAACAAAAAAGTCTTAGTTATGAGTTTTTTCATTTACAGTATTCAAGACAAAGATATTTCTATTTTCAAAGATAATGTTTAGATTGCTTACTAAGTTCCAACTATCCTCCTCGTAATAGCTTCTTTCTCGTCCCTTGCAAAGATCCTGGCCATCCCAAAATCTGAGATCTTTGGAGTCATATCTTTATCAAGCAAGACGTTGCTCGCTTTCAAGTCTCTGTGGATGATTCTACACCGCGAATCTTGGTGAAGATATAAAAGTCCCCTAGCAATACCGTTGGTGATATCGAATCTCTTCTCCCAGTTTAATTTACAGTTTAGGGTTTTGTCTACGAATCGATCACAACAAAATCAAATTAACTCAAGTCCAGTGACATTCAATTGAATTATACTTCGAGAGCTTCTAAAATGTGAGGCACTAACCAAAGAGATAACGATCGAGGCTTGAATTTTCCAAGTACTCATAGATCAATATCTTCTCTTTATCGTCAACGCAACAACCAAGAATTTGGACAAGGTTTATGTGTTGAAGCCTTGCGATCAGCTTCACCTCATTCTTGAACTCATCGTTCCCTTGATTTGATAACTCTGAGAGTCTTTTCACCGCAATCTCTTTCCCATCAAGTAACCTTCCCTGCTACGACAAATTGTATAAGTTATAAAAAACTAATAGTAGACTTTATGCCATTATCAAAATGTTTGATCATTTCTACCTTGTAAACTATACCGAAACCACCATGTCCGAGCTTGTTGCAATCAGAAAAATTTTGTGTGGCCATGACAACAGCTTTAAACTCCATCAATGGAAGCTCCAAATCCTCTGTTATGTTCTCTTCAGACAAGTGTCTCCTACTAGATAGTACCACCCCGTTCATTAGTAACTCTTGGTACTGTTGACCAACTGTTTCCATTAAACCAAGACATTGATCAAGACATACCACAATGTACACACACATACAAATGAATATTGTTTACTATTAATATACCAATAGGTGCTGCAGTTGCTCTTGTTCGCTTTTGTTTTCTTTTCCAAAAGCAGAACATGCTGAAAGTTAGAAGAACCACAATGCTGATTCCAACAATCAAACCTATTATTTTTCTACTTATGTTAGTCTCCTCCCCTGAAAAACAAGTGAGAGTGTTAAAATTTGTCAGATTCTTATGTCCTATCACTTATGTGGTTCCTGATATGGCATGGTGAGTTATAATTTTCTTGTCCGTATCTTTTGCCTATTGTATTACATCCCAAAATGACGTTACTTTATTGTAAATAATACATTCTTTTGCATAATGTATTGAAATACATTATCACAAAATGACAATATCTTAGAGTTACTTTAAAAAAATTGTATTATTTACGTTTTATGTATTATTTACGTTTTGAGTTTTACATTAATTACTAAGTATTTTTAATGGATCCATTTCTGAATATCTGTATAGTTGATATTCTGATAGCGTAGGATATAGTTTTCTATATATTTTTTGGGAAACTAAGGTTAGGATATCCAAGACTCGTGAATTAGGATGCAAATCCAAATGTCAAATGTGTGCATGCCCGGATCCCCTAATTTTCCGAATATCTAAATTATATGTTTAATTCTAGGAGAATGAGCAAACCAATATCAGCAGCAGCCAATCTGACATAAAGATCTTGACCGTCAGCAACGTAATTCCGGATATCCACGAGCTCTCCAGTCCAGATTACACAACCAAATCCGCCATGTCTGATATCTGCATTCGCAAATGCTGTACAATTGCAATCCCTAAGGCATTTCTTTTTACATTCTTTCTCACCAATTCTCCGGTCCACGATCGCCATCGTAGTATCCGGAAACTTCATCTTCTTAAAGCCGCAAAAATTTATCTCCGCTGCAGCTCAAAGGCGTCCTTCTCACACATCCGCTCGACCAGTCTCTCAAGTCCCATCGATCCTTGTTCCACACACAGGTGACGCATTCGGATCACAGTAAGCATTAGGCCCACACATCTGGTACATATCGCACTGGCGTTCCATTGGCATAGACTAGAATTGGCCCCATCCCCACGCTGGCGGAATCCACGTCAGTCGCTGTAAATACCCTGTCTCGCTCAGTGTCAATCCACGTCAGTCGCTGTAAATACTAGAAGAGATGCTGTGGTTGGTCATTAGGAAAGTGTAAGCAACCTCCTCTCTGTTCTCCGTGAAATTATAAACCATATAATTCAACTTTAGGTCCTCTGGTATGCCACTAAACCGACGTCCGTCCCATGGACCGCTCCGATGAGCTGGAAAGTATCTTTTCCATAGAAAAAACTCAGGGAATCCTCGAATTTCGAGTTTGTACGAAAAATCTCCGCTTGATGGATCATCTAGGCTTTTCCAAGATCTAAGGGATTTGTTGAGCCCTGTTTTGCGATCCCAGCCAAGTTTCATCTCCGGAAGTAAAGTATCGGTTGGGAAATCAAAACTCTGCCACAAGAATCCACTTGGGTCATTGTTGTTGAAGTATCTCATCACAAAATTTCCGTTAGGGAGAAGCTCTGCCACCACCGGAGATTCTACATCTCTTCTAGTACGATTCGTCGACCACACAGATTTATCGGAGTCACCGAGGAGGAGGAGATTATTGCCAGAGATTTTGAGGGTTCCGATGGAATTTGAGAGAGGACTGTCTCTGTTGGCAACCCACACGTAGGTTCTGTCGGGGACTTTCTTGTACCACATCCCTAGGTACCAACGAGATCTTGAGGCGATTTTGAAGAAACCAAGCTCGAAGACACCACCGGGAGATACGAGCGTTCTGTTGCTTGAGATTGTAAGAGATTCTGTAGACGACAAAGTGTTGAGATAGACCGAAAGAGCAGGATGAAATAGAATCAAGACAACGAAGACGAGCAAGAAGGAGAAGGTGTAAGAATGGCGGTAGATGTTTCGTACACCTTCCACCTCTCTCTCTCTCTACCACTCTCTTTTTTTTTCTCTTCTTATATTTATGAAACTTTTCCACGTAATGATCTAAGCCAGTGAAAGTGGTTTTGGTTCTAAATGCATATACTTTATATCTTAATCCTACGTTACGTTTGCAAGGAAATCCGAAAATTACATTATTATCACGAACCTAGCCTAGGAGACAAGCAAAATGTTGTCTTCCACATTCCATGACTTTTTCATCCCTTCAATTAATTCATTTCCACAAACTTTTATCACTGGTCAACAACTTTTAAACCTACACATGATTAATTTCTCACGCGGCCAACTTAACTAACATATGTTTTTTTTTTTTTTTTTTGGTATCTTTGGTATCCGGGTCTGAGGAGTCGACCGAACAGTCACCGACCAGTCCTGGGGCCCAAACCGATGGTCTGGGCTTTGTCCAGCTATATCCAGTTATTCTGAAGATCTAATCCGAACGGAAAACCCGACTATCCCCTCGAAAGGGGTCTAGAGCCCTAACGGAAGGGATGTTAAATCCGTTGTGGCTAAGTGGTTTCGAACCCAGATCCGTATTGGGACTTACCTCCCTCAAGTACCACTGGGATACGACCACTTGGTTAACTAACTATGTTTGTTCAGAAACTGTGGTGTTCTCATATGTATCTTTCGATACATTCAAAGTATGTTAGAAAATTGTCGTACCTTTGTTCAAAGGATTTATAAGATTAAAGTCAATTGTTGGCCTAAAGAAAAGAACCTACTATAGTCGAATTTGATTCAACTTAACTGAATTGATGAGAACGAAACAATTTACAAAAAAAGTAATCACAGTTTAAATCGAACTAAACCAAAACATGACGAATTAGATTGAAATGGCTAAATCATTTTTGTAATTTTCTCAAATTTGTACGAATAAAAAGTTATCAATTAAACCTGAACCAAATTGGTACTTGAAGCGAACTGGAATCGAAAACCAAAACCGGTAGAAACTAACAAATGACAATCAAATTCAATGTTGACTTTCAATTTTTAATAAATTTATAATTCAAAATCCAGAAAAAGAAATTCGATACCCGAATTTGAAAAATCTTCACTTTGAGACCATTTTATGTTTATTTTATTTGGTTCAATGTACGTTAATGCTAAAAAAAATGTACGTTAGTGCTAAAAGATTCGTTGAGGTCTCTCAAAAAGAAATTCGATACCCGAATTTTGGAAAATCTTCACCATGCTGCCTCATCCCAAGCCTCCTTAGAACTATTAGACCTCGATTGTTTTGGTTTTTTGTAGTAGTTGTATGATTGTATCACACTCTCACTAATTACTCGGTTTTTAAAAGTTAACAACTAAAACCTTTCAGAATGGCTGTGAACATAATCATTACTCGTGAATCATGATGATCCATAGTACCATTAGGTCCAATACTCACCTTTCTGTTTTTCTGTTACCATATTTATATTTGTACACATGATCAAACTGGACCACATTTTTTAGCTAACTATTTCACGAGTTTTCATTATATTTGTTCATTTGAGAAATATACAACACTAACAATTAAGTTATTATTTCATAGAAAACTAGAAAAAGTCAACACTTATTTGAGCTACGGGTAGATAAGCTAGAAATGTTTTCTATTACCAATTGTACAACACTAAGAGCTCAAGAAGTACCCAAAGTCATACCAAACAACAAATTGTATTGCATTGTTATAACCATAATAGTCTCTAATTTGATGTCTGATGTTCTTCGGATATATCACATTGATGTCCTCAAAATAATCATATCAACCCGCCCATTGTTGTCGGAGGACTATTTTGCCGCCATGCACAGGTTTCCCAAAAAGATAATTATAGAAATACAAGTTTAATTCAAGAAAACCAAATCATGCACCTAGTAACAACACTTTGCTATTGAGATTCACAGATAAAATTATGTGTTTAAACATATTGGTTCGGTGAGTTTCAAATTACCGAGGGTCAAGAACCGATACAGTTAGTTGATTCACTGACCAAGATTCATCGTAGCGCCGTTTACACGACGATGATTCAGTGTCAAGAGGACTTCTTCCGACGCAATAACCGGGAGCCTTAGGCTGCGGGATAGCCGTTGTTTCGCTTCCGAGCATCAAAACCACCGATGACATCGTTGGTCTGTCCTCCGCACGCTCTTGAACACACAAGAGACCAATTTGTATACACCTTAATATTTCACGTGGCCGGAACGTTGATGATGAAGAATCTACGATGATCGGATCTACAATCTCTAGTCCTTCTCCTTCTTTCCAATTCCTCCACGCCTGTGCACAAAGATTAGTGTCATCATAAGAATATGAATGCGGGAAACAAGATAGACTTGAAGTGGTTTTAAAGCTTACACAACCGAGAAGATTCATGTCATGATTAGAGTTGTAGAATCCTTTGTTCCTTTTGCCACTTATGATCTCAAGAAGCAAAACCCCAAAGCTGAAAACATCAGATTTCGTAGAGAATATTCCATCCATTGCGTATTCAGGAGACATGTAGCCGCTGCATGACAAAGATTAACGTCAAACGTTATTTAGTAAAGTTGGATATAAGACAAAATCTCTTTGTTGTTTTAGAGAATGTGTGCTTACTAAGTTCCGACCACCTTCCTCGTATTAGCTTCTGTCTCGTCCCGTCCAAAGATCCTAGCCATCCCAAAATCCGAGATTTTCGGAGTCATGTCTTTATCAAGCAAGACATTGCTCGCTTTCAAGTCTCTATGGATAATCCTAAACCGGGAATCTTGGTGAAGATATAGAAGTCCTCTAGCAATACCATTCGTAATATCAAATCTCTTTTGCCAATTTAGGTTACAGCTTCGAGTTTTGTCTACATATCATTCATAACCGGAAAATGATTCAACTTATTTCAAAAGATATTCATATGTTAGAACAGAGCATGTAGAAAATTGAGGCAATACTAACCAAAGAGATGAGAATCTAGGCTTAGATTCTCCAAGTACTCATAGATCAACATTTTCTCTCCCTCATCAACGCAACATCCAAGAAGACGAACAAGGTTTATGTGCTGAAGCCTTGCAATGAGTCTCACCTCGTTCTTGAACTCATCAGTTCCTTGAGCTGACATTTTCGATAGTCTTTTCACAGCGATTTCTTGTCCGTCAAGTAACCTTCCCTATTATCACACATAGGCTTGGGCATAAAAACCGACCCGAAGGACCCGATCCGGAACCGATCCGAAAAAGACATAAATATCCGAACGGATCCTAAAATCCTATATCCGAAAGAACCGGAACCGACACAGTACCGAACCGAGAACCGAATGGGTACCCGAAATATCCAAAATATAATTATATTCCTAAAAAAGTTTAGTCTTAAAATAACTAAATTATAAATTACAATTATTAACCAAATATATTAGTTATATTTAGCACAAAATAACCAAAATTTAATATATCATAATATATGTAGTTATATTTTGTAATATTGAATATATTTTATAAAATTTAACTCAATTTTATTTAAATTAAATTATTATTTTATTTTTATTTTGTCTTTTATAGCTAAAATTTGGGTACCGAGAACCGACCCGGACCCGAGAGGAACCGATCTGGACCCGAACCGATTATGACACGGTTCCTATATGGATAAAAAACTTTTATATCCGTAAGACCCGAAACCGAAAGAACCGACCCGGAACTGATCCGAGTACCCATTATGCCCAGGCCTAATCACACATTTGAATTTTTTTTTTTTTTTGGTAAAACACACATTTGAATATTTGACTACACAATGAAATTTTGTGCAAAGATAGATTCTGAATTAATTTTTCATTCAGTTATTACCTTGTAAACTATACCAAAACCACCTTGGCCGAGCTTGTTGGCGTTAGAAAAATTGTATGTGGCCATCGCAACTGCTTCAAAATCCATCAACGGCAATTCAAGATCCTCTGTTCTGTTGTCACTAGATATGTGTCTCCTACTTGATATTACCACTTCATTCATTAGCAAATCTCGGCTTCTCACCTGATCAGCTGTTTCATTCAGACAAAACAAAACCAAGAATTATGAATATACAAAATTTACATACAGTAAGTATAGGAATTGAAAAGTTTACTGATTTACCAAATGATGTTTCAATGGCTATCGGTCGCTTCTGCTTCCTTTTCCAAAAGCGGAAGATTATGAAAAATAAAAGAAGCAAAACGCTCACTCCAGTAATCGAACCTATGATTTTTGCATTACTGTTTCGATTGTCCTCTGAAATAGTGAAAGAGAATACAATCGTTAGTATCCTATCTGGCGGCTGACGTGGTCTGGTGAATCATGGATTACATCACCTGCCTTTTTTTCGTTCCAACTATAAAAAAAGATTAATGTCAAAGTCTCTTGTAGGTAGTAGTTGACAAAAAAAATGGACGAAAAACAATACGAAAACTTTTTCGTACTTTTTATTATAATACGAAAAAGAAACTAAATTTAGCTTTGGACTTTGATATCCCAAAAAATAAATCATAAAACAATGGTCAACCTAAAATCCTTTTTTTTGCTAATGGATCTAGCTTAAACCGTACAAATTTAATTTTTGTGAGTATATGTTAATCAAAATTCCAATTGACTCAAATTTCTTAATCATAAAAGAATAATACTCCAATGTAGTGGCCAAGAATATAAGAACAAAAATGTCGGAACATATAATTGTATTAGAATCAAATGCAATGACCAAACAAGTCAACATCTCAATCGATTATAAAAAGGTTATTAAATTCAAAGTCTGTTAAACAACAACAATGTAAACTTTGACTAGCAATTTTCAACAGAAGTGTGAAGTATCACGTTCTACCGAACAAACAAGGAAAATAACGAACTATATATTCACAAGCCAAGTTAATTACCAACCTTCTAATCCGTATAAAAACGTTTTCCATTTTTGGGCGTCACAACTATAATGTGAAAATATAAATTGTAGAAATATATCAGATTTTTCATTTATGATGTCTTTTTAGTTTTTAGTTATTTGAATTCGTTTATCAAATTTGACATTGAAAGGATAAGGAACTAACCGAGATCATTAGCAGCCAATCTAACGTAAAGATCCTGACCTCCCTTAGCATAATTCCGGATATCCGAAATCTCTCCGGTCCAAATCACACAACCGGATCCTCCATTTCGGATATCCGTATTCGCAAACGCCGTACAATCACAATCCTTCTTGCACTTCTCTCCACACTCTTTAATCCCAATCCCTCTGTCCACACTCGTCGCATTAGTATCCGGCAATTTCATTTTCTTCAACCGCAAAAACCCATCTCCACCGTCACACCTCAGTTGCGTCTTCCTCACGCAACCATCCGACCCATCTCTCAACCCCCAAACCTGCGGATTCCTCGGCACAAACCCTTTGATACAGTTACAAACCGGTGACGTGTTCGAGTCGCAGTAACCGTAACTCCCACACTCTTTGTACTCATCGCATTGATCCTTCGGTGCGAGCCAAAACTGGTTCCAACTCTGCGCTGTCTCAATCCAAGTGAACCGTTGTAACAATCCGGAGGAGCTTAAGCTTAATCTCGAGTAAATGTTACTCTTCGTGACTCTGAATGAATACGTCACTTCATCATTACTCGCAGTGAAATTGAAAACCATGTAATCAAACGGTTGCATTTCCGGTACGCCGCTAAACCGGATTCCATTCCATGGACCGCTCCGGTACACTCGTGACTCTCTGTTCCATAGAAAAGCCTCAGGGAAGCCCCTGGTTTCGAGTTTGAACGAGAAATCGCCGCTTGACGGATCATCCGGAGTTTTCCACGATCTCAAGAATCGGTTAAATCCGGTTTTGAGATCCCAGCCGAGCTTCATCTCCGGCAGTAGAGTATCAGTCGGAAAATCGAAACTCTGCCATAGAACTCCATACGGATTGTTGTTGTTGGAGTCTCTGAGCACGAAGTTACCGTTGTCGAGAAGCTCAGCCATCGCCGGCGATCTCAAATCTCCTCCGGTCAGATTCGTCGACCAAACCGGTGTATCGGATTGATCCAAAATGACGAGATTGTTCTCGGAGATTTTTAGAGTGCCGATGGAATTGGAGAGAGGAGTGTCTCTGTTTGCAACCCATACGTACGTTCTCTTGGAGATTGTCTTGTACCAAATCCCGAGATACCAACGAGAATTTGAACCGGTTTTGAAGAAACCGAGCTCGAAGATGTTACCAGGAGACAAAATGGTTTTGTTGCTTGAGATTGTCAGAGATTCTGTAGCCGACAAAGTGTTGGCAGAGACAGAGAACGCAGGGAACAGAAGAATGAAGACGGAGAAGACGGAGAAGGTGTAAGAATGGTGGTAGTTTGGTACATCTCTCATGTCTCTACACCACTTTCTTATGTTCTTCTATTCTTGTTTTTTCTTTTACACTTTCTTGAGAAAATTTTATGTAAATTTGAGGAAGAAAATAAAACAATTTCTTTGGAGATATCGGAAATGTTTTGTGTGAAATGCATGAACTTTAATAATATTTATTTTCAGGCTTTTTTATTTTCTTGGTCTTCTAGCATAATCGCATTTGAACATATCTGGATGTACCAATTGTACAGTCGATTTCGTAGTTGACTTGATAAAATACAAAGTCTTTTGGTTTTTGTTCATATGTTTTTTTTTTTCTTTTGTCAGGCTTCTTTTCCTTTTCAGCTTTTCTACACGTCGTTTTTCTCTATATATTCAAAATTATTGGTCAGCATTTTTCTGCAGTTTTCATAATAAACTGACATTTACTCTCATGATTTTTGTGTTTTAGTCAACCGTTTTTGTGTGTGTACGAGAGTTACATAAGAATCAGTGTGTTTTGTGATAAATAACGCTCTCTCTTTTTTAGTTTTTGTTTCCTTCCCAATAAAATAACACACATTCACCAAACAAACTCAGCTTTAATTTCCTTCCGTTGTTCCGCATGCATTCGTTGAAGACAAAAAAACAAGGGGTCGTTCCATGTTTACATTGACTTTTCTTCTCTCTAACTCTTTAGTTTATTCCTTCCAAATAATTTCATAAATGGGCAAAATCTTAAAAGATTAATACTTGTTTTTAAATTATAGCTTTAACAGTCAATTTGCTAGTCGAACCTATTATGAGCAATGCAGAGCCTACTACGACATAATCACATAAATGCTAGTCGAACCTATTATTGCTCACACTTTGTTAGGGACGCGGCAACTCTGGATCAAATGGTTACTCATTTGGAAGAATGGTCTGGTCTACTCTGTTGTATTGGCTTGTCTCACTCATGGAATAAATCGGATGTCGGTTATGGTTGTGTTCAGAGTCCTAACAATATTTTCTTTTAAAAAATGATTTAAAAATAAAATAAAAGTAGACTTATGTATTATTGAATTTAATACATGTAATATCCGATATTTTTTAGAATCGAATTGGCTTGCTCATGGAATAAAATCATAAATCGGACGCCGGTTATGAACAAGAATGATGTTAGCTAAGCTAGGAAACAAGACTTAATAATTCTTATTTTTGTTTGTTAGTACTTCTAGTTCACAATGGTTTAGTGTGCAATGTAAACAACATTAATTTTACATTATCAATTAAAAAGAATTGTTTTCTTGTTGTAAAAAAATAGACGAATTGACATCAGAATAAATAAATAACTTTTTGGCTTTATCAACATAACTTCAGCAACCAATATTCCATTATCCTAGCTACTTAGTTAGCCTAAAAACACTATAGTTTCACAAGAACTATAACAAACTTTACAATTTTTTTTTTTAAACACACAAATGACAAAACACAAAATGTAATCTATCGTCCAAGAACAACAGTGGAAGTGATCTCATTAGAAGAAACAATGTATTGCTGGCTCGAATCAAGAGCAAAGTTTACATCAATTGAGTTTCTTCTGTTAGAAGTAAACGTCGGCTGTCTTGCCACAGGGAGCGTCGCTGTGTCACTCTCTAACATCAGCAAAACCGCAGCCATGTTTGGTCTCTCCGCAGCCGAATCTTGAACACACAGCATTGCCACGTGTATGCATCTCAAAGCCTCACGCTTATTGCACGTGGCCCTTATCTTTGGATCCACAAGCTCCTCTGACCTCCCTTGTGTATACAGATACCAAGCCTGCAAGCATTCCAATTGGCACCAATTCACACCATATAAACCAAACCAAACCAAAATGTGTAAGAACAACAGTCTTGGGAAACTTACGTAACCGATTAGACTTCCATGTTCAGAAGATCGAAGACTTGTGTTCCTCTTTCCACTAATGATCTCTAGCAACAAGACACCGAAGCTGTATACATCAGATTTCACCGAGAATAGACCTTCCATAGCGTATTCTGGAGACATGTATCCGCTAAATTTGCAGAGACACAACAAAAGCAAACCAAAAATGTCAACAACATTATCATTCCTCTGTTTTTGTGTGTTATGTGAATTGTTTGTTTTACTTACTAAGTTCCAACGACGCGAACAGTGTTAGCTTCATTTTGGTTACCACCAAAGATCCTCGCCATACCAAAATCCGATATCTTTGGATTCATCTCTGCATCTAACAACACATTGCTAACCTTCAAATCTCTATGAATGATTCTCAATCTTGAATCTCTGTGTAGATAAAGCAGCCCTCTCGCAATCCCTTCTATTATCGCAAACCGCAGTTTCCAGTCTACCAACGCTTGTTTCGTTTCATCTGTTTACATTCAAAAGAACAAGAAGTCAAGAACAAGAAGAAAGAATCAAGATATGATCCAAGGTAAGGAAACATACCGAAGATGAAGAAATCTAAGCTTTTGTTAGGCATATACTCGTACACAAGCATTTTCTCTTCTCCTTCAAAGCAACATCCAAGTAACCTCACAAGATTCCGATGTTGAAGCTTCGCTATGAGAATGATCTCATTCTTGAATTCATCAACTCCTTGTCCAGATTTACCAGACAGTCTCTTCACAGCTATCTCTTGTCCATCTTCAAGAACACCCTGACCACACACACAAAAAAACATCAGAAATCTGAAAACACAAAGACTCTCGGACAAGAAACAGATGTAATTAACCAACCTTGTAGACTGGTCCGAATCCGCCTCTTCCGAGCTCATTCTCTCTGCAGAAGTCATTAGTAGCTTTCACTATAGCACTCAGAGAGAAAACAGGTAACTCTGATGTGTTAACCGCTTTGCCTTCAATCATTATATCTACTGATCCTGAAAACGCCGTTGTAGTGTCTTTGCTCTTGCTCATATCAACAACAACAACCGATGTATCTGTGTCCTTACCTGAAACATCTGTAGATAAACAATAAAAAATGACTAATCAAGTCAATCAAGATCTTACATGTTTTGGTAAAGAGAAACGAAGAAAGTTTAGTACCTTTCTTTCTCTTGAATCTCCACAAAAGCAGAGAAAAGATTCCTAACAAAACCACACCAGCAAGAACAACAACAACAACAATCACCACAATCTTTGACTTCTTCTTCTCCCTTATTTCAGAATCAGCAAGACGGATGTGAAGCGATGACCCACCAGCTTCAAACTGCTGTATATCGACCAAATCTTGGTTCCAAATCATGCAACCAATACCACCAACAAAAGTAAAAGCAGAGCAAGAACAATTCCTCAGACATCTCCTCTTGCAATCCTCAGGATCAGCAAGACTATGCTCAGGAGTCTCGAAATCAGGCAGCTTCACAGATTTCAGAGTCAAGAACTCATCCTCTCCACCACCACCACCAACACTAACATTCCTCTCACACTTCAACAACGTTCTTCTCCTACAACCTCTACTCCAATTCCCAACAGAGACTTGCTCATAGCCTTTAACACAGCTACAGATTCCATTAGCTCCTTTCATATCACAGATACCAAACTTCCCACACCGATTATACTTATCACACTCACTATCAGGCTCAGACTGAAACTTAGTCCATCTCTTCAAAGTCTCATTCCATCTCAACTCCTCTTCAGTCCCGTTATAAAGAACTTTAAACCTAAGCAACACATTTGGATCAGAAGGAACATACGTGAAGTACACGCTACCTGTTTCATCAGGAGGAGAAGAAAGCTTAAACCCGTAGAGATAGTTCGTCAACAGAGACATATTGGGAATCCCAGTGAAAACCGCTGAGTTCCATTGCCCGCTTCTCCATTTCCTCGTCTTGTTCCTTCCCCAAAGCACAATCTCTGGAGCTCCTGAAGGATCAATCCCTAACGTGTAGTTTCCAGGAGAAGGATCGGTTTCTGATTTCCATGAGACGAAAGCGTGGTTATCTCCGGTTTGGGGATTCACACGAACTCTCATCTGAGGCAAAAACGTATCCGTTGGGTGATTGAAACTCTCCCAAATAACTCTGTCTGTGTTAGCTTCCGTCAGTTTGAAGTTACCAGTATCGTGTATAGCTCCGATTCTGTTGTTGTTGTTGGTTGATTCGATGTTTGAAGAAGACCAGATTGTGATGTTCTGTCCGTTTAGTAACACGAGATTCCCGGCGTTGCTTATCGTGAGGACTCCGGATTTGTCTGAAATCGGATTTGCTCTGTTTGCGACCCATACGACAGCTTTATCTTCGATGTTGCCGTACCAAATCCCTAGGTAACGGAGAGTTGAGACTCCGGGACTGAAGAATCCGAGCTCGAATGTCTTTCGTGGAGAGACTAAAGGTTTGTGATTGGAACCGTCTCGGAGAAACTCGCCTATTTTGATTGTATCTGCAGCTATGGAAGATTTGCAGAGGAATAAGAAGAAGGAGAAGAGAGAAATAGAAAGTGTGGTTTTGCGAAAGTTTGTCATTTTCTGGGTTTTTCCTTTGGGGAGAAGAAGAAGAAGAAGAAGAAGAAGAAGACCCAAAGTGAGGATTTTTGAGATAAAGGATTGGTTTTGGGAATTGCTTAAAGAGGAAAGAAGAACAGAGGAAGCATAATAGTAGGAAGCTGACAAGAGAGACGAACACAGAAAAAAAGGACGTGGCTGTTTGTGTGAGACTGCTTTAGAAGTTTCGTTTTCAGGTTGGAAAAGTTGGACCAGAGAATTAAAACTACTGTAGAAACTTTGGTCTATATTTGTTGGTGAAACAACTTTATAAAGTCAAATAATGTGAATTAAAATGACTTTTGTGAGGTATATTATTTGCGTTTCAATCCACCTTCTTCTTTTCTTTTGTAGTTTTTTTTCAACATTATACAACCTGCAGACATACGTTTCCTGGGGTATGACCTAATTGTTTTGAATTTGTTCCTTTTTAATCTTAAAAATCAAATGATACATAGTTCACTGTTCATAGAGATAAATACATTGGTTATATGATCCAAGAGGCTTTGCATCTGTTCAGTACATATTTTCGGATAAATAATACGAGAACTCGAGGATTGTGTAGACCTCCTTAACTCGTTCTTGGCTTGTTATGGTTATGACCACCAGTTTAAGATTTTTACACAAGAATATTTGAACTTTTCTTCTTTTTTTTGGTTTTCAAGAATATTTGAACTTACGTACAAGATTTCATTCAATTGACTGCTGCTGACCACTGACGTCCATAGTCCGTAGTTTTTAATGGGGATTTAATCTTGTACGTAATCTAAAATATTCAAATGCGTAAATTGAATGAAAGCCATCATTTGATCTTTAGTAGAATATATAAGGCTCAAAAAGTTTTGTATCAAAAATGTATAAGGTTGGACAGTCCACTTCAAATATAATTTTTTTTTCAAAAAAGAAGTTTACAAGTGGAGCAGTTGGATTTCTATATTAGTTTAGTAGAATATTGCTTTTTAATTTGATGTCTAAGTGCTTATTGCCTTTGGCCGCCACATTGACTCATGACTCGTGTTGGTCAAATGATCTCACATCGGATTTGAAGTTTTGGATGGTCTTCTCTTTATTTTAGTACGCATGAAAAAAATTCTACCTACGTCATATGTTCTTGCATACAACTTTTAACTTTTGTTTTACCGCCTAAAATCCAAAAGTTATCCAAAAGACCAAAACTTAAATATTACTCTTTCTCCATAAAATTATTTCTACAAAGGAATATCGATGCGGCCAAACCTCAAGTGGATCCACTGGCAAGTGGAAATGCCAGATCGATTTTAGAGTTTGCATTATTGATTTATTTAGTGGATTAGTTGAAAAAAGGTGAAAATTTACACACACAAAATAGTGTTATTGAGAGAATGTGTCTACTAGGCTACAATCTACAACAACTGTAAAGAATAAATAAAGAAATCAGTTTTCCATTATAAAAATAAAAAGACTCCAAAGAGGAGGGTCTACTCGCACAATCCGGAGCATGACTCATGAATTCTATCGCAAGATTAGTAGGAGACTTCGGATTTGGGAGACAATGACAAATGAAACTTTGAAAGCATACCAATACTATTTTGTTTTTGATATGTAGTTTAGATATAGACTTCTACTAACCAAAACATTATTTACTATTTAACACGTGATACAATTATGATGTTTACATGTTTTCTTAAGTTAGATTTTACAAGGATATCAGACATATTAAAATAAAATTTGTACTTACAAGTTATTGTCTTGTTGAACCATTGACGTCATGGGTAGTAAAGACAACCCTTTATCAAAAAAAAAAAAAAGTATTAACCTTATAAAGTGAAAAGCTTGGAAAATGCACTTAAAATGGTGTTGACTCAATGACTCAGAAAATTTTAAGTGAATGAAATTTAAATCTGAATTTGATTGATTTCAGTTGATATGGACAAATCATGCTGTCTGAATATTCACTAAAACAAAATCCATACAAAAAAACTTACAAAGAAGAATCAAAATATATACAGATTAAGAAGCTCTTTAACGAGGAGACAACTCAGAAACAGTCACATCATTCGACGACATTTGTAACCCTTCCGTCGAAGAAGAAACATTAGAAGGAATAACATTCTCTAACACAAACGCAGGCCTTGAAGGCGTCGGGAGAGTAAAGGAATTGCTATTGAGCATGAGAACAACCGAAGCCATTGTTGGTCTAGTCGCTGCACTCTCTTGAACACATAACAGACCAATGTGTATGCATCTCAATATATCGTTTCTTGATCCCGTCGTTAAACTTGGATCGATCACGTTTAGTATAAGATCTTCTCTCCAGCTTCTCCATACCTAAGAATAAAATAAACAGAGTTACACATGAACAGAAACCGAAACCATATCACTAGTTTGGTGTTGTGTACTTACCCAACTAAGAAGATCTTCTGCATCTTCATCATCGTTAGATCGACCATTGTTGTTTTCCTTACCTGTAATGATCTCAATGACTAACACACCAAAGCTGAAAACGTCTGTTTTGACTGAGAATTGTCCGTGCATGGCGTACTCAGGAGCCATATAGCCACTAATAAGATGGAAAAGAGATAACCGGTTTAAACACCGATGCGTTCTTGGATTTAACAAGTAAAGTAAGATGGATAAAACTTACTAAGTTCCTGCAATTCGGTTTGTGAATCGATGTGTCATGGTTTGGCCTCCTGTGTCAAAGAGTTTAGCTAATCCAAAATCAGCTATTTTCGGATTCATTTCTCTGTCTAAAAGAATGTTGCTAGCTTTAAGATCACGGTGGATAATCCTGTAACGAGAGTCTTCATGAAGGTAAAGAAGTCCTCTAGCAACTCCTCCGATCATTTTGTATCGCATTCCCCAATCCAAAAGTTGACGCTTCTCAAGATCTGCATCAGAGCAGCAAAGATCAACACAGAGCAGAAGAAGAAGGTAGTAGGATCATGAGGAGAGAAAGGAAGAAAAAGATTACCGAAGATGAAATGGTCAAGACTAGCGTTCTTGATGAACTCATAGACAAGGATTCTTTCTTGCCCTTGTATGCAGAAACCTAAAAGCCTAACAAGGTTCCTGTGGTGAAGCTTTGCAAGTAGAACAATTTCGTTCTTGAATTCAATGTCTCCTTGGCCAGAAGTACCAGATAATCTCTTCACTGCGATTTCTTGGCCATTAGAGAACACTCCCTGAGACATACATAACTCCCAAGTTTATAACATAAATAAACCAAAGTTGCCAGTAAGAATTTTGGTGGAAGAAACTTACCTTATAAACAGAACCAAACCCACCACGTCCGAGTTCGTTCTCGGAAGAAAAGTTATTTGTTGCGGCCTTTAGATTTTCAAAGTCAACTAACAGTGTCTCTGTATCTGAGAACTCATCCTCGGTAACTGATCCAGAATTCTCAAGAACTGAATAAGCAGACAATGTTCTCAGGATTAGAGTTTACCCTTTTCAACAGGATAACACACAACAAAAAAGAAGCAAGAACATTGTGTTACCTTTGATTCTGTCCCTAGACTTGTTCTTCTTCCTCTTCAAGACCAAGCATAGGCAAATTGAAAATAACAAAACAAGAACTATCGGAATCACTATTGCAATAGCGACTTTAGATCCACCTTTGCCCTTTCCTGCAATAAAACATTCACTGTCTTAAACTTCGAGACAAAAACATTTGCAACTAAAACATAAGACACATTCAAGCATTTCTCTGTACCTGTTCTTTCAGGTTTTGCAGCTGATGTTGGTGAATCAGCAGGCTGGATTGCGGGTGGATCAGGCTCTAGGTCAGCCTCAAACTCATAGAATCGGAAGTCACTCTCAAACCGGAAGTTACAACTAGGACAAAACCACCTAAGACCAATCTCACCATCACAACAAGTTGAAATACGCTCAAACCCATAAACTAGACAGTCTTTGCAATCCTGTTCAGACAAATCCGGCGTACACTGCGCAGCGCCGTAGAATCTACGGTACCCCACCGAAGCAGAACCATTCCCTTGAGCGTATTTCCTATTCAACCCACCAGCTGCAGCAATATCTTTGAGCCTATTCAATAGTTCTCTCTGCAGACGCTCAAAGTCATCTCTGTTTTCTGATATTTTTCTACCAGCAATAAAAGCCTGAGTTGGGTAAAGCTCTTTTCTTCCGTAGGTTGTCCTGTTCGAGTAATAAAACATACAGTGCGTGGACCACACAACAGCTTGTTTGGACCGCGGACACAGCACGGTGAGGTTTGTTGCAGCTGTCTGGATACAGCTGAGACAATCTTCTCTTTTGACTTCTCTTCTACATAGACCAGTTGCATAAGCTCTTTCTCCAGACGAGTCTCCAGAAGAGAGGTTGTAGAAGCCATAAGGTTTGGATGTTTGTAAGGAGAGAGAGGAGACAAGGCGGTCGAGATTTTCGGCAAAAGTGCTGTTGGCCGTGAAGTTGCCTCGATCTACAACACATCTGAACCTTGAAAACTGATAGGCATCTACCTGAGCTAAGGCGTGAAATGGAACAAACGTTAGCACACAGGCAAATAGGAAGAAGATCACTCTAACATGTTCCATGGGAGCTTGGAGTCGTCTTCTGTAATCTTAAGAGAAAACACCAGAACGTAAGAATCTCGATACGTTAAACGTCGATCCAATTTGACCAGGAAAAAAAAAAAGGCAAGTGTGTTCTTTGAACTATTTCAAAATCTGACAGGGGAAAGAACACAACTTTGCTAATCAAAAACAATTATTAAATTCAAGAGCAGAAACACAAGTGGAAAAGCTTTGTGAGGTTTTTGGGTGCTGCATGAATGATGTATTAAAAAAAATACCAATATATATATATATAACTAACGAGTTGGTGTAGTGAACCAGGTCAACGGCGTGGACATGTTCTTTGAATAAGAAATGACTCACTTTCTTTCCTCTCAAGCACGGTACTACCAATAAGAACTGAAAGAAAATGAAAGATACTTTTCAAACCAAGTATAAAATTAAAACTAATCTTCCATTAATGGTAAACAAAGCCTATAGACTCACTGCAACTTTTCGTAAACAAATGTGTTTACTGCATGTTGTTATAATGGAACGTATGTATGTAATAATATGTATATCCGGGTTTAGACAATAGAAGAGCTGTCAAACTCAAAAACCCGAAGGCTTAATCCATAAAATTAGCAGGACAAGAAATGCAATTGGAAGTTGGAACTTTACCAGTACTTTCGTGGAAAAACCTGCATTATGCAAACCAGAAACCACCAAAATGTTAAATTTTTAGCACATGTATTGCTTTGGCCTTTGTGCTGACAAAGAAAAGAAACAAACAAAAAAATATATTGGTTTGTCGAATTTCAAGTCGCAAGATAACAAAGGCATGTAGAAAGATCATGTTGAACGGAATAGCAGCAAAACCACTTGTCTTTTCTTGGAAATGGCAGCAAAAGTAAACAGGTGGGAATAGCCCAAATTGAAACCACTGAATACATAAATCACGGCAAGACTGAATCCATTGGAAGCATCGGAAAGAAAAAGAAGAAGAAGAAGAAACAATAATGTGAGTCTCTACCATGACCTCCTCTGTTCCCTTACGCCATTTAAGACGTTGAAATGAAATCCACGAGAGCCAATTCGACGACTTTGCTTGTACCCGTGTCGGATTTCTTAGCTTCGACGAGAATTAAAATCTGAGGTCGAGCTGGTAGCTCCATCAATCCACCGAAATTGAGAGTTCGGGAACTTGTGATGGCAGCACACTTGGGGAACCGAAACGATGATGATTTCGGGTTCTGAGTTCTCAATCTGCGCCATAAGGAGCGAAGATCAATGATCACAGCGATTCCCCTAATTCCCAGACGGCCAAGTCTAGCGACGACGACGGATTTTGATCTGAGTGGAACAGAAGGAGTCGCCGGAGAAGAAGAGTGAGGACGGCCTCAGTTAATGAAACAGATTGAAAGTTGAATCACACGAAAACCGGGATAAATCGAACCGGAAACTTAATCAACCGAGTCCAAGTCCCGGTTATTGTTTTGCGTAAACAGTTCGGCTCGGTTAATATTTAATTCAGTTAAATCGGGTCCCGCAATTTACTTCATCCGGTTTAGGTAATAAATAACAAGTAAACAACCATTGAATCGGAAAATCGTCCGATCTCAAGCCCCGGAGAGGAGAAGCTTCAGATTTTTCAATAGAATATACATGTAAACCAACGAAAGGGAATAATACTTTTTGTATTAGATCCAATTTCATGTACATACAGAAACAGAGCAAGAATCAAGCAATGTCTGTTGTAATGTTACACTCTGTTTCTTGGCTCGCATTATGAATAGATTTCTTACATGTTTGATACATTATGAATCTCACTTTGCAAACACCACTAAAATGAATAGTAAAATAACTTCATGAATACAGAAATTGTGTGCTTTAATTCAATCTTTGCTTGCAATCTTTTAAACCAGAGACAGAGAGAGGGAAAAAAAAAAAAAAGATTCTCCTGAAACTGAGGAGAGACATTGAGTAATTTTGGAGATAAGACATCAGTAGTCATTTCTGTTTTAGGGTTTAAAATTTCCTTCCTAAAAACTCTTTTCTTTAAATCTCCATTGAAACATGACAAAACCATTACTAAATTCTGCAAATGTTCCTTCCCTTTCCCTTAAACTCAATTTAGGATATCATTCTTTGCTTTCCTTCCAATGATCATTTCTCTTACAAACCATTCTTCCATTACATTACTCTATTCTTCCTTTACACCAACAATGATGACAATGTTAACCTTATGAGACCAGAGTCTGCAAAAAAAATCATAAAATCTCTTGTGGAAAAAGTTAACAACAGCTTAAACACACAATGTTAGCTTTCTCAAAGATGACTAGATTCCAAGGGTTGATTCAAACTCAAGCAACCATGTCGTTAATCAGAAACTACCGTAAACAAGCTATCGAAGTTGTGTGGAAGAATCCAGAAATCGGATGTACAAAGCTAAACTTTGACGGTTCCAGAGGAAGCAAAGGACAAGCCAGCATTGGAGGGATATTCAGGAACCACAAAGCCGAGTTCCTTCTCGGATACTCAGAGTCCATAGGGGAAGCCACAAGCACTGTGGCAGAATTCGCAGCGCTCAAGAGAGGCCTCGAGCTGGTTCTTGAGAACGGGTGGACCGATCTATGGCTCGAAGGAGATGCAAAGATCATAGTTGACATCATCTCCAAGAGAGGGAGATTGAGATGTGAAGAAGCGAGAAAACATGTGAACTACATCAATGTGGTTATGCCTGAGCTTAGCAACTGCGTGTTAAGCCATGTTTATAGAGAAGGGAATAGAGCAGCTGATAAATTGGCTAAGTTAGGACATCAGTTTCAGAATCCCAAAGTCTGGAGGGTGAAGCCTCCGGAGATAGTCCTACCGATTATGCATGAAGATGCACAAGGTAAGATTGTTCTTAGAACAAAATGAGACCAAACGATTTTTGTATATTATCATTAGATTTTGTCAATAACAAGCTAGCATATGTAAATAGTAGTTAACTTTTGTAACATTAACTGTAATATCAATGCTTCTTTATTATTAATCACCAAACAACAATCTGAATGGCAAATGTGAATTCCTTATTGTTTCTCTTTGTTCTTGTTTGTTTATTTCTCTATATATTCTTACATTCTACAAGTCCTTGAAAACTGTAACTCAGCAGCTGAATCTTTCCGTGAAGAATACTGTGTAATTCTGAATAGTCAAGAATCAAGATCGGTACCAATAGCTTCTATCTCTCTATAATCTTGCTGCAGCGGTTGAATCTGAAGAAGTGAGTTCCCGGATTTCCTTTACAGCTTCAATGATTTTATGAATCGCCATTTTCTTCACCTGGATTTGGCAAACAATATATATACATAAACATGTTTAACACCACTCCTTTTTTACTAAATCTTGTTTAAAAACCAAGGAAACTTACCTCAATCTTGTTTGCTTTCGTTTTGACGCTCTGAGGAATTTGATTAAGCTCGTCCACTCGTTTGATAGATTCAGCAACGTGCTCAGGTGAAAGAAAACTCAGAACAGCATTTACGCAAGACTAGCAAAAATACATGCAAAAGTTGTGTTAATTAAGAAGACTATTTGAGATTATAAAGAAGGTAAGAGCATGTTGCGGGGTGCTAAAAGTAATACCTTATTCTTTCTGTTTTGGTATGGACATCCAGCAGGGATGATGACTACTTCGCCGACACATTGATCAAAACTCCATGGCTCAACGTCTGAAGAAACAGAGTAATGCGTTACAGTCATTACGCAATGGTAAAGATAAAATTAAAAGAAATGAGGATAAATGATACTTACCAAACTCTTCCTTAAGCCTTGCTTTGTGATACTCATCAAGATAGTAACTCTTCTCAAATAATGGATGACTCACCTGCAACAACGGATACAAAATAAACATGGGAACAACAACCATTGTTCTCTCGTAGAAGCGTTTAAACATCAAGCCAAAACTTACTTGTTTTTTGCTGGAATCTACGGATTCTAGCTCGAGAGAGTGGTTTTTGATGTACTCAAGAAGTTTAGAAACATCTTGTTTCTGAAAGACATCCCACTGTGCACCACAAGAGCTGCTTCGGCTTTCTGCTTCACAAGGGTCGTTGCAACTTTCTCTTTCCTCTCCCTGAAACTCACTGCCTTTGGATTCAGTGCCTAAGTAATATTGTGAAGATTCTGAATCAGAACTGGAACAGTCTCTTGAACAATCTCTCCGAGCATATGAAGCTTCAAACCTCTCTTGTCTCTTTCCCTTACCAAAACTGCTCACCCTACCCTTTTCTGTGTTTTTAGATCTTCCGACATTTTTCATTAGCTTTCTTATCCTACAAATCTGTTTTGTGGACACCGGTGTTTCTGTAACATGTAACAAGATATCAACCTGCAGAACAAATCAAAAGCTTGAGAAAAATCCAACAATCTGAAAAGTCAAACTAGGAACTGTTAAATAAGGGAAACCTCTACAGAAAACTTACCGTGTCACAAGTTTCGAATCCCAGCTTCTTCACAGAATCATTCTTTGCATACTCTTCACCACTCCTGTAAGAGATATTAAGGCATGGACCTAGATTTGGTGTTTGTATTGTGTTAGGTAGGTTGGTGGCAGTATTTAGAAGACCACGCTTTGGATCCATGTAATGAGGAATTGGTAAAAGTTTCAGTATATCATCATAATGATTAGGAAACTGTTCTTGAAACAATGAAGACGAAAGCCATCCATCCAGCTTCAGCTTCTCTTGACAAGTATTAGTCTCAGCCTTCCCTCTGAAAGACCCCAAAAACATTTGCTTTACACCAATTTCTACCTGTAATCCAGAAAAAGGTTTTAAAAAACAGAAAGAGAAAGAGCAGCAGAAACATCACAGAACACAAGTCACTAAGACACTAACCTCAAACCAATCCATGCACTCAGTTGTATTACCAGTTTTGTTATCGCTGTTCATAAGATAACTACAGAACATGTCTACTGGATCCCAGTTCAGGCTTGAACCACCCTTTAACACACTACGAACTATCACAGGATGTCCTTTACTCCAGTGTGTCTGAAAATGTTCGAGATTGTTTTGTTGAAGATCCATCGCTGTGGGGTAGTATAAAAAGTTACCAGTTGCGTCTTCTCTTCTCCCGGATGCTTCTTTCAAATGGCTGTCACTACTACTACTACTACATTGCTTTTCAATTCCACGACAAAACGGACATCCCGAGAATCTATGTAAGACTTCAGGCAACTCATAGCAGCTGACTATTTCCTCTGCACTGATCTCTAACTTGCTTGTCAACTCCATAGGGAATACACTTCTCAAAGAAAGGCTATTGCTGCACCCTTTGACTTCTTTCCTCTTACAATCCTTCAGAGTTTGGTCCCAGTCACTAGATACAGGCGGCTTAAGAGATTTTATACCGTTAGAGCACTTGACTGGTCCAACCTTTCCAGATAAGCTCCCCTGACTCCGATCTTCGTCGGAATTTGGCCTGACCGCAGAGGAACTGCGTGTGCATCTCTTTTGCAAATCCAGTTCGGCAGAGTCACGACTGTGCAGCTGTCGATCATCAGAGGTCAATTGAGAGCTACAGATTTCTGGTTCAGCTGGATTTCAAAAGATATGAGTGAGTTTGGGTCTAACTATCGATATCTCTGTCTAAAAAACAAGAACACTGTATCTTAAGATAGAACTATAAAACACCTTTAATTTCCGCGTCATTTTCGACCTTTACATTGTCTTCTGCATTGATTTCTTTTAAGACTGGAAGAAGCATGCACACCGCATAATGTAGATGCAAAACCCTGTCAATATCACTCCTGACACTCTGAGAATCCTGGAACATGGCATACAAGTAAAACAACTTCGTGTTATAAAACATCTGAAGAAAAACAAAAGATACAAAGAAAACATGTAAAATCTTAAAGCTAAAGAAACTATCAGACCTTACATTCAGTGACTCCAGACATAGTGACTGAGCAAACCCTGCACCTACATGATCCATGGCACACAGGACATTTTTCCTCAACTTCTTCTTTTGATCCCTTGTTCCTAATTGTTTCCAAGCCAAAACTCAGTTAGATGACTGCTTTTAACGCAAGTACTAGATCAAAGCAAGACAAAAATTAGAAACAAGGAAATTCCAGAGACAATCTCAAGTGAAGCTATTGAAGCCGGAAATTGCAGGAAAGATCATCTCATGTTAGAGTAGAGACGAAATCTAAGCAAACTCTACTTAAAAGAAAGAAGTAAGATACTCTGAATGCACATAAAAACAGATGAATTATCGCAATTAAGGTGGTACCACAGATGAATGATTAAGCCTCTCTATGTCCTGTGTGTCCAAAAAACTACTGAATATTCCTAACTACAATTACTGTTCAATGCAATTACTAATCTAGTTTCTAATGAGACCAATACCATCAGCAAAAAGACAAAAGCTTTCTGCAAACAAGAGAAGTACCAAAGCAGAAAATATACCTTTTCTCGATACAATCTAAGCAAAAGAACTCTCTTTCACAGCTCAAACAAGTAATCAAATCTCCAAACCCTTTAGTTCCACACCAATGGCACCTCTTCTTCTTCTCCTTCCTTCCATTAACCAAATTCCCATTGAAAGGAACCACCTTGAAACCAATCACACAAAACAAAAACGATAATATAAGATAAGCTAAATAAAGAAACTAAAATGGGTATAAAAATTTAAGCTTTTTTTCTGTTACCTGCATCTTCCCAACAGGCAAAGGCTCAATGTTCTTAGACCGAAACCTTCTTTTAGTCATCGAAATCGGTTCCTCCCCTACTTTAACATCAGAAGGAGATGTCACATTGCTTGTGGTCGGAGAAGGTGGTGAAATTGCCATAATGCCATTGGGAAGAATCCTCGTTAACTCTTCTCCGACGAAATCACCAAATCCTCTGTTACTGCTACTTTCTTTCTTCTTCTTCTTCTTGTTTGGTAACTTCTTCTTCTTCTTCTTCTCGACTTCTCTCTTCAACACCATCCTTATCAAATCCAATTGCAAGTCTCCTCTTTTCAACTTCATCTTCCTCACAGCTTCATCCACAGCCTCTGCTTCTCCCATCATCACTCGCTTCCTCTTATTCGATTTCCCCGATCCTTTATTAGCCCTAATTCCTCCTTCGTTTGGCTCGATCTCTGAAGACGCCGCTTCGTCTCCTCCTCTCCTTGATCTGTCGAGCTTCAGCGACTCGGAAAGTTTCTGCTTGTTCCGCTTTATTGAAAGCTGAGAGTGATGAGACTCGCACATCTTCTTCCCTTCCAAAGCCCGTCTCTTGCAACGCCATTGCTTCCCGTCGGAGCGGTTGCAACGAAACTCGTCCGGGACAGTTTCTTGCTCCGACATTGGCGAGATTCCGGACAATTCTCTGAATTTGGATGGGAAACTCCGCCGGAATCTCTCCTAGTCAGTGATCTGAAACCAGAGGAGAAGGGCTTTGCAGAGAGAGAGAGAGTTATTTGCAGAGTGAAGAAGTGGCAGACTTGTGATTAAGTGAAGAACGAGAGTCTTGTTTTGGTAACGTAAGATCGCAAATATCGAGAGGATCTTCAGTTTTTCAGTTACCTCTCTGGTCTTTTTTTTCTTTTCCTTTTTGTTTCTATTTCTTTACAACCCTAAATTTCTTTCGATTTGGTTGAACAAAGAAACAAATCTTTTTTGCTAATGGTTTTTAGATTTATATTTGCGCATATATGAGTATATGACGATAGTTTCTAAATTTGAATAGTTGTTTCCAATATACTACGCGAAAAAAAAACAGAGTAAAATCTAGTTTTCTTTTGCAATTTCGTACCAAATATTTTTCTTTAAAAAGAGTAAATGCGGAATTAAATAAATTAATACGGTATGTTTTTGTTTGGTATAGTACTAGCTACAATTCAATGCATTAAAAAAAATTAAAATCAATATCTGATAACTTTTATCAACACAAATTTTGAAACGATTTGAGCAATGTAATATATTTTTTATCTAGATTAAAAAAATATTAAATAAATAAGAAGATTTATACATATTTGATTAGGATTGTATGTTTGTAAATGTTGCCAAGTACATATGGACCATGGAATGCATCGAAATCTAGTAGCTGTTTTGGCTGGTATATTTCTAGGTTATTCCAATGTTGTTCATTTTGTAGGTCTGAATTCTGAAAAGCACATGCAGATGCCTATAATGCTACAAAACTCGAGGTTCTTCTGTACTATGAAATATATGTTCTTGAGGAAGCTTTTATCTATTGTTTTTGAATCAAATTATTCGGAGATGTTGAAGATGTTAGAGAATTATCAATAAGAGTGGCCACAAATCGGTGGTGTTTTAGAATTTAGAACTCATGATGGTTTCGTAAAAGGACTTGATACAGTGTATGTATTCTGTTTGTAATGGCTTTTGTTGGGCTTTTATAAGTTGTAGTCTTTTTGGGCTCCAAACTGTTTTGGCGTTATAATAGTGCTAGTTCCTTTGTCAACAAGTCTTGACACGGCAAGCAAAATTTTAAGCTTTTTTTTCTTTGTCAATGTGTTAAGCTTTTGGTCGAATAGCTTTTTTTATTATGGAAAAAATCGATTGCCTTGTACTTGGATTCATGTCCGTGTACTGACGACATCAAACACCAATGTGTGCGTTTCGACTGTTGTTAAAAACTCTATTACGTATAAAATGATGAATTTGTGGGATCTGAAGAATATTCCTCTTAAACGTGGATTAATGTTATTTGATAACAGGAAAACACACACACACAATGACTCAAATGATGATCAGTCTTGTAAAGAGATACGATAGTTCCTCTGACATCCCTACTCTAGAAAGATAGTAGGAAATTAGAACTGAAAATTATTTTCTATTCTTCAAGCTCAAAAGCCCATCTTGATCAATAAGGACAGAAAAGCCCGTTCTTGTGAAACCCTAACCCTAGAACCTTCAGCCTCCACTCTATTTAAAGAGGAGCCACGACCTAGATGAAGACAGAGAGCATATCGATGGCGAAGCCCTGCCAAAATCGTGCCATGCAGAGCCACCTTGAAGGAGAACTCACTGAAGGAACCTAGAGGGCGGAAGGAGACAGATCTGAGGTGTTTCGGTACAGCAGATATCCGACCAGGCAAATCTACTCCGATCGGTCTGAAACTCGGTAACCATGATCTCAACTCTCTTAGCTAGCTGTAGCAAAAAGCGGATCCGCAATCGGAGCAGTAGATCTAGAGTTATGCGTCTTTTCCCGAGACTTATTTCTGTGGATCTCGATCTGACGGCAGTGAACTTTAATGGTGTTTCCCGTCGACTCGGAGCGAACCAGGAGCCGATCTACATATCATCGGAAAGCCCGCGAACACATCTTTCCATAGCCGTCAAGATCTTCCCGATCCGAGAGAGCTACAATGACATTCAAGAAGAGTTCTGGAACCATGCACAAGGCGAGGACAGGACCAATATACCAGGTGGGGATTTGGATCGAGCATTATTAATACTTTGATTAACTTGTTAATGAATGTAGGATGTCTAACTAGATAAATGATGATGTGATATGAATTGATTGTTGCATTGTTAGTTCCCATGTGCATCATTTAATGTTGTAGTATGATAAATGTATTAAGGATCTGTGAAGTAGAAATGTTAAGTCTAAGAGTGTCATGCAAGAAAGTATGAAGTATGAAAGTATGAGAAGGAAAGAAATGATGAATGTAGGAACAGTTATGATTTCATATATAGCCATTAGGGCTATTGTTGTTACCGGGGCCATGCTGCGAACCATGGAGCGGTATTGATTGTCGCTGGGGTCATGGTTGCGAGCCATGAAGCAGTATTTCTATGATGGGCCACAAGATGAGGTTGTGGGCTCAGAGGGGCTGACGGGCCCTGAAAGAAGGGGCTGACGAGCCCGGAATGTTAAAGAGATTGAGTAACATGGGTCGAGGCCTGTGCGAATGTGAAGAGTCGAGTCAAGTATGTTTGAGGTCTAGATGCATGGTTATAGGTTGAATGTTATATTTATGTTACAGATGCATTTAAAAGGTTAAATGTGTTGCAGTTATTAATGATTTAATTATGGTATTGTGAATCTCGTGGGCATTCGTGCCTACTCCCACTGAGTAACATTGGTTACTCATACCCCTTTTACCCCTTTTCAGGTATTAGAGTGCAAGTCAAGCTATTCAGTGTTTTTATCCGGGTTTGGGGTGTCTCTGTTCCAATGCAATCGATACTCTTAGCAAAATTCAAGGTTACTACATTTTTTTATAAAAGAAAATTCAAGGTTACTACATTGCTTTAGCCAAGTATGAAACCATAAGAATGCCAACATTATGCGTGCAAAAGACACATATCCACTTTAGAGGTGCTTATCTTAACTTTTGAAATTGACATTGTCCTATTTTTTTCCCCTAGGGACGGCTGGGACTTTCTATCCATGTGTGACTAAATTGGTCTATCAATTTTACTTAAGAAGAGGTTGAGCTATTGTTTTCTTTTAGAAAGGTTTTGAAATTGAGTTTTCGCTGTTTTGCTTTATTACAAGAGAGAAACTATTTTCACTTTTCAATTAATATTAATATTGTGGGCCAACCATGATTGGATAGTACTTCTTATTGTCTGACTTTTAATAACTAAGATCAAATATCGATTGCATAACATAGACAAGCATTTGTCATGTAATTCTTAATCCGGTTCACGAAACGTGTGTTTGCAATTTTACACGTATTAGGTTTTCAAATATATTACTGGAGTATTTAATTTAAGTATTCTTGTATTAAACTTATGTTACTGTACATATCAGCCTCTAGACTCTACATTGGTAAAATTTTAGAACATTTCTGCATTGTCTCATTTTTCGCTATAATGTTGTGGTTTTTTTTTCATTTTATAATTAGTGTGGAAAAATGGACAACCTATTTTGATGTATAAATGACGTATGGAATACGTGGCCAGACCATTTTAACAATCACATGTGACTATAGAAGCTTCCGGGCGTACGGACGACAATAATTAAATCAAAGTCCAGTAGTCCACTTTTTGGCGACAATAATCTGATTGTTCGCACTTAATGCATAATTTTAAATTAACCATATGGATGAAAGACATTAGTCACTACACATCAAACCCTACTTATATATTGCTTGACATGATTAGGAATTTAGGATGGGGCGGTACGTATGTGATCTACGTTGACCAAAAATTTCAAATTGTTAAACCATTTAGTGGATAAATGGCGAGTATATGAATACTTATTACTCTAATAATACAATATGTTAGAATATTGTTGATCATACCATAATGGCATAATGGTGGCATATTAGTATTTTGCTAAACACAAAGTATAATCTAACTAAATCGTTGGCCTTGATAGACTTTGAGTTTAATCGAGGCTTATGATGATGACTGATATTAAGTGTAAACAGTTAACTACTGAAAGTCCAGAAGTTAGTAACTAACAATATTCTGAAGTTATGTTTCAAAAAGTTGTTAATATTAAAACGAACCATACTTTTGCATCAAATAAGTATGAGAACTTTTGTCCTAAACATCGTATTATCTGAAACATATGAAATACTGATTAAGTTTAGTATTAATTCAATCCCTTAGATAACTTAGAGAGCAAAAATTAGAGAGTGGAATTAGGAAAGAATTAAATTAGGTTAACTCTACGAACCTCCAAAATTGACCACAAGTTTTTTGTCTTTTGGTGATCAAGTGCCTACGTATAAACACAACACGAAGTGGAAACGAGAAAAACACGTTTTGTTGTTTGCCATGGACATGGAAACACGCAGACACCCACGAAAACGAACGGGATCGGAGCATGTAAAACAAAATTTGCCTTTTTGCTTTGGTCCGATATTTTCTTATAAATCTTATAGACTTTATCCGATTCTTTGTTTTGAAGTCAATATACAGTATCACACTTTGTTTTCCCCCACTTATAATTTTGAAACTTTTTAGGACAAAATAACACTTTTTATTCCAAACTTCACAATCACATTTAACTTAGACGAAGCAACCTAAAATTATACTCCTTTCTGATTGACAGCATTTTTTAAAAAATTTGCCTTTAAAATATTCGCAAACAACTGTGAAAAGTATTTGATTTGTTAGAAAGATAAAGAACGTAGTTTTTATGTCTGTTTAATAAACATCTTTCTAATATAAATACACATGGTAAAGAACTTTATCTAAAAAAACTACTTATGCTGGTAGAATATTTCTTTAACGCATACCTTTTGGATTAATTATGTTTATCTTACAACTGATTCACAGAAAAATCTAAGACTTTTACCTTAAAGCATGTGCAGCAGAGAGACTATAAGGATTTCTTTATATTTTTGTTTTTTTTTTTAATGATTTTCGGAAAAATTAAAAAAAAAAAAAAAATCAAAAACCAATCACGTGCTGACACGTCGAGAGACGTGTCAAAGAAACGGTTCTGGAATCTCTCCCCAGAGAAACGTCTCTCGCCTTAGGACTCGCCATGTAGGTAAATGTTTTTATTTTTTATTTTTCTTTTGACTAAAGAAACTCTCATAGTCTCTACTGCAAGTACATTGAAAAAATCATATACTAGCAATATATAGTTGACAAATATAAATGTATAGCAATAAGTCATCGTCTACTATAGCAATAAATAGTTGACAAATATAAATGTATAACTTTTAGAACGTACATTGAAAAAATCATATGTCAAAATCACAACATTTATTTTCGATCAGAGTATATATGTTATTTTAGATTTGATTTTAAAACCATTTTTCAGAAGAAAATAAAATAACAGCAGTTATGTCCAATCCAGGAGTCAAAAAATAACAGCTCATCAAAAAAAACGTCGTTCAACACACAAGCGGGGCCCATCGATCTATTATTGAGTTACACGTGTTCTCTATCTTAAATGGTGCGTGACGTCTACACGTGTAAAGCGATAAAAAAAAACCTACGCCGTGATTTCAATAATAAGGGAGGCTTTTCGTTTTTTCTTTTTGCCTTAATTACATACCAAGTCATCAACACTTCGTGAACACGTGTCGCCAGCCCATTAGGTACCTTTTCATAATCCCATGAAACTGAACAAAAGTTACTTCTGCCGTAAAGATGTAAGACACGTGTCCTCACATGTACTGCACGCGCCGGTAACTCTCGCCGGTTCGGGTCATCGGGGTAGTAAGCTAGTAGCTGATGCATCTTTGATGTTTCCTTGTAAAATATCACACTCTTTTCTCAAATTTGTTTTTTCTCAATCACTTGTTTTAGTTTTTTTTTCATGAGAAATATGGATAAGAAAAATTACTTAATTAGTTATATATGTAGAGTGTTCAGCTTCCATGTTTGTATTTTTTAAAGAAAAAGGACGTTGAAGACTCAAAATTATCATGAAACATGCATTTCTCTTTAAGAACTTATAAAAACATATATGCAGCAATGACAGCATTAGCAAGTAAAGTAAATCGTAGAGATGATGTGAAATGAAATACTAATGAATTTATCAATTAATTAAAAAAGTTACTTGAGATATTGCTGGAAATGCATGTGGCGGATCTTGTGACCATGCAAAAAATATCAAAGTATACAATTATATGGTGGATCATTTGGACGATATTGGTTTGGCTCATACGTTTCCATTATACCTTTTGGGAAACATGACATAAGTCAATGATGTAATTTTAAAAGTATTTATTTTATGTCTATATCAGGAAATTTTAGCACCTCATATCAATCATACATATCAATGAGTCAAATCTATTATTGACAAGAGAGGCTATGCATATGTAGAAGTACAGCCGGCCAAATATAAATATCTAAATTAGAAGTGGATATCGACAATGGAAAAAATTGATTAAGTAGTCCATCTTATAATATAAACTCTAAACAAAATAAATAAACAACAAGATGATATAGTATTTTACATATACAAAAAATCCAAACTGAAAAAAAAACAAAAAATAAAGTCTTAAAAATTACAATAAATAAGAAAAATAACTTTATCCCCAATGGATCTTATCCTGTATCGTGAAGTTATATAATAAAACCACTAACGTCCAAGAAATCCGGAACATCAAACTTCATGAGATTACTGCAATAACTTTCCATTTCATCTTCAGTACTGCAACTGCTACTATTGATGCAAGTTGTGGAACCCGAGTTTAACGTAGTCGGGCTCGAAGTTGGCGTGTTCAAGACCGAGTTAACGAAGTTGAAGCTCTGGTCCGAGTAAGAAGGATCCAATGCAAAACTAGAGCTTGAATAATCGTAAAATGATGGAATATTGCAATCTTGAACCGGCGTAGTTGAAGTGGAAGCGAAAGTATGTCCTCCGAAACCATTGAACTGATGATGATCCATGTCGTTAAATTGAGCTTCATCGGGAAACGGTGGCATGCAAGATTGAAGTTCTTGAGGAATGGTGTTCTCGAACTGGTCGGTTTGGTATTGGTTTACTCCGGTTTGGTTAACATCATCATATTGATAAAACGAATGGTTGTCATGAGTTTTGGAGTCATGATCCACGACGAGGTTTTGGTTTTGGTTTTGGTTATGGTTTTGGTTTTGAGAGAAGAGAGAGGTAGCGAGCTTGAGAATTTCGGGGTTAACCAATGGTTGTTGCTGTTGATGACGACGATGAGCGTCCAACATGAGTCTTGACACGTTCATATGATGTGGAGAGGAGTTGTATAGAGATGAAGCTAAGATGGATGAGATATCGAGGAGATCGAGTCGTGGACTGTGAGTTACTGGATCGATCCCCATTCTAAGCAACTTCTTTCTTATATGTGTGTTCCAGAAGTTCTTGATTTCATTATCTGTTCTTCCAGGCAAACGCGCCGCAATCGCAGACCACCTATAAAAAACATAACAAATTAATAAGAATCTTGAACTAGTTCAAAGAGTTCATGGTCGGAGAAATTAATAAAAGAAAAAAACTCACTTGTTCCCTAAGAAGCTATGGAGCTGAATAATGGTTTCTTCTTCTTCAAAGGAGAACCTCCCACGCTTTATATCTGGTCGGAGATAATTAGTCCATCTTAACCGACAGCTTTTGCCACATCTCTGCAAACCTGATGAAGAGATTAAAAAAACATGATTAACAAATTGGAATTAAAAAAAAAAGACATTATTAAAAGGAAAATATGAGTATAATACAAATTAAGAAACGAACCAGCATTTTTGGGGAGTGTTCTCCAGTTACCATATCCATGTTTCTGGATATAGTCAACGAGCTTCTGGTCTTCTTCAGATGTCCATGGCCCTTTCTTGAGCCCGTTTTTCTCGCAACAAGGTGCCCTTCCCATTGATTTTGTAGTTGGATATTATTTATCAAGAAACAAATTGGTCAATCAAGCTTAAGAATGAGCTAATCAGAGAGTTTTAAGGATATTGATAGAGAAGAGAGAAACAAAAGGTCGTAGGGTCCGTAATGGGAAGTACAAAGTATATATACTTATATAGGGATGTGATAAGAGGGAAGTCAAATAGGTTCGGTGCCGTCCTCTGTTTCTCGATTGGTATACGTGTCCCTTTATATTTAAATAAAATAAAAAATTCGAATAAATTCTGTGTTTATACGATGCTTTGTATCTTTTTATCATGTTTTGTTTTTTACTTCTGTGATATTTATGAAAGGAGAAGACAAGACTTGCCTTTGAATTGGCTTGATGGTTTTACTTTGACTTTGAGTTTGTTTTTAATTCTTACATGTTAAATATTGATCATGTCTAACTTCAGAGTTGAACAAACCATTCATTTATATTGTTTTGCTGAATATTATTTGGAAATTAGAGAGCATATATGCTAATCACATACAACAAACAAATTTTGTTTGTGTTTTGTATTTACATTTTCAAACTTCCATATGATATTTAATTAAAAAAATGTATTCATAGAAAATGTAAACAAAGTACATGCTTTAAAATGCAATGTCACATGTTAAAAGCAACCAAATATATGGCCGGCGTTAATTCTTCTTTCTAAGAACCAACAAATTATCATTTACCCTGTCTTCAGTATTGTTTTACTAAACATATTCTGGAAAGGTGATCAACAGTTTGTTCAAAATAATATAAATGTGTCTTATTTAAGCTTTATTGATAGATTAGAGTTAGAACTATATATGATAACTCTAAAAATTAGCTGTAACGTTGAAAAAATGAAGTTTTGTTAGTCTTATTCATCATGATCGTGAAACATATGATATGAGTCAATCAGCCTGAGAAAGAAAAACTAGAGTATCTTCTTGGCAAGAATATATAATCTTAAAAATGGTTGTAACATACACGAAAAATCATATGAAAATTTGTAAAAATGATACAGTTTTACCATATATGAGATTCGATGTGTTTGGTAAACTCAATACTCAGGTATATGTAGAATTCTTAGTTTTTGTACTACTTTCATATGCAATGTAATGAAAGAGTTGATCCACAACGTAACTGTTAACACATAAGAATTATCGGTGTTGTGTTAGCTACTTAGCTAGCTAAATCAATGATAAATAGTGATATTTAACAAATAAGTTTAATAAGGAACACAAAATTGTGACAGTGAAAGTAACTACACAATCAAAGGGGTGTGAGGATTGAGGAAAAGAGCGTCGCTCTCCAAGCTTTGTGGGAAGGTTTCACATTAGCTGTCGCCAACATGAAGATGCCACGTTCGTTCCCTCTCAATTTCAACTTCTCTCTTGTTTCTTTTTTTTCTTTCTGTGGACTAGTTTTTCCACCTTTCCAGAAAAGAAGCAATCAATGCTTTTTTTTTTAGATCCTCTCTCCGAATATTCAAATGGGCCATAAGCAAGGACCTATATCTATATAGATATTCAGAAAAATTATGAACAAGTTTTCTCCAGTAAGATTTGAACTTACAACCTGGGTGCAAAAGGAGCACATCCTTAGGAGATAGAAGTAATCAATGTCATTATAAAAAAAAGTTACAACTATTTGGCTGGAGCTACGTACGATTATACACAAGCCACTTAGAGAAATACTTTAGTTAAAATATTGGACCAACCGTTTCGCTTGGATTGCAAAGTCCAAGGGCAAATTTAACAAAGTCAATTTCCTCCCATTTCCTATTATAGAGAAAGGAGAGCGCATTTAATTCGAATGCAATAATTGAGTTTGGTGTTTGCCGAAATTTTGAAAACATTAATTGTTGAGTGATTGTGATACCTTTATAGACAAAATATATTATCCACCAATGAATTTGTGACAATCTGTTTATTTTGAATATATGTATGTTTTATATACACTCTCACCATATTATATAACTGTTGCTATCTGTTCCCGAACAATGAAGACCAATATTTTGTACTTATTAGCTTTTCATGCATGTGTTGTGTAAGATTATGAATATTTATAACATGATATGTGATTATTGACTTAAAGTTTTAATTTTCATTGAAAATCAAACCAGTAAATAGAATTCCAGTTTGTTTCAATAAGCATAACGAAAACAGAATCAAATCCAAATTGAAAACTGGAATTAACACCAAAATATGAATTGTAAAGCCTAAAGAGAGGTTTTATTAAAAAAAAAAAAAAAAAAAAGCCTAAAGAGGGTGTTTTAAAAAAACAAAAAAGGACTAAAAGAGTCATCATTAAGGAGAAGCTGATGCCACAGCAACCGGCTCCAGAAAAAGAACAGCTAACTTTAAAAAGAAGCTCACGTGCTGGATCAAGGTCAATATCGTCATTTAGACTAAATTGGTACGTTTGCATGGCGTGACGTGAGGACCATTGGCCGCTTGTATGAACCACTATCTTTTCCACACGTGTTCTCTCTCAACGTAAATTATAGTAAATTATTATATCGTACAGTAGTTTTTTGGATTTAAGCTTGTGATCATAGAATTTTTTTTTATAAAGTTATTATCATACAAATTCAATATTCATAAATAAAACTTTATATAATAATCAAAATCTGTATTATTTTTGGATATTGAATTTCATGTGCTGAATATATGATTTATAGAGATATGCAAATTGCAAATCACCTTTGCCTCTAGTTACTACGAACAAAAAAAACATTACACTACGAGGATGATGGCACGGTGAATAAAAAACAAAAAACCGTTATTTTTTGTTTCGCATATTCCCATAAAAGAAAGCATCAAATGATAATACCCAAAATAATAATTCAGAAGCACAGATTATTGATGAAACCCTTCAAATAATTGTGTTTGTCAATAATTAATTGGCTTTGAGAGGAATAGTCGTATCACTTTCAAATCTATATTGTTAAGCACATATAGCCACGGAGTACTAAATCTAATGTAAGCATCATAAAATTATATCTTAATCATCGATCTTATTCTTATTCTTTACTATCAATCCAAATTATTAGGAACAATTACATTACACATACTAGAATATACTTAATATTCTAATATAACCATTTCTTCCGGAGATCTTATAGCCTAATTTAGAGATTTTATTAAGAGGATATATTACTTAGAATAACATAAATGATCCGTAATATTAGGGTTATGTCTCGGTGTTTGAGATTGAAGAATCTGTCGGGTCCAACGACAAATGAAATCGTTATAAAGTGACAAATTATGCCATTTGAACCGATAAATTAGTTAGTCAATCTAAATTAAAAATTAAGAATAAGGTTAGGTGTTAATGCTATATTAGGCTATAACCTGTCGAAAATCTAGCTAGGGCTTTGCTTGGCATGATGGATTATTTGCCACAAGGAGAAGCCCACGTGTATAGATATAGTTGACCAAATCTCAATACTTGATTAAACGTTTTTGACAAACTAGTTAATTAGTTGATTAAATAAATGCATGTAAGAAGGAACGAGAATAACCAACGCGGAAGAAAAGAGCAAGGTTTTGATAAGTTTTGTGATATGATAGCGAATTGAAGTAAATGTTGTTAATTTGTTATTCTCGTTATAATTGTAACTAAATGTAAAAATGTCCATTTGAGTAAGCTAAAAGAATCTTTTATCAGTAAACAGGGAAGAGAAACTTATCTCGTGGATACCACCACTAGTAAGCTGGACCAAACTGAATACTGATGGGGCGTCGCATGGAAATCCGGGACTCGCTACGGCTGGTGGAGTCCTACGTAATGGCGAGGGACTGTGGTGTGGAGGTTTTGCTTTGAAGATCGGACACTGCTCGGCGCCAATGGCGGAGTTATGGGGCGTCTACTATGGGCTTGTGATTGCATGGGAGAAAGGGATTCCAAGGCTTGATGTCGAGGTAGATTCCGCAATGGTGGTTGGGTTTCTCAAGACAGGGATCTGTGACACACATCCTTTGTCTTTCCTGGTACATCTGTGCCACGACTTTTTATCTAAGGACTGGGAAGTCCGGATCGCCCATGTGTATAGGGAGGCTAATCGTCTCGCCGACGGATTAGCAAACTATGCATTTTCTTTACCTTTTGGTTTTCATTCTTTTGATTTAGTCCCTCCAAGCTTGTTGGATGTATTGTGTGAGGATGAGTGTGGACATTTGATTTCACGGCAAGTCCGTGTGTAACTTGTTTCATTTTTGAATAAATCTTCGGGAGCTAGCTCCCGGTGTTACACAAAAAAAAAATGATTTAAACCTGATAACCAGATATAAACCGGCCTATATAAATAGTCGCTTGATTTCATAGTAGCTAATAGCTATTAACGAAGTTTCGACTTTCGCAATTAAAACCTGGATTCAGTTAGAAACACATATTCAAGCATTCCACATAAGATTTTCGCTTCGTCTTTTTAATTACAAATTATTTCCACCATTTATTTCCAGAAACTAATTGCGTTATAATATAGTCCTATAGTGGTATACTTTTTTTTTTTTTTTAAACATGTATAGTGGTATATATATGTATTGTGTTTCTTGCAATTTTATCCAAACGCAAACGCACTCACCGTCAACTTCGAGTTACAAGTAACAATGGACAGTTTGGCAATACTAAGCAGTTTGGGAAAATGAATTTGCAATTATCTGAATGTATTTGGACTCAAAACACATCAAAATAATTGTAGATACATTTTCCTAAATTGCTTATAATATGGACAGAAAAAAGTATATAATAAGAGCTACCAGCCATACTTATACAATGTCTATCGAATAACTCTTCAAATAATATATGAAAGAGGATATAATAAATTAAGAATATACTAGTTCCCGTATATATTCATTTTATATTAATTATTCAAATGCTCTGTTTCGTATAAACAAAAGCCTTTGAACCCTAAACAGTTGAAAGGAGCAGAGTCAGCAGATAATGACCAAAATCCATTAGTCCATATATTAAAAGACGATATAATTTGATACGAAATCGTAATGGTTGTGCAGTTGATGTTGCCACTTAAGACACTTACGTAAGACTGCATGCAAATGATATTTAATGCGTCTTGAGTTCACATATTAATTTGATTATAATTCGGTCAGTTTTCGGGATTTGTTCGATAATAGAGTTGATAGAAACACTGATGATATATTTGATCAAATATTAAATATTATCATATGAAATTTGGAGCAAAGACAGCAACACACTCGAGAACTCTCTGGAAAACTGAAAAGATACGTTTTTAATTACTTCTTCTTTTCACGATTAGTTGTCAAAAATCTCCGAACAATATATATAAATACTGCCAACAAATGCAAAAACCATTCACATTTAACTTAATTTAATGTATTAATATATAAGCAGTGGCGGACCTAGAATTGTAAATTAGGGGAGTCAAAAATCAAGTAAAGTGTCATTGGGGATATTTGAACCCAGGTTAGGGGGTCAATATGAAGCTTTTTACCATTTAAGCTGTTGCATTTATATGTAATATTCTTACAAATCAATCTTTTATCTAACTTTAGGGGTGTCAAATGAACCATGTAAACATGTGGGTCCGCCTTTTGTATATAAGTACTTCCGTGATATTGGAGATGATTAAGAATATACACTTATTTTAATCCATATTCAGTAATTATGCATGCGTTTTTAGTTTGTACTTAAGTCTGGAGACATATGATCAGTTTGAATAATATTCTACTCGTATTATATTATATTATCTTAGATTAGATCCAAACGTTTATATCCATCCCTAAGTAATGTTTAGTGTATATTTTAATAATATTTTATCATTCGAACACATTGCATCTATAATAAGATTGAGATTAATCAAATCTCTAATCTTCCTATATTTAGCCATGACATGAACGAACCCTTTAACAAAAAAGAGAGATGAACGAAATCCTAAATGGCTAGATCTAAAAATGTCCATTTAATAAATAAACTAAAATGGCCAAAACCCGGAAGGCCCAATACAGTAAAAGCCCAGAGATACTAATTCATTGCTCACCACTAAAATATTCCAAAGACAATCAACGAACATAACGGATAAGTGTTATCCTCATCTCCTCCATCTCTTCTAACTCTTCGAGAAAGAAGAGCAGCAAAGAGATCGAGTTTGGTGTCACTATGAATATCGCCACTTATTATCATCGCTCAAACTTCGTCTTAAATCCTGGCATAGACAAGACGTTAGCGACGACTAGACAATCAAGTACAAATAATATCACATTCATGACAAGAACACAAGGAAAAAGAAGAAAGATGGGAATGTGTTTGGTAAGAGCAAGTGCAGAAGATTCTGGCGATCAAAGCAAGCCCGAGAGAAGAAGTTTCCTGAGCTTAGCTGAAGCAGGTCTTGTCGAAATCTCGGGACTTGGTGCACACGAGAAGTTTCTATGTCGACTAACGGTAAAACTAAATCATAAACTCCCTCGGTTTTTTTTTTTTTTAAATTGTAATGTTTTAGATTGTTCACACACTTTAAGAAATTATCTGCAATTCCAAATTTAACTTCAATCTATTAGTTATTCATTCGATTAGGATTTTTTAAGGTTAGATAAATTAAATAACTAGAACATCATTTTTTGAGAAAGCATGTACATTAATTTTGAAGATGGAAATTCATATTAATTTTGGTCATTTTTTATTTGATAAAGCATATTAATTTTGGTCATATTTGGATTTTTCTACAGATATCGTCGTTGAATTTACTAAGAGTGATATCGGAGCAAGAAGGATGTTCAATAGAAGAACTGAATGCTGGAAAGATATGTGATTGGTTCTTAAAAGATAAGCTGAAGCGAGAGCATAACATCGAATCTGCTGTTCTTCAGTGGGATGATCCTGATTTTCCATTTTGATTTTCTTCTTATTACATATAAGATACAAAAAGTATGTTTATCAATTGAAAAAAAAAGTGAAAATATTAGCTTCTTCATTAGCAAGGTGGGTAGTATGTAGTATACATCCCGAACAAAACAAATCCTAGTAGAACAATGACCATATGAGTTTAGGAATCTAATTTAGACAGATACATATGTTATGTATATTATCAATGTCTAGACGTACGATATATCTACAACGCGCTAACACATAATCAACAATTTTGAATATTATCCATGACTAAATTACATAACATAACTTTATTTTTGTTGTTGTTGAAATTATCTGTAAACCAACCAAAAAGACTTGAAAGTGAACATTAAAGAAGCAAAAAAAAAAGACTTTAAAAGAGCATCCAAAAGTTTATAGAAAGACTTTTCATGACAAGAGAATCCAATACGCTGTCGTTTTGAATGATGTCTCTGTCACTTTTTGTTTAATTCACCCTCCACTACGAATTTGATGTTCTTCATCCGCTAATCAAGCACCAGAAAAAAACACAAAAATCCGACATGTATTTTAATATATAAAAATCACTAACGAAACCCGGACGCGAAATCAACCAATTAAATCCACTTTCTCTCTCCCTCTCGCGTCCGATCTCTCTCTCTCTCCTCACTACTCTTCTTCTCCAACAAACAACAATCTCTCTCTCTCCACGAGTCAACTCTTCGCCGTGTCTCTATCCTCAAATCGCATGCCCTAACTCTGAGAGAGATGACTATGACGACGGAGGAGAAACCACCTTCCGATGGCCGAGGCTGGGGTTTCTTCAAAATCCCATTTCGAAACTCTAGCGGTCACGGAAACGCCTCTAGTGCCGCTACCTCTCCGTTTCCATCGGGCGCTTCGTCTTCTTCTTCTACATCTTCTCATCTCCACAACCACCACCACCAACACCATCACCACCTTCACAATCACCATCAGCTTGGCTACAACGGACCTCACGGTGATGGATCGAGTCAGAATCAGCACCCGGCCCCTTCAGCTTCAGTATCATCTGTCGCCAAGTCACTTCTCCCTACGAAACGCCGATTGAAGCTTGATCCTTCTGAGAAACTCTATTTTCCCTGTGAGTTTTTTCGAATCTCATCTGATCGGAATCGTTTACATTTTTGAAAAATCGAGATCGATTGACACTAACAATCAAATTTTCGATCTGATTTCGAGTTGAAAATTTGAGTATTTTGATTTTGACTGATATGATTATGATATTGTACTTGAGAAGGAAAAAGGAAGTTTCTAATTTTAACTGATTCGTAACTCCAAAGATGGCTTTTTCATAGCTTTCCAAGTTTAGGAGTCGGTGTAGAGATAAATCATTATAAGATTTTGGTCCCTATATGTGTAGGCCATGATTGTGTTTTTTATTTTATTGTTTGGTTTAGATTTTGGAAGTTAGAGTCTGTCAGTTATTTTCCCTCCAATTTAACTGAAGAGTACTAAATTAGTGATGATTACTTTGTTTTGAAGATGAGCCTGGGAAGCAAGTGAGGAGCGCCATTAAGATTAAAAATACAAGCAAATCTCATGTAGCCTTTAAGGTATGTTTTTTTTTATCTATGGTTTTTGATTGTTGCGTTTTGTGCATTTGTGTATTTGTGCTTACTCTTTTGCTCTTCAGTTTCAAACAACTGCACCAAAGAGTTGCTTCATGCGTCCACCTGGTGCTATTCTTGCTCCTGGAGAGACTCTTATCGCTACTGGTAATTGCTTCTTTTCCTCCCTGTATTTTTTGGTGAGAAATGGCTCTAGAAGATTATGTTTGTGACTATTTTTCTCCGTTCATGTGACAGTGTTCAAATTTGTTGAGCCTCCTGAGAATAATGAGAAGCCAATGGATCAAAGGAGCAGGGTTAAGTTTAAGATCATGAGCCTGAAAGTTAAAGGTCCAATGGACTATGTGCCTGAGCTGGTATGTTAAATCGCTTATCTTATGAGCTGTTCTTTAAACTGGAAAATGGTAGTAACAACATGTCAGTATCCAATAATATAGAGATAATTTGATCAATCTCTAAAACATAACAAGAGTGGAGATTTTCAGTTAGGGTGCTAGTGACTTGCGTTTTGTCATGCTCTTACATTTCTTAGGCTCTGCTGAATGTTGGTTTGATCTAAAAGAAATATCGATTGCATTTGTGTTTGTTTTGGCAGTTTGATGAGCAAAAGGAGGATGTGTCTAAGGAACAAATATTGCGTGTTATCTTCCTGGATCCGGAACGTCCCAACCCTGTGAGCATCTTGCTTATGAACGATGATTCTGTAATACACTGAACTTAAAGGCTCTTCTCTAATGATCTGTGGGATGAATGAAATAGGCACTGGAGAAACTGAAACGTCAGCTAGCTGAAGCGGATGCAGCAGTGGAAGCACGAAAGAAACCGCCAGAGGAAACAGGTCCAAAGATGATTGGTGAAGGACTTGTGATCGATGAATGGGTGAGCCACATTTGCTTTATCTTAAGAGTCTCTTCCATTAGATGATTGTAAAAAATCTGACATTGTTGTTGTTGTTCTCTGCTCTCTAATAAAATCGCAGAAGGAGCGTCGAGAGAGATATCTTGCACAGCAGCAAGGCGAAGGAGTTGACTCTGTCTGAGAGACTAAAAGATCCTTCTCAGGACAAAAGCGAGTTCGTTCTTGTGAAGGAGAAGAAGAAGAGACCACGATATTGAATTTGTCTACTAACTTCCACATTCATAATGAAATCTAAGAATCATGTTGGTAAAACAGAATGAAACTTTTTCATGTAAAAAGATGTAAACTTGGGGTTTGATAATGAAGTAATGTTAAGACCTGAGATCTTATAAAAAAAAAAAAGGTGACAAAATGGGCTATAAAATTGAATTAGGTAGTTCCATAACTTTTGGTTCATGATTTCATTTTTAGCACTGTGTTTGTTTGTGCTGAATCTCGTTTTTTGACCTTTTTCTTCATAACTATCCGAATCTGTACCGGACAATATAATCAGAAACTCGGTCAGGGCCCTGCAGTACCAATTTCGAATGTTCGGTAGGACCGGAATTTCTGAAATAGGAATCTCAAATTCCAGATACTAAATCCTTTGACTTACGTGTACATCTTCACAACCCTTCCTCTTCATTTTTTTTGCTCTGCCGGCTGATTTTATTTCCCGTCGACGTCAATTCGTTCGCCGGCGTGAATAATGTCGATGAGCAATTCATTGAAAAAGCTCTCTTCTTGTGTCCTTATTGATCTCGATGGTACCTTAATCAACACAGGTATACTCTAACAAATCAATAACTTGTCTCACTTTATCTTTTCTTCGAAATTCGATTGATGTCTTTTAGAATATTCATTGTAGATGGTGTTGTGGTTGACATTTTGAGGAAATATCTGTGTAAATATGGTAAGCAATGGGATGGAAGAGAATCGCTTAAGATAGTTGGGAAAACTCCATTAGAAGCTGCGACCACCATTGTTGAAGATTATGGACTTCCTTGTGGAGTTGATGAATTCAATTCTGAATTCTACCCTTTGTTCTCTGCTCAGTAAGTTTACCTGCAAAGGCCCCATTTTGTTGATTTTCCTCTGTTTTTTTGAATGATTGGTTTGTGATTTGTAGGATGGACAAAATCAAATCACTTCCAGGTGCCAATCGGTTGATTCAACATTTGAAAGGTCATGGAGTACCTATGGCCTTGGCTTCCAATTCTTCAAGGGCTAATATTGAAACCAAAATCTCTTATCACAAAGGTTTGGCTTTTATGAAAATGTTACTCCAATGTTGCATAATCTCGTTTATATAAATTTGTTTCATGAGAAATGCTTTCACTTTTGTGTAGGTTGGAAGGAATGTTTCTCGGTTATTATCGGTAGTGATGAAGTTTCTAAAGGAAAGCCTTCTCCTGATATGTATGATCCATCTCTTGTCACTTTGACCGATAAGTTAGATTACAACTTTAATCAGAATGATCTACTTTTTTTTTCTTAAAGTTTTCTTGAAGCAGCGAGAAGATTGAATAAAGATCCAGCGGATTGTTTGGTTATTGAAGATTCTGTGTGAGTCTTTGACCTTTTGAGCATATCGTTTTGCAGTAGCTGTGCATTTGGTTCGCTCTTACTAACAATCAGTTGAAATTGGCAGGACTGGTGTTTTGGCTGGTAAAGCTGCTGGGACAAAAGTGGTTGCTGTTCCTTCTCTGCCTAAGCAAACGCATCTTTATACATCTGCAGATGAAGTCATCAACTCTCTACTCGACATAAAACCCGAAAAATGGGGTCTTCCTCCATTTCAAGACTGTAAGATAACACTCAAGAACTTCGCTCATTCCTCATTTTTCTTTATACTTTCTTTCATTTCAGTAAAAAGACTGTTAAAACTTTGTAATTTTCATTTTCAGGGATAGAGAACACTTTACCAATTGATCCATGGCGTATTGGAGGTCCAGTTATCAAAGGATTTGGCCGTGGCTCTAAAGTACTTGGAATCCCCACAGGTCTGTACAATAATCATCGAACTGATCAAGCTCTTCTCCTGTTCTCCATACTGTCTACATACTTGTATGGCCCTCTTTTCTTATCACTGCATTTTGTTTTCAGCTAACTTATCAACAAAGGATTATGCGGAGCAGCTAGTCGAACATCCTTCAGGAGTGTACTTTGGTTGGGCGGGATTACCAACAAGAGGCGTCTTTAAAATGGTTATGAGCATTGGTTGGAATCCTTATTTCAACAACTCCGAGAAAACCATTGTGAGTGCATAAGAGTTTAATACGTTCTTCACTCTTGCAATGATGCTTTGTTTTCTTTAACTTAGCTCTTGTTAAATAGGAGCCATGGTTGCTTCACGATTTCACTGAGGATTTCTATGGTGAAGAGCTACGTCTTATAATCGTTGGCTATATACGCCCTGAGGTTATTATCATCATCATCTAATTCATCACCCATTCTTCATATGATTTGTAGAGTAATGCATGCAAATGTAATACTTGTTGTTGTTGTGTTCTTTTTTTTGCAGGCTAATTTCCCTTCACTAGAGAGTCTCGTTGCAAAGATTCACGAGGACAAAGAAGTTGCAGAGAGAGCTCTTGATCTTCCATCGTATGCTAAGTTTAAGCAAGATCCTTATTTGTCAAAATGATTAAAATCATTCATGTAAAGGTATCGAAACTCTTGTTTTCTCACATTCTTGATTGTTAGATAATAAAATCTGATTGTTTTCGGAACTCAAAATCATACTTGTGTTGTTCGTAACTTATTTGCTGTCACAGATTGGTAAGTTGTGTTCATGATATAATAAAATAAACCTGAGAAAGTTGAGCAATGTAAAAATGAGATCGTCCATAAAAGTACGAAATGAACATAAGTAATAATGTGTTCCCGTAGTGTTGTTATGTATGCTTTATTATGCTTTGCAAAGAGTACTTTTGTGAGAATTCAAAAGGGAGAGAGAGCTGAGATGATTCAAATGCGACTTGAATCCCTTCCGAAGATGAAACGCCTCATCCAGTCTGAGACCACCAACACTCTCGTTCGCCAGCTCACTTGCTTACTGTTTAGTTATTACAAAACAGTAAAATGTCAGACGCGTGAATAGTTTTTGTATCTTCACTAACATCATATAACGTTAAAGTTACCTGGCGTAAACAGAGTACCACAGCCATTGACTGCTGTGTCCAATCGAAACCCAGTCTCCTGGAAGTTGTGCTGCTGTTTGTTCTCCTCCTAATGGAGCAAACTGTCCCAAATGTCGATACCTGTTTATATGTATTAACACATTTTCAATTTTTTCTCCTTATCATAACAAGGGTCTATAACATTAATCAAAATTTTAAGATGAAGATTTGGATCCAACCTGAAGGGACGGAAACGATGACGGCCTTCTCCTCTGATCCTAATGGGACCTTCTGGATTTTTCTCGCATTCTTCCATCCGATCAAAGCATTTTGCAAGGTATGTCCCTTGTTGCGCAGCGACCTTTAAGGAGTATAGGATCAAGCAACTTGTGAAAGAGCTGGTTTTGTTTTTACTTTCAAAAGTTTGTATAAACAGAAGGAACGAACCTGTCCAGTAGCTGGGAGAAACTTCACTTGTGAGTCAACTTGAGAAAGTGCTGATTTGAGTTCTTCTATATTCAGTTCTTCCTTGGCCTTACTGGAACCATTCTCAGTGTTGGCTTGTTTTAGGAGATCGGCAATTCCACGCATGCCTTTGCTCTTCAAGTAGAGTTCTATTTGTGGGTATCTAACAAATATGTCATCCATTACTTCTTGAAATTGTTTCACCGTCAATGTTCCTGATTTGTCCTTATCTGCTTTCTTGAAAATATTAGCTATATCTTCCTGAAAACATAAGAAAGAGAGAAACCAATATTTATGTTAAATGATAATCCTAGTTACATCTAAAAGTTATGTAATTTGGTTTACCATGACTTTTCGCTGGTTGATTGTTGCGCAATCACCAAGTGCATATATGTTATCACATCCTTCAACACGAAGCCATTCATTAGTTGCTAAAGCACGTCTATTACCCTGAAATATTTTACAAGAAAATTAACTCAGTTAAGCATTGTAATGTGCAGAGATCAGATCATAAGACATTTAATTACACACCTGACCAATTTGTTTCATAAAATCTTTGATCACAGGACGAGTCCCAACACCAGTTGACCAGACAATCATTCCATAAGGAATAGTAGAGACCTCTCCTCCTTTGGTCTTAGCTGATATTTCTTTGTCATTCACTTTCACCACCATTGAACCCAACTTCACATCAACACCATCTCTACCAAACTTTTCTTCTGCAAACTCCGTGATCCTCTTGTCAAACCTGTGAATAACAACATTAGCTTAGCTTCCATTACAAGAAACTAGGAAAGTGAAGTTAGAGGTCAGGAAATGAATGTTCACATGGTCAAGATGTGGTCTGCAGCTTCTAGAAGAGTGATTTGCACAAGATTCTTGGCTTTAGGATAGAGTTTGACTAGATCCTCCGTTACAAAATCATGCAACTCAGCAGCAAACTCAACACCTGTTGGTCCACCACCAACAACCACAAAATGTAGCATCCTCTTCCTCTCTTCTTCCTTGAGATCTGGCAGACTTGCCTTCTCAAATGAATCAATTACAGTTCTACGGATTCTCTGTGCATCTTCCACCTCCTGCAATCCCCACACCACCATATCTTAGAGACATGTTATAAAAGACATTTCACATCCATTAAAGAGCTAAGATAAGAGAACTTTACTTTCAAGAAATGACAGTTCTCTTCCACTCCAGGAATGTTAAATGTGTTAGACTGAGCTCCGGTAGCAATAACAAGATAGTCATAGTCAACATCAAATTCTTGTTTCTTTCCTTTGGAATCCACTCCTTGTTTAGATCTACAGTAAACTTTCTTCTTTCCTGGATCAATTTTGAAACACTCTGCCTCCAAGAAAGACATCTCAACATTTTTCTGCTTGTTTATAAGACACAAGGACAAGCTTGCAATTAGTAAGTTCTCATCAATAACAATCACTAGAAACAAACTTGTTCTTGTTATACCCTTCCCATGTTGCGAATAGGCTCAACGACGCTGCGAGCTTCAACGGTTCCACAAGTAACACTTGGTAGCAGAGGAGTGAAAGCGAAGTAGTTTCTTGGCGAAATGACCTGAACTTCATATGACGAATTACTCAAATCTTTCAAGAAACTAGCTCCTGCCCATCCAGTTCCTAGCAGAACAACCTTTTTCTTTCTAGTTCCAGTTTCAACACCATTGCTGCTGTAGGATACATTTGCCTCTGAATAGGCTATAAGTCCTCCACCACTATGACAAATGAGAAATATATTGTATCAATAACCAATACACAACATTTTGTTTCTGATTACAATTTATATCAACAGAAGATTTAAAATCATTAATCTATTTGCTTAAGATAGTGGTAGAAGAAGAAAGATGGGAAGAAGTAGACCCTTAGTTCACGGCATTGTTGATCATCATCAGATATAAACAAAATTAAGATGTTAATTGTAGAACCACTATGTATGAAAAGTAAATAAAATAGGACTCAGAAAACAAAATCTGCAGATCTCGAATATGATCAATACGCAGATCAATTCATGGCAAAGCAAATTCTTCGTCAGTAATATACAATATACAGAATGTGATCATTAATGTTTATACAAGTACGACAAGCGCCTTCATGTCAAAGCTTACGAAGAAATTTGAAAATCGGACGAGCAACGCAAAAGGAAAGGGCACGTAAGAGAGTAAATCGATAGAAGCACATAGTTTCAAATGTTGAAGACAAAAATTATACAGCGACGAAACGATACAATGACTGACCTAATCGTGGAGACGACGAGGATTCTGGAGAGAGAAGGATGATCACGGAGAGCTTTAGAAAATCTCTCGAAGAAGGTGAAAGGTTTCATTTTTCCGCTTGGTTCCGATTCCAATCTCCAAGAAGAATAGTAATATTCTGCTTATAGTGACAAAAAAGTATTCGATAATGCCGAGAATCGTGGAGAAAGGAGAAAACTAATGGTACAAGTTTTGAGAGAAGAGTGTGAGCGAGGGATCTGGAGAGGCCAAGTGGGAGTGACGATGGCCAAATTGGAAATTCTGTTTTGATTTAACCGTTGCACACGTGTCAAAGCGTGGGAAAATTAAAGAAAGCGAGGCCTACGAAGTTGGGGGGAAATCAGAGAAGAGTAAACAGAAATGCGTGTCGTTTTTTGCTTTCTTGTGACGGTGGTTTGGTTACTTACTTTTTTTTATTCTGACTTGGCGGGAACGGCAGGAGTTTTGGTCATGTTACATTGATCCTCTAAATGAAAATTAGATTTAGTATATCAAAATGTGATGAGTCAGTGTTTTGTAAAACGTAAAAACTGTTGTTTTCTAATGGTTGTCGCATTTTGTGTGATTCCGTTTAGAATAATCTCTCCGCTTTTGATTCGTTAACTTTTCAAATTTTTTAATTTCACGGTTTTGATATAATATTCACAAGTGACGTGACATGTATGTATTGCAAAATATTCACAAGTGAGATGAAAAGTTGATGGTTTTTGTTTTTTCCTTTAAATTTCATGCTATTTTTTCATTGACATGTATATTTGATTTTTAATACGTGTTTTTGTTTTTGATATGATTCAATTGTAGAAGTTCAAAACTGAATTATCCTCGTATATATACATACATAATGATATTTGTATAGAAATTAACCACCAATGTAGTTTTTCCTTTCTCTGTAATCCGCAAAATGTTTAAGCAGAAAGAGACGAGTCTTCAAGGAAAAAGATCGATCTCGATCAAACCCTCTTCCTCTGCATTAAAATCCAGCTCTGTTTGATTCCGTTTGCTCATCTTCTCATACTCATCGAGCTTTATCTCAATCAACCCAATTCCATCGTCGTCGTCTTCCTCTTCCCATCTGAACCTCATATTCTCCGGCGAGATCCAGCCACCCATCTCCGGAAAATTGAATTCCGACAAAGAATCCGAATCCGATTCCGAATCTGATTCTGGATAACAGAGCGACAACGACGGGTATCTCTCGATTTCATTTAACCGGGTCGAGTCTTTTTCACCCGAAACCGACTGATTCTCTTCTTCTTCGTCACCATCATCGTCTTCTTCGTAGGCTTCGTGTATCACCTCCAACGGTGCTCTCAGATTCCACTCCACAAAATCACCAATCAAATTAGGCTTCGTGTCGGAATCCTTTTCGCGTTTGGCTTCGGACACCAAAACCTTAGATTCTTCAGCCTCCTCGAGATTCACGCTTCCGGTTTCTACTCCGTTTCCGGGTCGGGTATTCAATTCTCGGGTCGATCCGAGGAGAAGAAGAGAGAAGAGGAAAGCGCCGGAGATGAGAAGAACAGGGGAGAGAAGGATTCGAAGGGAATCATTAGGGAAATAGATGAGAAGCAAAGTGTAGAGAGTGATGAAACATGAGAAGAGAGGATGAGAAGAGAAAGTAGAGATCGTCCACAAGTTTTCTACGTTTTCTTCCATAACGTGAGGGAGCGGAAGCTGAGAGAGAGACTTTGTTGGTCGTTGCATTTAAATGCCCCGAGGAGGGTTTTGTCTTTTTTTTTTCTCTAACAGTCAACAGATACTTAAATGTTCATTAAATTCTATTGTTTTGATAGTTTGTATTTTTATACAAAAATCAACTTTGAATTTACTATTGTTGTTGTCTTGTTGATAGGAGGAACAAAAAATTGATTTTCTTTACTCGTAAACTTCAGAAGTATTTATATAAAAATGGAAATTCACATTTTGATTGCACTAGTTAATATCCGCTTTATTTCAGTCTTGTTTCGGTATGAGCCTCACTTGCCCATAGATCTTAGACTTAGAGCGTTGGTGTGAGCCAACAAGACCTTTCGTACGAACCGTGTGGTTTGCAAGTTCACATAGTTTCGAACTTTCGATAGAACATTTTACATCCAGTTTGGGTGATGCATGTGTCGCGTCCTATTATATACATCGATTTTGGTAAATAAATTTACTTCAATGCCATATATGTACTATTTTGTGATATCATGATGACAAATAGTAACGGAAGAATATTTAAGTTTTTAACCCATACAATACAGACATAATGACGTATTGCCTAGATTCTTACAATGGAATTGAGAATTGATTTTATTGCTTTGATCCTTGGGGTGTTGGTTCGGGAAATGTGAAAGCTTTTAAAGTGCGTATGGCAAAGGCAACGAATATTATAAGAGAACTCTTACAAGAAATTTTAGCGTAGAAGCTATAATTGACAACAACAACAACAACAAAAAATTGAAAATAAAGTCTATACAGAACTGGAAATACTTCTGAAATTATATTACCAAATTCTATTAGAACAAAAGTTTACTTTTATATGTGCCACTCCATGTTTTTCCTCTTTTAAGTTTTTGAGATGAGTGGCGCTAGAGAAAAGAAAATATACTTACAAAAGTATTTTAAGATGAGTTCTTAGTTCATACGAAAAAATTTGACATTACGTTAAACAAATTAAATTATTCTAAAAGTTTATCTATTACATTTCGACGTAGATTACTCGAACCTTGACAAAATTTTGTAAGTATAATTGATTTGACATATAATCAGGCGTTGATCCATGTAATTTACACAATAACCAAATTAACTGACTTAACTGTTTAGTTATCGAGATGACTGTTTGGTCCCCCAACAAAGGCTACACGAAGTAGTATTTAACTGCAAATTACATTTACTTTTTTTTGTTAAATTCGTAATATGAATTAAGTCTCATAAAATTCCACTAGGTTCTAAACTTATAAAGGTTGAATTTAACGACTTGTTGTGAGCCTGTGACAAAAATAAAAATGACTCACTGATCGTTAAGGAAAAATATTGGTACAACCAATAGAAAAAACTTCATCTTTTGCATTCATATTTTTTAAAACACAAAGTGAAATTCATCAACCGTAAATAAACCGTTAATCCAAAAGGTCGGATCCAATAATCGGGTAATATCAAGAAACATTAACCTCGAAAGCTGTAAAGGAAAAGACATGTTTTGCAATTGCATCTACTACTTGATTTATTTGTCGTGAATGGAAAATATGAGAAAAAAATATTGAACTCCTCTTGAAATCTATGATACATTTGCATTCAATTATTCTTCTCTTCACATGCATTTCAGTAAAGTTTTAGCAAATAACGGAATGATTAAACAAAGCAAAGTAGTTCCGCTTTATGTTTGTTGAGAAAGAGAAAGGTGAAAGCCTGAAAGTTGGTAGTTATGGCAGTGGTAGTGGTTTCTTTTGCCCATGTCTTCCTTTCTTTTATATATATCCGACTTTTGTTGAATTCGATAAAATTTGTTTTCGTTAACCTATGAGTAACAAAATTGAATTAAAATATACCAAAGAAACTTGCGGATTGGCCTGGGGGTTTTTTAGGGTATTTGGATTCAATTGACTTTGAGATTCATAAAATATTGTATGGTCATTTAAGCGAGAAGCAATGGCTTTATATAAAGTTGACAAAAAATAATCAAAGTTTTGATGATTAGGGAGAATGGACCCAAAGGACATAAACCACGTGACTAAGAACCGTTTGGACCGACCACATCCATCACCTAGGCTTGACTTCCACGTAATGATTCTCAAAATTGGATGTTCAAAAGTTTATAAAGCACATGAACAATTAGTTTGTAGACTGCGTTGTAATATACGAAGAGAAATTAAGGCATCACTTTATCTTATTTTTTCCCCCTCCTTTTACTATTGTGGGTCTCTTTCAAATTTCGATGCATGGGTCGAAGTGGAAACAAAGCTATTCCATTGAGATGGATGATAATGAGAGGTTAAGATGCATATGGACTGTTGACACATCAAATGTAAAGCTTGATAAAGCTATTCCATTTAGATGCATATGGACGTGTTGGCAAATGGATCCTATCCTATCTACTTCCACGCACAACCTTTCGTGAACTATTTGTTTTCAAATGTTCAAGTTTATTTCATTTATAGATATTAATATCTCGTTCTTAGACAATATAGTTTTCACCGAAGTTATTGACTAATTATAAAACCTTTTATGAATATGCAATGGGCTAAGGTAGTGAGTGCAACTGATCAACATCGAGCTTAATTTGACCTTAAATCAAATAATACACAACCACATGACACTACAACCAGTCCATGTATCATGGCAACATTTTGTAATACTGAGTTGTGACTTTGTATGATAATGAGCTTTTGTGTCTAGTGGATATTACCATATGTGATCTGTTTGATGATAGTAGTATAGGTAAATAATTTAATACATTAGACAGGATTGGCTTATTTATGATTTAATTTTTCTTATTATGACAATTCTTTAGATTCATTAATTTTGTGTTGACATAGTATATGTATGAATTTATTGATATTTATTGCACCCTAAGACAAAAACAAAAACAGAACCTTGGATACTCTTTGAGTCTTGACTAAAACCCCAAAAAAACTGAAATATATATTAATAAAATTTCAGTTCCCAATGTATCATGTATGCAAATGAATTTATATACAAAAATCATCTCTAAACCCTAGAATATTCTGAATCAAAATGCATACTAATCACAAAAACTATAACAGTCAAAGAGACTTTGACAGTAATCAAAGTGCATGTATCATCATTTTCAAGTAAACAATGCCACAGAGACATTAGACAAGTGCTCTTTCCTCTTAGCCTTGGTCCAACGGTAGCGAACCGGCGCGTTAGGTGGCTCTATATCTTCCACTTGATGGCTCGAATCCGAAACCTCCTCGAGGTCTATTGAGTTCCGAAAAGCTCGAGTCTTTATCGGCGTGGTGTATGCAAAATGTAACCTTTTTGCGATCAAACTCTGTTTTAGTTCAAATAGCAATTAGAACAATGAATCAATCAAGCAAGAAGATTATCTTCAAATGATGGTAAAAATGGAAACTTACAGCTTCTTTGATCGATTTAGATACACTGTTTAGACTCTTGAGATCCTCATGATTAACACCACAAATCACCCGAATCTGTTACAAAAATCCGATTGATCAATCAATCATATCAATTCGAATCAGATTTAGAAATGAATCATAAGCTAAACTTACCAAGAGCTCTTGAGGCAGAGATTCAAGGAGAGATTTCTCAGGGGACGAAGAAACTATTGCGATGCTTCGTTGTCTCTTCGACGAACTCTTCACCGGCGGCGATTCAAGCGCCGGAATCTCAACGGCCGATCTAGATAGAGATTCGCGGATTCTGCTTGAAATCAAAATCCTTTTCCTCCCTAATCCTCGCGCGAACCTCACTGATCCTAATCCTAACTCTAATTCCTCATCCTCGCCGCGAAATCCACCGATTCGCTTCGACTTCATTTGAAATCCTCTATTCGTTAACGTCATTGTTGTTGTTCTTCTTCTGCTTCCTTCACTGAGAAGGTTCTTCTGAAACAGAGTTTCCGAGATCCACACAACTACTTTTACAGCACTCGAGAACCAAAACTCACCGATTATATAGAGATAACGGATCATGAGAAGTTAGAATTAGAAGAAGAAGAAGAGAGCACAACACACATAAATGCAGAGAAAAATAAACTCGATATTTTCAGCAGAATATAAGCTCTGATTTTGAGAGATGAACTAGACACGTGGCGGTTTATTATTGGTCAGCCGTCATTGGCATTTTGTGTTTCGATCGGTCCAATTTAGCCCCGTACCGGTTAATTTACAAAATCACGCGGTTTATTCGGGAGAAAATCTCTGGACCGTACGTGCGTCCACAGAATAATGAGTGTACTGGTTACTAATCGTTCGCCACGTGTGGTTTGAACGGTTTAGATTTAATAGCCAGCCAAAGAGTTTGGTAGATTTGAAACCAGAGAATTTAACTTGTGTTTCATTGGATTCTCTAAACCAGAAGATACTTGTGTTTCACTGGATTCTCTAAACCAGAAGATTTGTTTGATTGTGTAAGTATGGGAATTTGTAGTTTTCTTTTCCAATAAAATGCTAGAATATACTTACAGTTTTTGTTTTGGATAAGAGGAATAAAATAAATCTTGGATGTGCTTACTTTTAAGAGAACTTTTAGATATACAAAGAAACAAACCCGCATGTCAAAAGATTGAAAATAATTTATTAAAAATTTAAACTACGTAATAATAGCATGACATGAACATAATTTTAAGTTTACAATAAACAATTTATGATTTTAACATTTTTAACTCACTTGAAAATATTATATTTTTGGAAATATAATCTATTCTCAATACTATATTATATATAGTAGATTTTTTTATGCATGCAATACTGTAAACAATCAACCAAAAATCAAACCCTAATTTGTATCTAATTAGCCGTAATCAATGATATGGTAAAGTATATTGATTGTTTATACAATTAATCTGCACAAAATAACCACAAGTATTTGAAGATTATAAGTTTAAATAACATTAAACCCAATTAATAGTCTATAGTTTATTAGGTATTAGGTTTATAATTAAATTATGTAATATATTATACATATATCTTTGTCTTGGCTCAATGTTAATGATATTTATGTTGTGGAAATATATAAGTCTAAATTATTAGATATTGCCGAAGTTGACATAAACAACCCGTTAATGATATTGCATATTTTTAATGGGTTTCGTGTTTCTAACTGGTCTTGTCGAAGAGCACAACAAGATTGGTGTCTCCAAAACGGAACGGCCAACATCATCTACAACGAGACGAAAGATTATAATCTTAGTTAATTTTGTGGCATACATGTTTGGAATAAGAGGAACTATTTTCTCGACATCTACAATCGAGACTTGGGCTGCTACAACCGGATTGCTATTCAGCGGAGGCATGAATGGTAAGTTGCATGCGTGGACAGTACATGATAGCTAAAAATATGGTTGATTTGAGTTTAAGTGATTCACTGATGTCTCTCTTGTAATATGGTATGTAATGAGAAATGAAATAAGGACATAAAACATAAGTACTTTGAAAGCAAACTCGACTTCTATTTCACCGGAAAAACGTATGTCAAAATTTTCATGTATATTCTGATTTATTCAAATTGATCAGATGAAACGCTTATTGTATCATGAATTTTTGTAGAGAGATGATGTTTTAATAGGAGAGTAAATGCTTACACTTTGGACTAAACAAATTTGATCAACATTGATTTGTAAGCATTGATAAATAATAGTTTGATTGAATCATAATTAAAGTTGTTTATTTGTAGATAAGCAGCCGAAGTGGAGTAAATAGATGAACGAGGCAACAAACTACAATGTAATAAACGGATTATAAAAATATACACCGATTGATAAATAAAATGAAACAAGCAAAATCAGAAGGAAAAAAGTATGGGGAGAACCAAAGCTTGTAACTGGGAGATGAAATTGTACCAAACAACATGTAGAGAATTGAAAAGACCTCACTATTACAAGTTGCAACAGTTGTTGGTCAAGAAATGCGATTGTAAATGGACATGAACAGTTTATAGATGACACGATTACGAACAAAAATGTACTACTACAAAAGGCATTTCTTCAAGTTACTATGTTAGGCTTTTTCTTCCACTCCCGTGACGTTCTCGTGTTGAGTGTTGTCAGTTTCATCAGATATGTTCTCTTCTTCGCATGTAACGTAGAAACTCCAGAGAGAGACACAGTTTTCATCAGCTGTGTTATCAGAAAGAGAAAAGAAATATTTGATTTTTTTTGTCTTTTATTCTGAAATATTTCAGATAGAAGCTAATTAGTGTAAATGTTGTACCTTTCAATTGGAGATCGTTCTTGACTTCATCGTCATCATCAGGAATCGAAAATCGTCTGTGACCAGAGGATGTAGCAGCCATTGGAAGGTATGGGTGGAAAGAAAAAGCATTGACGGTATCTGCAATATCCAATTGTAAAAATATGCTCTCAAGTTAAGATCTTATTAAGAGAACTGGAGAGTTTACTCAAGAACCAAGTGTTGTAAGCTTACCTGAAGCAGCTTGATATCCAGAGACCCAGTTTCCGGTTTGTAAATCATACATGTGAACGAGCCCATCCTGGAACAAAATGGGAAAAGAGTAACGTGGTTTAATAAAATGATAAAAAGATTGCTTTGTATCCTGAGAGTTTAGGGAAGAACATAAATTGGTAGTACCTGACCACCAGTGCCAAGATGTCGACCACATGGCTCAATATCAAAGAATACACGCTGGTTTGTGTTCTCTGTTGCTCTGTACAATCTGATACACAAACAAACATGATCCATTTTCGACTGTATTAGCTTCAACACACAATTTCATCAAAAAGCCAAGACTTCTAGTAACTTGAACATTGATGTAGACTTCTTTTTGTTTCTAGATTATCTTCTTGGACAATTTCAAGCTTAGAAATCCGAAGACAAACCAAAACAAACCAAAAGAAAATAATAACTAACGTACTCACTTATAAACTGTCTCAACAGATTTCCGCATATCCCAGCAAAGAATGTAAGGATCCTGAAAAGAGCACACAAAAATATAAACATTTTGGTATGGTTACTACAAACGTAGTCCTATTTAGTATCTCTGGATACACAACATTATCTCAAGCTCAAGACAATATTCAGAAGAAAAAGGTTTATAACAACAGCAAGTTACCTTGCGGCCTCCTGTATATAAATAATTCCCATCCTTTGAAAACTGGACCTGAACGAGAAAGAAGAAGTTCGATTTATGATTCATTATGTCCCAATGCATATAAATAAAGCAACAATTAGTGATCCTTGCTTACATGTGTAACGCCGCCTTCTTGACCATGTAAGACATAGAGTAGCTCCATGTTGTCTTCTCTATAAATCCCAGTAGTCTGACCGTAAGAGCCAACAGCCAACATCCCAGAATTTGTTGGCGAGAAAGCAAGTGTAGATAGTATACCTGCAAATCATAACCCAGCATAATGTTATTCTTTGTTTTTGCATAAACTGTAATACTACTATTATGCAGCGTGAGTGGTAAACTAAATAGATACCTGCTTGGCCCTCTTTATTTCTCTGTAGTGTTGAATACTCGCCAAAATCTCTACCGGGACGATGAAGATCAAACACTCTTATAGAGCTGTTGTAACCAGCAAATATCCTAAAGACGTAACACAGCCAACTGAATATTAGATGAGTGTTCTGATACAAAAGGAAGATGGATAAATCTTAGATGAAGTTCTTGCTTACTTGGTTCCATCAGGATTAAATCCAATTGAAAATGCAGCAGTTATTTCATCCATAGCATCATAGGCTCGGTACGTGCATCGAAGCTGTCATTGTTATATTCACATGTAAATAACCAGATACACACTCAATGATGGTAGTATAGCTCTCTAGTAACTAAACATGTTTAAGTTTCATGGAAAAATCAGCACCTCACCAGAAGTACTATCCCAAAGATGGATCGGATGGTCTCTAGTGGTGGTAGCGAAGACGCATGTTAATGGGTCTGAAAATCAAACAGTCAACAGCCGGAATCAGAAATTCAAATGACGAAATCAATAAGCAAAAAGAGAAAGAACAACTCATGATGAGCTTAATTTTTACCTGAAACAGACATGTGTGGATACCAACAGAAATCATAAACAGATTCACCCTCATTCACAACTAGACTCGCACCATACGAATCTACAATTCCGAAAATCACATACACATCATATAACACAAATGGCAAAATCTTCAAATTTGTATCATTTGACACAACGTATACGGAAAAAGCTTACCTTCTTCAGAAATTGGCACTCCATAGCCATTAGAAGCCCCTCCATCTTGAGGCCTAATGGACAATTTTGCAAAACGAAAAGATTCAACATAGAACTAAAACTACCCAAATATACAAAATTTTACTGATGCTTAAGCTTACAGATAAAAAAGGCTTAGTGTATTGCCCTCTGAGCTTGAAAGAAAACACGAACCATCAGGTGACCTGTAAGCAGCAGTAACAAATCAAGTAGCTCAAAATTTGAGGAGGAAACAAAAAATTGAAACTTTGAGAAAGAGCAACCTTGAAGAGAGAGAGTGAAACAAGAATTAAGGGTACCATTTAAGGCCCTTGAGGAAATTGTTAGGGTTTCGACCGGCCCTGAACTGCTTGGAGAAATGGTGTGTTCTGTAAGGAGACACATCGAATCTCATGGTGGGCCATGATGAAGTTTGTTCTCCTGAGTCTACCTTTAGTCCGCCATTTTCTTCTACTATTGCGTCTTCTTCAGCCATCCTCTTCGTCTTCGTCTCCGTCGTCGTCGTCCCAGCTTTTGGGGAAGTAGTAGCAGAGAGGTTTATTTCTGTTCTAAAACCCAGTCGAAATCTTCGAAACCCGAACCGGGTTTTTTACAATCTCAGACCGACAAATTGAAATAGATGATATTTAAAAGATCCAAAATTCAATTTAAAAACCAAGAAATTCAAACCGAAATCAAACCAAAAACCGGATTAGGTCTCTTATTGGAATTTTGGAAGAAAAGCCCGCCAGGTTGTGTCATTAGTGCGTCTTTCTACTTACTCCCGGCGGATTCCGGCGACGCCGTCCTCTCCTTCCGTTTTCTGTTATTCACTCTCTACAGCTTCTTCTTAAGTGTTTCTCTGATTCCTTAGTTCTTCTAGCTTTACAAGAAACTGAGAATTCCAATAACCCCTAAATTTTTTTACATTTCCCCTTACTCTACTCGCCATTATTTATTTTTGCAAACCTCGGATTTTCGGAAATGGAGAGTGACGAGGGTGAAAATATCATTCCTTTCCAACTCCAGTTCGACAAGCCCATACCTTTTCAGGTTTTGTTTCACTTCTGCTCAAATTTCGTGGTTTTGTGAATTTGTACATTTTGGATATGCGTTCGTTTTGGTGGGATTTAGATAGATTCATGTTTCTGTTGCCTTGCGCTGTTCAAATTTTATAGATTAAGATAGCTGAATGGAACCCGGAGAAGGATTTACTGGCAATGGTTACAGAGGACTCGAAGATTTTGCTGCACCGATTCAATTGGCAGAGATTATGGACTATTTCGCCTGGTAAATTTCTTTGTTAGACTATAGTGGACAATTTTGAATACCAGCTGGGTTTTGATTATGTATTGAAAGCTGAAAGTTCGAATCTTGCTCTTCACTATTTGCTGAAATTAAAAGTGAAATGCCATTTGAAGTAGCTTATCAAAGCTTGTCAATAGTAGACGGATTTACTCAGTTATTTAGATATTTCTGTTACTTAGTCTGTTTCCTTCCTTTCTTTTGGCTTATAGGAAGGCCCGTTACTTCTTTATGCTGGCGTCCTGATGGGAAAGCCATAGCTGTTGGGCTCGAGGATGGAACCATTGAGCTTCACGATGTTGAGGCAAGTCTAGATTGAAGCTACTTCATGTTTTCAGCAATTCTTTTTGAGCCATGCTATAGCAAACTAGTGGTTGAAATAGAAAAAGATGATGCTTATCAGCAAGTGGTTGAATCTCTTTTTCGTTCAGAACGGGAAGCTATTAAGGAGCTTGAAGCCCCATGCTGTAGCTGTCGTGTGTCTTAACTGGGAAGAGGATGGGCAAGCCAATACCGTATGTTTCCTCCTCTGATTAATTGCTCAAGAACTCATGTTTGGTTTATATTAAGAGAAAAAAAATAAGCCAAGTATTTGGTTTTCAGGATGAAATTGGGAATGTCTCTGTTTATGAGGACCGGACCTCCCGTTTTTTCCCTCCTGCTCCAAGAGCTCCGAAGATGCCTGGACTGGTAGCTGGTGACTCCAGTTTCATGGATGATGGTGAAGACTCTTTAGCAGATCTATCTAATACCTCATTCCGGAAGTTTAACATTCTCTGCAGTGGAGATCGTGATGGGAGCATATGCTTCAGTATATTTGGAATATTTCAGATAGGGAAGATTGTAAGTCGCTCTTTTGACTGTAAGTAATTAGTAAGCCATTGAAGTATCATCACATTCCAGTTGGTGCTTGGATTTAGAATTGCAGGATGCTTAATAAATTTTCAGTTGCATACGTAAATTGTTCTCTGAAATCTTTAGTTGCTCCCTTATTAAATATTTTTTTCTTTAATACTGTTAGGGCTATAGTTTGATGAAATTGTAGTAGCTTTCATTTTAATCTTCATTTCTAGTTATAACCAATAGAATCTTGTTTTATTTTCACTGTAAGTCTAATGTTATCTCGTTTCATGTGTTTGCTCTGCTATCCTGCAAAACCATGATCAGAACATACACGAGCTGTCAATTCCTGTGTCCCATCCGGATGAGGATTCCTCTTGCAAACTATATAATGCTACCATTTACAAGGTATTTGGATCCTTTCAAAAGCCATGTTTTCCAGATGATATAAATGACATACTTCAGTTTTCATGTTTCTGACAGTAAATGTCTGTGAGGGAAACAAAGAAAGGAGGGATAAATAGTCTTCAGATTCAAACTAATTATTGTTAATTGCATATTTTAGGTTGCTTTGTCTAAAGACCTCTGTCGCCTGGTAGTAATGTGCACAGGAGAGCTTAGGGATTGTGATATCGAGCCAAGAGAGGAAAAACATAGTGTTCAAGAGCTGCATGGTTTACATTGCCTTACAATGGACACATCTATATTTTGGAAGAGGTAATTTTTTTGCAGAAACTATGATTACTCACCAAATTATCTATATTTCGCTGCAGCATCTTTCCTTCTTCCTTGTCATTGTTTTAAGTATGGATTTCAATACAGAAAATGTTACAAGATGATACATTTTTGGTTGTTTGTCTGTGTTGCATTTGTCATATTCGTTCCCTCGTCAAATTTTTATTTCAGGAAATATGAGCTTCATCAGGTTGCTCAACAAGCTTCAAACATTGAAGATTTGACTGAAGTTATTCGAGAGTCCCTGTCAGTTATGAGCAAGCAATGGGCTGATGCTATGAAAACTTTTCACGACAAGTTTCATTCTCTTTCCACCTTGATCATAGATAATGGTATTTGCCCACTCTCCGCTTGTTGGTTGAAGTTTTTCTCGTTGGCTCTGAGATTGACAGGCCTGTGTTGCTTTTCTCCTAGGACTGGAATCATCTCCTCACGAAGAATTTCTTAGCCTTTTAGGTGGTGCGCGGATAAGTCCAGCACTTAATCAGTTTTTAGTTAACACTCTTGGTGAAGTGGTAAGTTTCGCTTGCTTGATCATCTTCAGGTAGCTAGTTTTATCATATTCCACTAAGTAGTTATCTTGTTTAGTAGGGTGTGAAGCGCGTCTTAAAGTCGGTATGCGGTACAGGAAAAGAGCTTCAGATGGTTGTCCTTGAACATCTTCAGGTTTAGTTTACTTCACATTCCTGGAAATGGATTTGTGTATTGTTAGACTAAGTAACGTTTGTTTACTCTGCAAATACTGTTTAGATAGAGTTTTGTCACGAATTGGCTTTCTTTCTCAGCCTGCAGCAGAAATAATTGGATTCAGGATGGGTGAATTAAGAGGTCTCTCGAGGTGGCGTGCAAGATACCAAGGCATTGGTTTGGATGAGAGACTTCTTAATGAAGCAACTGAAAATGCTGGTCTTCTACTTGTACAAGTGCAACGGTTTATGATGGTACTATCGTCTGTTATCCAACAGGTACGGGCGTGCAGCTCTTTAGACAATGAAATTCATAGTTGTTCAGAATAAGTTTTGTCCCATGTTTCCCACACAATGATCATTTCAATAAAAGGTTTAGTCTTTTTGTTTCAGTTCTCAAATTTCTTCAACTGGCTCCTCAAAAGCATAAAGTATCTTATGCAAGAACCAAATGATCAGCTATTGCCATACAACAGGTATGCAATGCACATGTGTTTCTATGTTTTTTTATGGCATTAAAAGCCAATTCGTTGCAGTTACATGGTTAGCTTCCGTGGCAGTGAACTCCTAGTGGTATTCTTGAAGTTCTTATATGATCAAGATCCGGTGAAAGACCTCGTGGAGCTATCTGAAGCTGACGATGACATTGAAATTGATCTGTAGGTTACCCTTTCTCTATATGCACTTTCACCAACCTTTTTGCGTAATATCGTATTGTCAATCAGAATCTGTGTCATGTTACCAAACTTTTTAAACCATCCACAACCAGATTCAGTAGGTTACTCCAATGTAATGTCTCATAAGCAAATCTAGTGGGGTTTCTTTAACCACCCTAAAACCAATGTCATATATGGGTAAAGTGTGCGTTTGTCTGCATCCATGTATCTTTGAAGTTTCTGCATACATACATGACTTGTACATGACCACAAATTAGCCTATCACAGATACGGATGAAGCATAATGTCCACTGAATCCTCTAAGGCTGTTCATTCTATAAATTTTTTTTCCAGTTCTTATAATTGCGTACTGTTTTCATGTCCCAGGAAAACCATTGAAAGAGTCAAAGAGTTAATTAAGTTTGGAGGGTTTTCAGATTGTGATTTTCTGCGGAGAACATTGGCTAAGGAATTCCAACACACGGAGTCCAGGTATTTTCCCTTATGTTTTCACTTTTTATTTCTTAAAAAAAAATCGTTTCTTAAACTTGATTTTAATGCTTTAAACATTTTAGCTTCAAGACGGCTCTTCAAATGCCCTTTACAACGATATCAAGAAAGATATCATGTATGAAGTTGTTGCCGCTTTGCCCTCTTCAGTTGTCAACAACGCAAACCCGTACTACGACCATTCCCATGTCTCTTTCCTTCTATAAGGTACTTGCAGCATCAATCCTAATTCACATTACTATGATCCCAATGGACAATCACATGCTTAGGAAGAGATTGCTGCTTACTATCTCCAAAGCTGAAATTTGCTCCTGATGTACTAAAGTCTTCATTTATTCGTACAGAATGAACTTTCTGATGATACAACTTGTCAAAGTGGGTACACTGATTACATAACTTTTCAAGTCCCCGATGAAGCGTTCCCGGATATTCCAAACTGTATTGGCATAGCTAAGGGTTTTAAGCAGAATTCCAACAAGGAGAACAATGGTTATACTTCCCTGGAAGCTGTTTTGTTATCTGTACCTAATGGCCACCATTGTGTGGATTTGTCCCTCTACAAGGTGAAAAACTCTCTTTCTTCTGGTCACTTGTTTGTGTGTGTCTCTCTCTCTGAGTTCCTTTTTAAACCGTGTCTAATTTTGACACAGGATAAGCAACTGGTTTTATTATTGAATATAACAAGTGAAAATCGAGAAGGCTCAGGAGAAGCCTGCATGATGGTTGTACAAATTGGTGATCTTCCATTCATTTCCATTTCAGGATCTAGTTGTCTTAACCAATGGGAGGTAGAGAATTTGAAGGTAAATGGAACTTTAACCATTCTCATCGGCATTTAGTCGTTCCCTGTGCTTCCATCTGAGGTTATCAAGAAACGTACCCATCTTGAAACAGTCTTATCTACAACTAATCCTCACAACTCGTATTTCTCTAGGAATCGATTGTTTACCTGCAAATGGAGGATGAAAAGGTTCGTAAAGTTCCACATTCAACCATTGCACCTCTAGCAGTAAGCGGTAAGTTCTCATATTCAACCACCTCATTCATATTTCATGTTTCTCTTAAGGTTCTGAGTCTACAATCATCACATGTTACTGCAAAATTTAAACTAAAAGAGATTGCCTAAGTACTCTCTCTAGGACCTGTATGAGGATTAAGAAGCAAATAGAGAGCTTTACTCGATGTCGTTGATCAACATAGGACATTTTATAGACACTGAAACGAAAAGTGCTTTCAAATACAAGAAATCTTGTGCTTGATTATCTGAAAATTCTCTACAGCTTCAAGAGGAGTGGCTTGTGTTTTTGCTGAAAAAAGACGTGCTCTGGTGTATATATTGGAAGAAGATGAAGACGAAGAAGAAGCCTCTGAGGACAAGTAAAACCTCCTCCAAATCCAATGGCTGGCTTTGATTGTTATGTAGATTATTTTAAGTTTGTGTATTAGAAAGGTAAACGTGGGAGTAGTCTCTTAAATTAGTTAAACGGTGACGTTTATTTAATGACTTGTTCACATCCAAAGAGTTTGTTGTATTTCTTCTTTTCATACTCCTCGTCATAATTAAAAGGGTCCCATAATTAAAGAGCATTACGCCACGTCATCTCTTCCACCCGCCAAATTGAGCGCGTGGTTATCACTTTCCATCTGATCATCAGACAAATGTGTCAAAAGTCATTCTTCAGGTCAATCAATTCTTTGTTCTTAGCTCACCTACGAAGCTAACAAAGAATCTCTCTCTCTGTTCTCTCTGATGGAGGTTTATGTTATGGATCATGATCAACAATCGTCTCCGGCGGTAATAATCACGGACTTGGTATTTGTAGACGATGTATACGCGGTGGTGACGTTGACTGCAGACGGAGAGTTACGGTCAGTTGGTCAAGAACGCCGGCAATTGACGATGAAGAAGGATGTGATAGGTTTCGTCGTGGAAGGTAAGCAGATTAGAGTGAAAGCAGTTGTGGAGAGAGGTGGAGGAGGAATCTGCTGCGGAGAATCCGATGGAGATTTCACCAGGAAAGATTTCGTGTTCGAGCCTCTCTACGAAGATGCTAAAAACCGATGGTGCTACAGCCTCCGTCGATATCTCGACTCTCTCGGTTAGTACTGGTTATGATTCAAAAATTTGAAAACTTGGGCATCACGGAGCTAAAACTCCACTACAGTTCTCAAAATGCTAAAATTGGAAATTTTAATGTTTATTATAGGTCGGCCTAAGAGATTGCTTGTGTTTGTGAATCCATTTGGCGGGAAGAAATCTGCTAACAAGATTTTTGTTAAAGAAGTAAAGCCATTGCTTGAAGATGCTGATATTCAACTTGATGTTCAAGGTTTCTCATTTGATATCTTCTTTGTTCTTCATGATCGGGAAATTAACAATTGGATTAATGGTGATGATGGTTTTTCAGAAACCAAGTATCAGCTGCATGCAAAGGAAATTGTTAGGTCCATGGATGTATCAAAATACGATGGTATTGTTTGTGTTAGCGGTGACGGTGTTCTTGTTGAGGTAAGAAAAGAAACTTTTCTGTTGTGGAACTATCATAATCTCTCTTTAAGAGAAATAGTTTGCTCTTGATGATCTAATTACTTTCTTGTTTTATGATTCTTGCAAATGGTTACTAATTTAGTAGGTTGTAAATGGACTGCTAGAAAGAGAAGACTGGAGAAATGCCTTAAAATTGCCGATTGGGATGGTCCCTGCAGGTTTGTATTCTTTTACATGAGACGACAAATCATTTACTAACTTTTGTTTTCTTGTGTACTTTCATGTTAAAAAAGTGATGTCATGTGCATAAGAAACTCATAGCGATATCTTTTTACTCTGTTTTTTTCTCTTCATGAACCTTAGGAACTGGTAATGGCATGATAAAGTCATTGTTGGACTCGGTTGGGCTTCGATGCTGTGCAAGTAGTGCTACTATTTCTATCATCCGAGGTCCGGATCCATGCCATAAACAAATTATGTCCCTTCAAAAACGTTCTCTGTTTCCTCAGTAATCATCTCTCTAACACATTTAGCAGGTCATAAACGCTCAGTAGATGTGGCCACTATCTCACAAGGGACTACCAAATTCTTCAGTGTCTTGATGCTTGCTTGGGGTATGCACAAGTGTTCTAATTTACTTTGAGAAATTTATTTGTAAATGAAACTTGTTCCATAGCTTGCTGAAAATTATACTGTTTGTTGTATTGAGTTACTTAGTTTATTTCAGGTTTGGTGGCTGATATTGACATCGAGTCAGAGAAGTTCAGATGGATGGGAAGTGCTCGCATTGACTTCTATGTACGTTTTTAGTTGGAAATTTTGACAAAAATGTTGCATTGAAGCTGCTAAATCACTGGTAGAATATTAAATGTCTAATTGAGCTTAAGATATGATTTATTACCTTCTCCTCTATGGGATTGTGTATGCAGGCTCTTCAGAGAATACTATGTTTAAGACAATACAATGGACGAATTTTATTTATACCAGCTCCTGGCTTTGAAAGCTATGGGCAGCTAGTCAGTAACAGTCTATACAAAGAGCCACCACCTATTAGCGATAAAGAACTTGGATACCAAGGACCTGATGCTAAATTTGAAGATCTGGAATGGAGGGAAATCAAAGGCCCTTTTGTTTCGGTATGGCTTCATAATGTTCCATGGGGTGCTGAGAACACTCTGGCCGCTCCTGATGCAAAGGTCAGTTACACATTTTTTAACATTTTCAAACCATAGCAACACCATTTTTGTTTACTTTCTAAAAAAGATTGTTGAAGCTTCTTTTGTATATGGTCCCCTGAGCAGTTTTCTGATGGCTTCCTGGACTTGGTTGTCTTGAAGACCTGTCCTAAGCTTGTCTTGCTATCACTTCTGAGACAGTTGAGTGATGGAACACATGTTCATTCACCATATGTCTCTTATCTAAAGGTGTCAGCTAAAACCATATCTAAACTGTTGTTATCTTTCATTTTGTGATTTGGCTAAAAGCTTGAGATGATTTACTTTTATAAAAGGTGAAGGCATTCGTGTTGGAGCCCGGTGCACGCGTAGACGAACCAGACAAGGAAGGAATCATAGATTCGGATGGAGAGGTGTTGGCAAGGGGAAGAAAAACATATAAATGTGATCAAAAGGCTCTGATGTCTTATGACAAGCTTCAAATTACAGTTGATCAAGGTTTAGCCACTCTCTTCTCTCCTGAATATTGATCATGTTACACTACTATACGTGAAATGAAGACACATTCTGTGAGTTTTATTTGTTTTAATCTCTTTATGTATATGTTGTACGTTCCCATATGGTCTTAATTTGACTGATGCACATGTACAGTTACATTACAGAAAAAATGAGAAGAAAACAGATCATTTGTGTATAGTTTTTCTTGAGTTATTATAATAAAATCCTAAAGATTCCACAGAAGATTGTTCTGTATTGTTTCTGATGTTTCGATTTTGGAAGTCTAAGTTTGGCATTAACCAGTGGGGAGCTAAGTCGATCTTGAAAGGTAATTGTTAAATTAAACAGTTTCTCATTGATATTTTCAGTTTATTTAAATTATCTATATATTTTTCTCATTAGGAGACACTTTTCTTGAATTTGTGAAGATTCTATCCTTTTGTTTACAGGTTTCCATGTATTAAACTATTAATCCTCTTCTGTAAATTTCTGGCCTAATATAAACTCACACGTCATAATTAAGAAGATTAATGCCGCCACGTCTTCATCAACCCATTCCCCAGCTTAGGCGCGTGGTTTTCACTTTCCACGTGATCGGAAAAGTCTTACCAAAGATCAGCTCTCAGGTCAATTTGTAAACTCTCTCTCTCTCTCTCTCAATGGATCTTCAGCCGGAGAATGATCAGCTATTGTCTCCGGCCATCATTTCCGACAGAGTTCTGATAAATGGCGTTGTCACGCCGTTAACGTTGACTGCAGACGGAGAGCTACAATGGACGGAATCTGGACGGCGGAAATCGACGGTGGAAAACGATATCCTGAGTTTGGATTAGGTTATTCTTCAGTTAGTTAAAAACAATTGCTGTTTATCATACAAAATTTGATATCTTGTGCATGAGAAGCTTTGGAAATTTTTTATCCTCTGTGTTACTTCATGTGCAAAATTCTTGATGACAGGAAGTGGTAATGGCATGATAAAGTCATTGTTGGAGCCGGTTGGACTCCCTTGTAGTGCGACAAGTGCTACTATTTCCATTATCCGAGGTCTTTCTCTTTGACATTCATTACTCTATCTTACGGAAAAACGTCTTCTTTTTCCTCATGACTCTCAGCTCACTGTCCATGTATTGCCAGGTCGTACACGTTCTTTAGATGTGGCAACTATCAAACAAGGAACAACCAAATTCTTCAGCGTCTTGATGCTTGCTTGGGGTATGCGAGTGACTTCAGAAATGTATTTGCGAATCAAACTAGTGCCTGAGATTGATGAATCATAGTGTTTGGTTGTATTAAGATAAGTCCATTTTATTTCAGGTTTAGTGGCTGATATAGACATCGAGTCAGAGAAGTTCAGATGGATGGGCAGTGCTCGCTTTGATGTCTATGTACGTTTAGTTGCAGAATTTGACTCTTTTTAAAGTGTTTGTTTAGTAATTCAAATATATCCATTAAGTTCTGCTGGATCGCATGATTCTAATTGGATGTTGTCTTATTCAACTAAGGGATAATTTGTGTTGTCTCTTCTATGTCTTGTATTTGCAGGGTCTCCAGAGAATAATATGCTTAAGGCAATACAATGGACGGATCCTATTTGTGCCAGCTCCTGGGTTTGAAAACTCTGGGAAACCAGCCAGTTGCAGTGTTGACAAAGAGCCGTTTGTTAGCGATAAGGCACTTGGATACCAAGGACCCGATACAAAACTTGAAGTTATGGAATGGAGAGAAATCAAAGGCCCATTTGTTTCAGTATGGCTTCACAATGTTCCCTGGGGTGCTGAGAATACTTTGGCTGCTCCTAATGCAAAGGTCAGTTACACCTTTTGTAACATTTTTAGACTCGGAAAACACCATTTTTGGATATCTTTATTTTTGAGGTACACGGAGCAAGAAGCCTTCATAGGGTTGTTTACTTGCAAAGATAATCGTGAAAGCTTCTTACGTATATGGTGTGATGAACAGTTTTCTGATGGCTTCCTGGATTTGATCGTCATGAAAGACTGCCCTAAGCTTGCCTTGCTATCACTTATGACAAAGTTGAGTGATGGAACACATGTTCAATCACCATATGTATCATATCTAAAGGTATGTTATCTGAACACATGTTCAGTCACCATGTATATAGTTTTTAATTCTTCATTTGATGGCTTTGATGTTTCTTGGGTGAATCTGCATTTCTGATTTGACTAAAATTTTGCCTGTTCAATTTTTACTGTCGAAAAGGTGAAGGCATTCGTGTTGGAGCCCGGTGCACGGATAGACGAACCAGACAAGGAAGGAATCATAGATTCGGATGGAGAAGTTTTGGCAAGGGGAAGAAGATCGTATAAATGTGATCAAAAGGCTTTGATGTCTTACGATAAGCTTCAAATAACAGTTGATCAAGGTTTAGCTACTCTCTTCTCTCCTGAATAATTCTGAGTGCTAAAATGTCACACATGGTATGAGACGAGATGAGATGAAAACACATTCAAATGTTGTTCCAATGTGACTGTAATTTGATACATGGAAATGTACAGTTATCAAAATACAACAAATGAAAAGCAAAGGGATTATTTGTCTCTTATAATTAATCTCTAAGATCAGGCATCTAAGATCAGGCAGAGTATTGTTCTGATTTTTCTTTTGGGTCTTTCAAATGTAAACTTTGTATGTCCTCTTTGTGTTGCAGTCTAGAGATATATGTTGAAAGTTGTGGGAATTAAGAGTGATAAGACCATACTTTATACAGAAATTGCAACATTATTATAAGTTAAAGATTTTTTTCCATGCTTGTAATTTGTAAGATAACTAGTATTCCCCCGTGCATACGCACGGACAATTTCTTTTGTTTTCAGTAAATTAAATCAAATAAAGAATAAAAATGAAGTTATTTTGAAGAAAAGAGAGCACATAACAGGTAAATAGTTAAATTAGTACACGTGTTCCGGTTATTTGAAATCTGTAAGTTGTAAAAAACGAAACTTGGATTCAAAAAGTACTGGGATGATTTGTTTTCTTGAGAATATACAAATGGTAAAACGACTCGAAGCAGAAAACATGTCATCGAGAAAAATGGTAAAGTGATCGACTATTTAATAAAAGATAAGGGAAACAGATTTGAGATCACTTTTTGTTATTGTCTTCGCCTTTCTTTTCCATTTGACTTTCCTTCTTCTTTTCTATTGCCTCAAGCTTGGTTGATGGTTCTTGAGCTCCTTCTCATATCATGTCATCACGGTAGTCTTTTTGTTGCTGAAATCAGGAGAACAAAGTTTGAATTCAGTGTTATTTTATTTCGAAGAAGTATTCTCCATCTGCGCCAAAAAACGGGTTTAAGTTAACATATCATTAAAATGTTTAGGTACAGCTTGAAAACTAAATATAAATAAGTAACTTGAAATGCAGTATATGCACTTGAAAATATATGCATTTCTAATTGTGTAGAGTCCTAAAATTTGTAAACAAAGTTATGTTATAAAATATCATCAATAAAATTGTCCTATAAGTAGGAAGTGATAGAAAGGAACTTTACAATCATGATTAGACTACATCATCACCAAATAAACTATTGATTCTAAATATATTCATACTATGGACAAAAGACACGTGAAACCAACTAAAAAAATGGAGGTAAAACGGACCTGCACTTGTTGTTCAAGCAATTCACATGTAGGCAGATTTATGAATTCCTATCAAACACTTTGTTTCAGCACTCTAATCAATCTCCTTTATGTGTTCCACAACTCAACAAACTATAATAAATCATAACTTTTTATACTCAATGCGTACCTTTTCATCCACGATGATGACTTCCATGCCCAGAATTAGTTCAGGTTTTCTTTTGGGATAATAATCCCAAATTTGACACACCAAAGCTCTAGTTTTCCATTCTTTTTCGAGGAACTGACCTGAGACACATGTGTGTAGTCGAGTGGCATGATTAACTTGAGTGATGAACAAAGAATCAAACATTTTTGTTGAATGAGAATAACAATTAGGGGTTTGGTACGAAATAGGAAGCGTTCTTTACCTGTTGCAATTATTTTGGCGAGAGAGGCGGTGAACAAAAGGAGAAGTAAAGATGAACAGAATTAGTGATCAGATACAACAAAGGAGATGATGACTCTTAGAAGATGAAAAATGAATTGATCAATATGTGGTAATATAGAATATGAAACTGATTTAAGACATTGAAGAGATGAAAGAACAAAAAAAGAACCATGGAAAAACCGATTTTCTTCAATAATCATTCTAGAAGCTTGAATCATGTCTCCCTGTAACATAAACCAATGTAATCTTAATTAGGTGTCTTTTACTACAAAACATCATTTAGACATAGTCAAGCGTTAATAGATTACACATATTGGTTACCTTTTCATCCCGAGTATGACTTCCATGCGGAGAATAAGTCATGTTTATCTTGATGAAAATCCCAAACTCGAGAAATCAAAACTCTCATTTCCATTCTATTTCGAGGAATTAAGCTGAGACACATGAGTATGGCATGATGATTGTGAGAAAATCACAAACAATCTAAGGAATTCGAAGAGAAAGAGATTATGAATTAAGAAAATGGTGAAGCCTAAACAGAGAAGAAACATGAAACTCAGTTGAACTGAAGCGAAAACAGAGAACAGAGAAAATGAAAAAGGACACGAAACAGATTTTGTGATTGAATCATGTTTTATGTTTGATAACCGTTCCTTGTTCGTAAAATCGTGGGGATGTTGGTGGCGATAATTGAGGGTTTATCTTTTCCGATTTTGGGGTTACAGAAATCGTGCTCTCGCAAAAGAAAACTTGTGGCTTTTTGATTTTCAACATTAACAGGCTTTACAAAAATTGTTTACAGCCCGTGTAAGTCTTGTGGGCTAAACCCAATTACATCGAATGTTTTTTTTTGCAAATTAATCGTGCTTGGGTATGACGTGACAAGGCTAATTTTGTTTAACTTGCCACATGTCAACTCAACATTGGTTGAGTGACTTGTGATTTAGTATATAAAGGATATCCATATCTAATTATTAACTTTTTAAGATAACGTGGAATGGGGCTATAAAAGAGAGATTTTGGAAGTGTTAAATCCTTTTCTTCTCCATAAAAAAAAAAAAAAAAGGCAAACGGGATCGCATGGCCTCCGGCAAAGATTGCGACCGTGCCCTAGCGTACATGACCCGGAAGGATATGGAAGTGAAGTATAACGAAATCGAAAGAGCTAGATCCATCTACGAGAGATTTGTTCTTTGCCATCCAACTGTTTCTGCTTATCTTCGATACGCTAAATTTGAGATGAAGAGTGGTGGCGTTGAGCTTGCTAGGAACGTTTACGAACGCGCCTCGGAGATGTTTCCAGACGATGAAGAAGCTGAGATTCTCTTTGTGGCGTTTGCTGAATTTGAAGAACGATGCAAGGAAGTAGAACGAGCTAGGATCATTTACAAGTTTGCTCTTGATCGTATTCCTAAAGGAAAAGCTGAGTATCTGTACAGTAAGTTTGTGGCGTTTGAGAAACAGTACGGGGATAAGGAAGGGATTGAGGACGCCATTGTTGGGAAGAGGAGGCTGCAGTATGAGGATGAAGTGAGGAAGAACCCTTTGAACTATGATTCGTGGTTCGATTACGTTAGGCTAGAAGAAGAGACTGTTGGGAACAAAGATAGGATTAGAGAAATCTACGAGAGGGCTGTTGCTAATGTTCCACCTGCTGAAGAGAAGCGATATTGGCAAAGATATATCTACCTGTGGTGAGTCTTTTTTGCTTTCTATAACCTTTAGAGATTTTGGTAGTAAAGTTATTGGCTTCTTATGTTGATCATGGTTTGCATAAGAATGTTAAGTTTAGTTTCTGATATTAGTTCTTTCATCTTTGCTGATCTTTTAGCACATTCAAGTCACTGAATAAAATCTGCTAAAAACAGATTCTTGCATTTTGGTTTCTGCGGTTTTCTCAACCACTGACACTGATGTGACTAATTGGTGTAGGATTAATTATGCATTGTATGAAGAGATTGAAATGAAAGATATGGAGCGTGCACGACATGTTTACAGGTATTCGGAAACTTGTGAGGTTTCAACTTTACATGCATATATGTGTTAGTACTCGTGGCGGTTTATGCTGACTGTTTGTATTTGTCTTACCAAACATTACAGAGAATGCCTCAAGCTTATCCCCCACACCAAATTTTCTTTTGCCAAAGTATGGTTGCTCGCTGCACAATATGAAATCAGGCAATTGAATCTCACGGGTGCACGGAAGATATTAGGGAATGCGATTGGGAAAGCTCCAAAAGATAAGGTAAGCCTGCCGATGGTGAATCTGGAAATGGTTTACATGATTTCTCATTGCTAATGTTTTACTTACTGTGGTGGTTTTCTTTCCCTGCGAAACAGATATTCAAGGAATACATTGACATCGAACTCCGGTTGGGAAACATTGATAGATGCAGAAAGTTATATGAACGGTATCTTGAATGGTCTCCTGAGAATTGCTATGCTTGGATCAAGTACTCTGAAATGGAGAGATCTCTTGCTGAAACCGAACGAGCTAGAGCTATTTTCGAACTTGCAGTATCTCAGCCAGCTATAGACATGCCCGAGCTGCTATGGAAGGTAAATTCTTCTTAGTCTAATGCATTCATTTCTCAGACTTTTGAACCGATTGGATCGTTAAACTCTCTCTGTTGTGTACATTGATTTTGAGATATCAGAAGGGGAATTAGAGAAGACAAGGGCTTTGTATGAGCGACTCCTGGACCCTACAAAGCATCAGAAGGTCTGGGTGAGCTATGCACAGTTTGAGGCTTCTGCTGCAGAGCACAGAGAAGACAAGGGAGATCAAGACCAAGAAGAAGATGCTATTGAACGCAAGAAAGACTGCATCAGACTTGCCAGAGGTTGAAACCTTAAAGCTATTTGCTATATGAGTTTTGATGATTCCTTGTGACACGTTTCTAACTGTTTTTTCCTCTCTACATTCTTTTCTTCCACTCAGCGATCTTCGATAGAGCCAACGAACACTACAAAGACTCCACACCGGAGCTGAAAGAAGAGCGTGCTATGCTTTTGGAGGAGTGGCTCACCATGGAGAAGAGTTTTGGTGAGCTCGGGGATGGTAGTGTCGTTAAACGGAAGCTCCCTATGAAGCTCAAGAAGAGAAAGCCGATCAGTAGAGAAGACGGCTCTACAGAGTACGCATTGCATACATATACAGATATACTTTCTCGTTTTGTTATCTTTGGCATGTGAGAATTGGTTGCTAAAAGCTTAATGTGAAAATTTTGTCTGAATCTTTGGCAGGTATGAAGAATCTATTGATTACCTGTTCCCAGAGGAATCACAGACAGCAAATTTGAAGTTTCTTGAAGCTGCTCATAAATGGAAGAAGCAGAAGATGGCTGCTTCTGAGGATTACCATTAAAAGTTTCTTTGAATCATATCAAAATCTGTGAGTTGTTTTTGTATATTCTTCACTTATTTCTGACTTCTGTGTACATCGTTACTCATCCTGTTCCGATTTAGCGTATCTGAATTAATTTTTCTCCCGGTTTTGGAAATATAATACCTAATCAGGGGTCTATATTCCGGTTTTTGAAACCGTATCTTGTTTTAGAGAAATACAGCCTCTAGCATAAGCAAAAATACGAACATGCCTTGATAAAATAGTGTGTTACGCAATTCCTTTTTAAATAGCTTGATAATGAAAGAAATCCCATTCTTTTTGCAACTGGCATATGAACTAAAAGTTAGAGAGATTCTATCGCAGCAAACCAAAAAAATTGATGCGACATATCATGTTTATCAAATGATATAATATTGTCCTTGGAATTTAATTTGGACCTACCATACTAATGATGACTTGGCGTATATATTGGATACTTTATTAAAATCAATTAAAAAGATGAACAAAAAGTGGAATAAATAAATAAGGGAAAATATGTGATAAGAGTCATGATAGCTTTCTTTTTCCGTAAAACCTCAGAGAGGAGAGAGTATTTGTTTTATTTATTTTAGCTGATGAGGCAACAATAACCACTTTCAGTATCTCTCTCTCTCTCTCTCTCTCTCTCTCTCCCTTTCTCTACTTGTTTCTCTGCTCTTCGTCCCTTTCACCATTTTCCTTTTTCCTCCATCCATCAATCTAAGCTTTTCTAGGGTTTTATGCTTCCTTTTCCTTCCTCTTCCTCCATGTCGTCTTCTTCCAGATTCTGCTTCAACCGCGAATGTTCTGAGTTCAACCTCAAGCATTACCGTCCTGGTTGGCGTCTCCGTACTGGCGATTTCGCCGACCTCTGTGATCGTTGCGCGTAAGCAACCTTTCCTTACTTCCTTCTTCGAATTACTTCACTCTGTCACTGTGTTTCCCGTTTTTTGAGTGACCAGCTCAGTTTATGGGACTGCTTGTTTTCGATTTTAAAAATCAGAGAAAACGTAGCTCCGTTTTTTTTTGTAATCTGGGTTTGTGTTAGCTACTTGTGGTAGCTTGATTGTCTCTTGTCACTGGTGATTATTTTTTGAAACGGTAAATCAGAGGTTATCTTTTTTTTTGGGGTGTTCGCTTGGCACATTAATGGTAGAGAATCTAGATATTCAAAGTTTCAGTGATAGGAAAGAGACAGTAGAAGCAAAACCAGGGGACAACAAAATTAAAGAAATAGGAAGCTACATTGCACAATGATCACCAGAATGGAGAATTTGTCAACTAGTGGGTGGGTTTTATAAATTTTATATTCCACTGCATCAAAAGTTAAAAACGTATACGTGATGGGTTTCTTAGGCTTATTCTGTGCTAATTCTCAGGCGTTTTAAGGGGCATTTTGTGTTGGAAGAGAGTTTTACCCTCACAAAACTTCTTGGTTGTGAATATGTCTACCTGTGTTCTGTGTTTGATTGGTTTTATATGGGAAATCATTTCCCAAATCTGATGATATAGTGGCCCTTGGATGGTTTTTCTTAGTCTGATTTCAGTACACTGCAGACGCGATTCTTTTACCAGCTCACTGCATCAATTTCCTTGACTTCGTTATTGTATTGGTTACAGCTCTGCTTACGAGCAAGGAAAGTTTTGTGACATCTTTCACCTGAGGGCTTCTGGATGGAGGTGTTGTGAGTCATGTGGAAAGGTAAACGAAGACAATGGTTTATTTGGTTATATTTGTTTTAAGTCTGTTTGTTTTCACAAAATCCTACTTGGGGTTTCCAGATATGAAGTCTCTCACTATTAGAATTCCGTGCAGAAAATTCACTGTGGTTGTGTTGTTTCTACATCCAACTTTATATTGCTGGATGCTGGAGGAGTTGAGTGCTTGGCTTGCGCAAGAAAAAAATTTGCTTTGGTAAGGAAGTATTTTACTTTTATGTCATATTACAGAATTCTACTCTTATATTTTTCTCGGAGGCATGATGTTACCTGAATCAATATGGTTCACGATGTTCATTAACTCTCACTAATCATATATCTTATGCTAAGAAATTAAATTCAGCTGTACAAAGATCCTTTCCTGCTAAAAGTCTTTTTGGGGTTATAAACCACTTGCTATAACTGTCTGTTTCATGTATTTGTTTCATGTGTTTCAGGGACCCAAATTTTCGACACCACCATCCTATCTTTTCCAGTCTCCAATTGCTCAGAAGTTCAAGGACTTGTCTATCAATTGGAGTTCTTCAACCGGGCCAAATCAGATGAACTTCCGGCCTCCTAGTTTTTTAGGACGTCCTGTTCTGCAATTTGATCTGCTTAATCGTCGAGATAATTATGAATTTAGTCAACCTACTTCTAAAGACAAGGCTACTGCATATTCCGCAGAGAAAAAAAGGGGAACTAATGACTTGATGGGGATATTAATGGGTGACAACTCGAAATGTCATACAAGCGACATACTTAATTATCAGAAAGCAGGTTCGTAGTCTTCTTACATAAGAAAATTCTCGCATTACTTTTATTGCAATCTCAGTCCTATATTCATGATGAGAGGATTTTGAATATTTTGTTAAAGCTGGCTGCTTAAACGTGAATCTTTCAATGCAGGACCTGATTTTAAAGTACCACGCCCAAACGTCAATGTATATCATCCACTGATCTCATTAAAGGAGGGTCCGTATGGGACACAGCGTGATTTTCCTGTGCCAATTACAACACCAATTCAGACGAATGGACACTCGGGACTAGATGGAAGTAATTTATGGCATACACCTAAAGCAGACTTGAATGGTGGAGCAGACTTGCCATTCGGAAGCAAGAGTTGGAATTCGAGGACTCATGTTGATACTCCAGGAAAATATCAGGTTGTTCCACGATATTGGCCTAAGGTTTCATACGAAAGTCAAGTTCTGCAGAATCCATTCAAAGAGTATCCTTCTTGTCATATAGAGAATACATTGGAATATAACTCTGTATGGTCTCCATAAGCATATGAATCATCATGCTTTTCTTATTTCTATACTTCTCTGTCGTGTTCTTCTGCCTTTTTGTTTTCTTTCTATCATTTGATGTGAATCTGCCTTTACTAGGTTTTAGAATAGGGTGGATGTAAGCCTTTCCGATAGAATGGTTTTACTTTTCTGCTTGGATACTTAGCCGCTGAAGTTCATGACATTTTACATTGAAGTTACCAAAACCTTAACAACTGATAAGATCTGAATCCGTTGTCACTCCCCTCTTCGAGAAGATACTGAGTGCAAGTGATACTGGACGAGTTGGGCGGCTGGTGATACCAAAGAAGTTTGCAGAGGTACATAACTGTTTGTTTATGCAATTACGGATTCTTCTTTTCTTATATAAATGGGTGATTCATGTGGACAGAACTGGGGATGTGACTGGGGATTTTTGTATCATGAATATAGTGGTCATAAAATCTGTAAACTTTACAGTCGTCTCAGATTAAATAAAAGATGCTAAATTGAAAAGGCATATGTCATGTAACAGGCTTTCTTGCCCCGAATTACCACCACTGGAGGTGTGCCTCTCAAGGTACAGGACTCAATGGGTAAAGAGTGGACATTTCAGTTTCGCTTTTGGCCCAACACCAATAGTAGACTGTATGTTCTAGAGGGAGTAAATCCATGCATACAGAGCATGCAGCTTCAGGCTGGTGATACAGGTATGTCGTTGGTAATATACTAATTTGGTTAACCATGTAGCTAAAGCTTAAATATGTTTTATGTGGTTGCATCTTCTGTTCTTTTGAGTTATTATCATTTTTCTAGAGCTTATGCTCGGAGAACTGAATTCCATTTTCTTTTCAGTCATATTTAGTCGATTGGATCCAGAAGGGAAGCTAATCATGGGATTCAGAAAGGCTTCGGTTCCTCAATCATCTGATCAGGTTAGCTTTTGCTTGTTAACACTTTTGGTACACTAAAATTACACCTTTAATTTACTAGACAACAAACTGCTAAGTTTTCAGCTGCTTTCCTGAGCTGCACTCCAGAATATATTCGACACACAAATAGGAATAACACGATGAAGTATAATGAGTGAAAACGCATTGTTTACTTCTGTATACTATGTTCAGTTTGTGTAAAGTAATTAGATAGGTTGGACAAAATTCTGAAGTAAGCAGTTCGAATTCAGGTTTATGATCATCATTTCTTCCTTCGGAGAGATGAAATAAACAAGGAATGATTGATTCTACTTCTATATGGATTTATGTTAGAAGCAGATTTTGTGCTATTGCGAAAAAGGCTTGTCTCTTCTACAATCCAGTATAATATTTGTTATTCATCAAATATGTGTTTGCAGGAAACTGACTCAACGCATAACAATCGTGACAGTTGCACAAACGGAGATGTAAGTGTTTAGAACCCAAACTGATACTCTCTCTTGACAAGTTAGCTTGTGTGAGATAACATAGGATTACATCTCTTCTGCATTTCCATTAGCAGGCTGAACCAGTTGATGCGGATTCACCATCTAAAGAAACTACAGAATTTTCTTCCGGAAAGAAGAAAAGCAGCATGATGATTACAAGAAGAAGCAAACGTCAAAAAATTAAAAAGGGAGACCACAATGAGCTAATGCTAACATGTGAAGAAGCTCAAGGATTTATGTTGCCTCCTCCCAACTCCACTCCATCTGTAATTAAGATCGAGGGTTTTGAGTTTGAGGAGTATGAGGTACATCCATATGATTTTGCCTTCCTCTATTTTCTCTTTTCAATTGAACAGTAGTTTCTATAGTTTAATGATACTAAAAATAATCTGATATTCATATATTCACCAGATAAGAGTTTTTTTTCTCTTGGATTTTGAAATTAAGTGTTGCGCTCATGCTAGAATATACACATTGGGTGCTAGAAGTCTCAAAGCTAAATTTTCTTTTGCGTGCTTCATGTAAGCGTAGTTGACTTTAGACTGCTCTTAGCTAAACAGAAAGAGAGATAAAAGGTGTAATGACTGGAAATTGCAGTTCTTTTTTTTACCATGACTGAGAATCTTAGTGTGCAGTTATCCTTTAGATGCAATAACACCTGATAAACCAGCTGCGTTGATTTGTCTCCACTTTTGATTTGCCATCTTATGTGTTACTTTTTTCTCTCTTTGGAACATATTACTCACTGCGTTGTTACTTTGTTTATTTATTGTGTCAATAGGATGCCCCAATCATCGGCGAGCCAATTACAGGGTAAATTGCCTAATTCTCAATATCCCATACCTCTTGCTTCAATCCTCTTTGCTGTCAGTTGTTTGAAATTGATGCTGGTAGGATTCAAATAAGGTGTACTAGTACTAGTCAGATATTGAAAAGCATCTTCTATCATTGGATACAGTAAATAGCTTTCTTGAAGCTCTTGGATTTCTGCTAATGATTTGCTTTCTTTGAATTGTATCGTCGTTTCAGATCAGCATGGTCTGGAGATCAAGAACTCCTAGCTGACGATCACGATGAGAAAGCCATGGAGGAAACTAAAGGAGTCTTGATGTCACCTAATGCAACCACAAAGCACCCACGGCATAGAAGTGGCTGCACTTGCATCGTTTGCATACAATCCCCAAGTGGGAAAGGTCCCAAACACGACCGATGCTGTTCTTGCTCGATCTGCGATACGGTCAAGCGACGTAGGCGTTCTCTGTTGCTACGGAGAAAGAAGAAGAAGCAGATAGAGAAAGAAAACAAAGCAAAAGAGAAGCTGGAGTCACAAAAGAAACTTCACCAATCTGCTAACAACAGTAGAAACACCAGTAAGCTCCACAAGAATCATGCTTCTGCTTTGAAAGCCCAGATAGATTTGAATTTCCAACCAGAGAAAGACGAAGAATCTCTGCCTGGCTCTAATGCAAGTACCGAGAACAAGTCTCTGCATCATGATGACACTAGCTTCAAGCCACCACCACCAAGCTCACCACCTATGTATCTTCCGCTGTTGGCCAGCTTGGGGAAAATAGAAGTTGCACTTGCAAACACCAAACCAAGCTCCATCTAGACTTTTGCAGACTCCTATTGCTGCTACAAGGTGAATAGATAATGATGGCAGAAAGAAACCAGAAAGCTTCTAGTGATAATTACCTTCTTAACACCACAGGCTCTGCGCTTTTTGATCATATATGTAGATAAAGGGCAGTTAAATATACACTCTGCAGAGCTCATTACTTATCTAAACTCGCAGCTAATGAAAATGGGAAATTTGATTTCCACTTATAATTTCTTATAATTGGCGTTTTGATTTGTCTTTTCAGAAAACAAAGTTCACATTTCTAGCTTGGCATTATCTTGTTTCAGACTGTATTTAAATTAAAAGCCACCAATTTAACAACATATAGCCAAGAATAAACAAAGTACAAAATCAATTTTCTTGCTTTGGCATCATATGATCTTTTACACAACAAAAGATAGGTCTACAACATTTCATCTCCAGAATGTAGCAACTAGCAAATTGTCTAAGACCAAAATCAAGCCATCATTATAACTACATAAAGCCAAATAGTCTAAACAAAAAGCAACCGAACACACATCACGTTGGTTAGTTACCAGCATTAGGCAAAGCAGCCATGAATGAGTTATAAGACGACTCAAGATCAAAATGAAGTTGCCTCGCCTGCTGCTCAGTGAGCTCATCAGAAGCACCCATCTTAGACAGCCTCAAGAGCCACTCTTTCATCTTGATCTTCCCTTCGAAATCCGGCGGCAAAATGCTCAGCTTATTCAGAGAAGCAGAGAGATCAGACAGCAACGGATACACCTGATCAACAGCGACCATGTTAAGCTTGAGAGAATCCATGGAAGTAATGAAATTCTGAACACACTCAGCTACAACAGAAGCAGAGCTCGAAGTCGAAGCCACCGCAGCAGCTCGGTGCTCCACAGTAGCTGGAACACCTGAAGTCACGAGGCGATACACTGCAGCTGAGCAATCCATCTTGTACGTCTCCGCGAACCGTTCGATGCTCGGGACCAAGTCTTTGAGCGTCGCTGAGAGCGTCTTGAAGTGGACGATGAGTTTCTGGCACTCGGTTTCGTATTCGGATGGTGAGATGAGATCGCGGATGTAAGCCTTCTCGAGCTTCTCAGTAGCTTTGATGATGGCGTAGAGCTCAGCGAAGTTCTCGTACATTTCTCTCTCTCGCTTATCGTTCCATAACTTGACCTCCATCTTTTATCAGTGTAAGAGAACTATGGAGAAGAGAATGGGACACGCGCAAAGAACGAAACAAGGCACAAATAAAGCTTCCTCGCTGTTATCAAATATCAACAATCGCAAAGTTAATAAATCAGATTCAGAAGATTTAACATGTAAAACAGAGAAATGCACATAGAAATCATCAAATTCATATGAAGAAAACATGGATCTTCCAGATTCCAAATCTCAAAAAGTGGCGAAGCCTGAGAGAGGAATCATTCAGCCAAAAAGCTTAGCAGATTTTTAGAAAGAACAGTCGAATCAAAGAACCAGAAGACATTGAAGAAACCCAGTAAAGTTTACCCTAAATCATGCTAAGCCGACACTAAAAAATCCCAAATTTCTTGGTCTAGTGAAGCGAAATCAAACTATATATGGGGAAATGATGAGAGAGAGAGAGGGAGATGGAGAGACTCACAGGAAGCAAGTTGGGGGATATCGATTGGCGAACTAATCTGAGCGGATTAGAGGAGAAGATATGGAGATTGGAGAGATGGAGAGAGAGAGAGGTGAGATTGCGTGTGAGGAGAGAGCTCTTTATGATTTGATGACGAAAGCTTCACGCGGGTATGATCTCAACAACACGACGGGCAACGAACTCTGTCTGGATCAACGAATCAATCAGCATCGATTCTCGCGACGAAAACGAAAAATCTTTTAATTTTTTTAACCGATTTTGAAAAACGCGTGCGATTAAACCCAAAATTGAAATCTTAAAGCAGGGAAATTTGAAATAGTGGTGAGAGAGAGAGAAGGAGAAAAGAGTTGAAATTTAAAAAGCTGACCTGAGGGCGTTGACAAAAAAGAGGATCGGTGGGAAGAAGAAGTAGGGTTTCAGAGAGAATCGCTCGAGCAGAGAGCCACCATTAAAGCTATCTGCTCACAGATTTCGAGAAGAAGAAGAGGAAGGTGAATCGGAGGGCTGCGTGTTGGAGTTGTGATGATCAGAAAACGCTGTCTTGTCCTTTCGCACACTTTTCCCGTATTTTACGTGCGCTTTTATTTTTTATCCATACCTTTTAAATAAATTATTATTGCAATCATTCGGTAAAAATTAATTCCAGAATTTTTGTATTGGAATTTGATTGGTTACAAAGCAAATCATGAAACTCAAAATAAAATTATCTGTTGAACCAAAAAATCTTAGAGTAACAGATATTGAAATTTCAAAAGCAGTATGTTTTTATTTTCACGAATGACTGATTAGAGTAAAGTGATCTCATAAAAATATCTCTCATGTAGTCATATACAACTGTTTACTGAACAACAATTGAGGACAGAGTAAAAAATGGAGAAAAATTATCATTTCATGATAACGGTAAAAAGATTGTTACATGTTGCATTTCGAAAACAAGAATTCTGGATATCCATTTCTTTCTCGTTTCCATAGCCATATTCATAACCATATCTTAGGCAACCCGAGTCTTGACAAAGAGAAAGTAATGAGAATGTGTTCATGTGTGTGACTCTGTCAACAACAAAATTGAGGCAAGTGTAACATTATTGTCTATATCATCTAAATTTTAACATTATTCTCATGACAAGCAAAAGTTCCAGTCTCCAAACTCCAGGTACCAATTGAAAAATGACATCATCATAGCCACAAAATCAAAAGCTTTGATTCTTTTATCCTCAACATATACCATACAACATCACCAATATTTTGATATAACATGGCTTATAAAGAGTATAAACCAATCATTTTTCACTCTAACGCGGACCAAAGATCACTTGGTCTTTTTATCAAGTTTCTTCTTGGTCTCGCCGCTATAAGGACCAACGTGATAAGCATTCTTCTGGACCGCAGCGAAGATAACCATCTCAACACACACCAACACATTCTGTATAGCTTCCTGGATTTGTTCCACCTCCAACCAGAAATGGTGAGACTTTATGATTCCCATTGCCACAAAAATGTCAAGTACTATTCCCTGCAGTTTCAGAATCAAAACCAATCCAATCAATATTCTCTCAATGACTTCAAAAGATTACGAGTTCTATTATCAGTTTCTTGCTTTGAGAGGTTTTACTTTACCTGCCAGAAGCAAAAGAAGACTATTCCTTTGATGCAGAGGAACTTTGCGAGCGGGTTATGAGGCGCAAGCTCCTTAGCGAACACGTGGTAGAAAATCACAAGAGAATACAAGGCAAGCGAGACTGAGCAATTTAGAACGATAGTGAATGACCAGCTCAACCAAGAAGGATAAAACCCGATTAACTGTAAAGCTATCATCAAGATCGAGCACACAGGTCGGATGACAACAAACTGCCATGTCCAGTATTTCAAAAGTCTAAGAGTGCGATGATCCAAACGGACTACATGAGGCTGTCAAAACAACAGACACAAAGCTTTAAACAAGGGTAAAGAGCCGCCAAATAGAAGAAAGATAGATAGAGTGAGAGAGACAAACCTGGAAAAGAGTCATTGGGAAAGTATGGTGAATCTCTCTTCCCTTGATTCCATCAGGCACAATGAATTTGCTCATAGATATGTTCAAGTAACTATACATCAACGCCAAGAACTTCGCAATGACCTGCCAAAAACAAAATCGAGTATTAAGTAAGTGTTCTCTACTTAATGTTGAAGATAACAAACGGTAGAAGAAAATGCACACTCACGAGTGCTTCGTAGCATTCCTTGATGGATTCAAGAAACAGGAAGAAGATTTCGCTTCCTTTGACGTCTAACAGACCAATAAAAGAAACAACGGCGTAGATTGGAGCCATGAGGACAATGACGAGTATCGCCTTCTGCTCCTTTGGATTCTTCCAGTGAAAGAGATGCTGCGATACAAGCTGTATCGTCAAATAAACTGTGATCACGACTGAAAATGCAGAGCAGTAAAAAGTGATCTGTGGAGGCTTCAGCTGCGTTAGGTCCATCATTGTTCCCTGCAAACTACCTGCACAAAAGTTATACACAAACCATCAAAGCTTGTACATTTTGCATAATCAATTATACATGTGAATGAATCTTCCCTAATGTCTAAAATTAGCCTCACATCAAACTTGAAGCACATTAGCCTTCTACGGAAGATAGGCATTTGAGTACTATATGATCTTTGCTGCGATTTCTTTCATATTCATCAGTTGTTCATAAAAATGCAAACTTTCATGCCATGTAAATGCGAACGAGGAGCAACGAGATATGGCCGTATCAAATCAGTATCTAATTTAGCCGAAAACAATTTTCAATTTTTTATGATTGATATAGCCGAGAAAACAAAAAAGCTCAGAACTTTTGATCGATTGGAGCAACACGATTGAATCGAGAATCGATGAACTCCCTAAACCCAATCAGACCCATTAATTTGAAAGGATGATTTTCGATTTTTAGTAATAATCCAATACTGATTCAAAGCTAAAGACTCAATGCGATCTAATCTGATCAAAGCTAAAACATAAGAGCTAAACAGAGAGAGGGTGAGAGGATCTAACCAGAGAAGAATTAACGGAAGAAGCGAGATGAGACTGTGAGAGCGTGAACAGAATCAGATCTCTCTTCTTAGAGGGAGGAGAAGACCGCCATTAATGATGGTGTCATAGGGAGGAATTACGTGGGTCCTGCTAATGAGATGATTTGGGTTTACCAATACCACGTGAGACGCGACGATTGCATAAACGAAGTCGGCATTGATCTACGTGTTAATCTGTGATTCGTTCACACGTTTTTGGATTTGTTGGGAAGAGAAAAGTCTCTAATAATTTTTTTTTTAAAACGATTAAAGAAGTCGGTATGATACTATGATATGATTCAATCCTCAAAAGTCAAGAGAATCTTAAAAGATTGAGGATTTTTGTATTTAGGAGGCAAAAGATCTTTGCCTTCGCCGCAAATTAAATTTTCAACGAAATAATTGAACCGGTCGTTTTGAGGCAGTTAACCAAATCCCCTTTACATTTATAAAAGCGGTTGTGTATTGCAATAAGTGTATTACTCCTACCACTTACTCTTACCGCCCATACCGACTAATTTTACATTAACCGCTATAGTTTGGGATATTTGGTCAACACTTTTCTTCTCCAGTCTCCGTGTAAAGTTCCATGAAAATCTATAAGCTTGACTGGTGTAAGTGAATGAAAATGCTGCTCAGTGCTCACACTCATGTTTCTTGGTGATTTAGGATTCTGTGACAGAACCTTTGCAGTAGAATTGGAGAGATTTCTGGTTGCAAATCGTTTTCATCTGTTTAGCTACTGAAAGTTGCTGTTTTGGATTACATTTCTGAGTCTCTCTCTCTCGTTTGGTATCAGGTGTGTGCTCTTCTTTCTGGAGGAGGTTACGCAGAGAAAGTTACTGTAACCTGCGGGACAAATCCTCCCTATCCCCGCCGGTAAATCTCTAAAAGATGCGGCGGCTTTCCCTGAAGTCAAGTGGATGAGAGTGTAGACAAGAGCCTCTCGAGTTTCCATCTTTGGATTGGTTTAATAAACTTGAATGTTGATACCAAACTTGTAGTGGAAGGGGTAGGGTTTGATTTATAAGTCAATTACGTAACAGACAAGACAAAACAGCATGTATGGATTCATTAATAGTAGAGAGAGTTACCAATTGGCATTAGATAAAAGTACAATATTGGAAATTAGAAAAGCAATGGTTTATAACCCGGCTAGTAGTAGTAGTAGTAATGATAAAAGTAGAACTATTGAGCAACAAATGTGTTTTATTTCACTTAAATTGGTTCACCTAAGATTTCCCCTTCACAAACTCCAACAAGTTAAGATAGACTTCATTGACAGATTTGTTAATGGTTTCTTGAAAAATATTATAATGTTTACCAATCAATTAGTAGGCAAAGATGATTGATAAACACACACGCACATGCATGATGAGTGTTTTTTCTTTTCTTTTGGTCATTTCATTAACAAAAGAACCTTTTAAAACCACGAGGCTTCTTGTATACGACTTGGTAATGCTTTGATGTACTTACATTCTCTAGAGGAGGAGGCTCTTTGTCTTTCGCTGGCTCTGCCTGCTCGGTTCCTTTTGCAGAAGGCTTAAGTGTCTTCAAGGTTGCATTTTTATACATGACTCCATAGTTCATTGCCCATGATTCGATGCCCGCCTTCGCCATCATCTTCATGAGCCTTGCAGATTCAATGTTCCCACGTAGATATCCACTATTTTGTTGTCCATCTATGATTAATGATACACCTGAAATTTCAGAGCCCACGAATCAATAAAATTTTAAAAAAAAAAATCTAAAATTTTTAATGCAGAAACTGATAATAGAGAGAAAAATTATGAACCTTGGATGGTCTTCAAAGCCACTAAGACTTTCTTATACCAACTTTCGTCTAATATGTTTATTTCGAAATTACATGTCTGCAAAACAAAGCCAAAAACACGCATCAAAAGTCAAAACCTACGATAAGTTTTGGAACTTAAAGGAGAGACAGAGAGGAGCTTGTGAAATATATAAAACCATGAAGTGATCATTAGGTTTCCGAGTTTCTTCTGGATTCTCTTCATTTCCATACTCGATTCGTTTGAGCATAGCGTAAGTTCTCGCTTTATACAACTTCTTGATGAAGACTATAGGATCAACTTTGCCAGTTATATGCATCAAATCGATATACATCCAAGAGTTGGGATCTACTAGAAGCCTTTTAATGCAGAACGAAACACCTAATTATCATGATTAAAAATAATTAACAATACAGTTTTAATTACTCATCTTCTCAACTCGAATTCAAAGCTTCTTTACCACTAATGTCTTCGACTATTTTAGAACACATCTTGTGCCAACCTTTGAGCTCGGGTTTCACTTGCAAAAAGCACTCCTGTTCGTAAAGTTACAGAGGGGCATATAAAAGGACTACCAAGAAATATATATACAGTTTCTTGGCAAACAAGTAAGAAAAAAAAGAAACAGAGAAATATTTCTTACCAGTGGAGCCATCACCATTGGAGCCTGCATCGTTTTCTGTCTTCTTCTTCTGGTTGCCCTAGAAAAACAATTTGCACAACTTATACGAGAGGCTTCACTTTCATGATTTTTGTTTCCATTTTTTTTTATTCTGTATATTTCTACTTCCATAATGGAATTCTTCAAAGAGATTTATTGTCATTTTTTTTTGGTAATCACATCATAAATCATGAAAATACTTTTACAGTTTAAACCGCCAATTTAAACCGTTTACTTTTTTAACGTACATCTTCAAAGTACTCTCTCTCTCTCTCTCTCTGAGAGAAGGTTTGACGTGGAAGCGAGAGAATGAAAGCGATCGTGATCTCGGAGCCAGGAGCGCCGGAGGTTCTGCAACTCCGGGAAGTGGAAGACCCACAAGTGAAGGACGATGAGGTTCTCATCAAAGTTCACGCCACTGCTCTGAATCGCGCCGATACATTCCAGAGACTTGGGTTTCACCATCCACCACCTGGCTCAAGCCCTTACCTTGGTCTCGAGTGTTCCGGAACCATTGAATCCGTCGGCAAGGGCGTCTCTCGTTGGAAGATCGGGGATCAGGTAGCTATATTCCTTCGATTTCGTTTCTGGAAATTAGGGATTAATACTCGTTCAATTTGGGGGTTTTTAGGTTTTTGAGTGTCTTGTTAAGTTCCATGAAATCTATGAGCTTTTGACTTAAGATATGCTGCTCAGTGCTCACTCTCATGTTCTTAGTGATTTAGGATTCAGTGACAGAGCATTTGAGGTAGAAATTGGCGATATTTTTGAAGTATAAAGTTTCTGTTTTGGATTACATTTCTGACTCTCTCTCTCTCTCTCTCTCTCTCTTTCATGTCTCAGGCGTGTGCTCTTCTTTCTGGAGGAGGTTACGCAGAGAAAGTCGCTGTACCTGCTGGACAAATCCTCCCTATCCCCGCCGGTATCTCTCTAAAAGATGCGGCGGCTTTCCCGGAAGTGGCATGCACTGTTTGGTCAACTGTCTTCATGATGGGCCGTCTCTCAGCTGGTGAATCTCTCTTGGTAATTCACTTCTCTTGTTGCTACGGCTTGATAGGAGCCAATCCATTTACAGGAAATATTAGATTAGAGACTTTCATCTATTGCTCAGCTTTTCCTTTGTCTTCTCTCTTGGACTAATTTGTTCTCTTCTTGTCTATCTCCTTGCTAATGTTGATAGTTGCTGGAAATGTTAGATCCATGGAGGTTCAAGTGGGATTGGGACATTTGCAATTCAGATGGCTAAACATCAAGGAGTGAGAGTATTTGTCACAGCAGGTTTGTTCTAAAGCTTCAACTATTCGATAACAGTATGTTCTCATTTTTCTTTAATGTTTTTGTTGAAAATGTTTCCATATTCGTTTAACTAACAGGGAATGAGGAAAAGCTAGCTGCTTGCAAAGAACTCGGGGCTGATGTTTGTATAAACTACAAAACAGAGGACTTTGTCACAAAGGTGAAAGCAGAAACCGATGGGAAAGGTGTGGATGTTATCTTGGACTGCATCGGTGCTTCATATTTGCAGAGAAACCTCGACAGCTTAAACTTCGATGGAAGGTTATGTATCATCAGCTTAATGGGAGGAGACAATGCAGAGATAAAACTAAGTAGTCTTCTTCCAAAGCGTCTCACTGTCTTAGGTACTTAACAGTTAACACACTATCAATCAATCAGTTATATATCTCAGAATCAAAACCTATTGAAAATCTTGGTATGTTTTGTTCCTACAGGAGCTAGGTTAAGACCAAGAACAACGGAAAGCAAAGCGATTATTGTAGCGGAGGTCGAGAAGAATGTTTGGCCAGCGATAGAAGCAGGGAAGGTAAAACCGGTGATTTACAAGTATTTACCATTGTCACAAGCAGCGGAAGCTCATAGCCTTATAGAGAGCAGTAGCCATATTGGTAAGATTCTGCTTGTGACTTGATTCTCTGCAAAGGGAGACATGTTCAGAGACGAGAATCATGGTGGATTGTGTTCATAGATGTACAAGAGTTTGTTCATTAGCTTATGTATCTCTGTTTTGGTCAAAAGAAAGACTATGTAGCTATGGGTACATATGTATATCAGATACTTGCTTCTTTATAGTCGACTAAATCTAGTGTTGTGTACTGCAATTTGGAATTAAACCAAAATCTGTTAAACTTTTTAACAAGAAGCAATTTGAACATTGCCTCTTTGATCAAGTACTCCTTTCAAATTGTTTATTACCGCATAGTACTCCTTTCACTCACTTACCGATCAAAGCCAAAGTTTTTTTACTTTTACCGTTAAAGTTTGGGACATTTGGTTAAATGCATCTCTGCGCGAAAAATGAAGAAGAGAACAAAAAAGAGAGAGAAGGTTTGACGGGGAACAAGTAACGGAGAGAATGAAGGCGATCGTGATCTCGGAGCCAGGAGCGCCGGAGGTTCTGCAACTCCGAGAAGTAGAAGACCCACAAGTGAAGGACGGTGAGGTTCTCATTAAAGTTCACACCACTGCTCTGAATCGCGCCGATACTCTCCAGAGACTTGGCTTTTACTCTCCCCCACCTGGCTCAAGCCCTTACCTTGGTCTCGAATGTTCTGGAACCATCGAGTCCGTCGGAAATGGCGTCTCTCGTTGGAAGATCGGAGATCAGGTAGAGAGATATTCCTTTGATTTCGTTTCTGGAAATTGGGGATTCATACTTAATTTGGGGTTTTAGGTTTTTGGATTCTCTGTGTTAAGTTCCATGGAATCTATGAGCTTTGACTTAAGACTGGTGTGAGTGAATATGCTGAGTGCTCACACTCATGTCTCTTAGTGATTTAGGATTCAGTGACAGAACATATGAAGTAGAATTGCAGAGATTTTTTTATGGTTGCAATTCGTTTTCATCTGTTTAGCTGCTGAAGTTTTAGTACACTTGAGACTAAAGTTTCACCATAAGCTTATGGCAGTGCATTGCTGTTGAAATTATAAAGTTGATGTTTTGGATTACATTTCTGACTTTCTCTCTTTCGTTTTGTCTCAGGTGTGTGCTCTTCTTTCTGGAGGAGGTTACGCTGAGAAAGTCTCTGTACCTGCTGGTCAAATCCTCCCAATCCCCGACGGAGTCTCTCTAAAAGATGCGGCGGCTTTCCCTGAAGTGGCATGCACTGTTTGGTCAACTGTCTTCATGATGGGCCGTCTCTCTGCTGGTGAATCATTCTTGGTATTTCGATTCTCCTCTTCCTTTGTATAACAAGCTTACAACGTTTCTACGGATTGTTAGGAGCCGGTCCTTGTCCAACCGATACTAGATACTTCATCTATTAAAACCATTACTCAGCGTTTCCTTTGTATTCTCTCTCGGGCTATTTTGTCTCTTCTTGTCTATCTCCTCGCTAATGTTGATAGTTAATACTAGATTCATGGAGGTTCAAGTGGGATTGGGACATTTGCAATTCAGATTGCTAAACATCTAGGAGTGAGAGTATTCGTCACAGCAGGTTTGTTCTAACTTCTAAGCTTCATTTGTCGGTAACCTCCATGTTTTCTTTCGTGGACAATGTTCTCATTTTCTTTAAACTTAACAGGGAGTGAGGAAAAGCTAGCTGCTTGCAAAGAGCTCGGGGCTGATGTTTGTATAAACTACAAAACAGAGGACTTTGTCACTAAGGTAAAAGCAGAAACCGATGGGAAAGGTGTGGATGTTATCTTGGACTGCGTCGGGGCGCCGTATTTGCAGAAAAACCTCGACAGCTTAAACTTCGATGGAAGGTTATGTATCATCGGCTTAATGGGAGGAGCCAATGCAGATATAAAACTAAGTAGTCTGCTTCCAAAGCGTCTCACTGTCTTAGGTACTTAACACACATCCAATCAATTATCTCTCAGAATCAAATTTGAGGCCTATTGAAATTATTGATCTGTTTTGCTTCTTACAGGAGCTGCGCTAAGACCAAGAACAGCGGAAAACAAAGCGGTTGTTGTAGCGGAAGTCGAGAAGAATGTTTGGCCAGCGATAGAAGCGGGGAAGGTGAAACCGGTGATTTACAAGTATTTGATATTGGCTCAAGCAGCAGAAGCTCATAGCCTTATGGAGAGTAGTAATCATATTGGCAAGATTCTGCTTGTGACTTGATTCTCTGCAAAGGGAGAAATGAGTTCTGAGACGAGAATCATGGTGCATAAATAATAAAAATCTGGTGGATTGTGTTCATTGATATATATACAAGAGTTTGTTCATTGGCTTATGTATCTCTGTTTCGATCAAAAAGAAAGACTTTGTAACTATGGAACATATAATATCAGATGGCTACTTATTTATATTCGACTAAATTTGGTGTTGTGTACTCAAGAATGATAATTTTACAGATTAAAAATCTGCAAGTTGTAATTAAACCAAAATCTGTCAACACTTTTACCTTAGTTTCGATTTTGGTTATTCCATAAACTCACCCTAAATCAATTACTGAAGTAAAGGCAAAAAAACCAAGACCAAGACTTTGACAGTTTGACTTCTCGTTTTGAATCGCTCTGATAAAACCCAATTTCGAAACTGAAATAGAAACCAATTGCTTGCAAACTTGAGCATCATAATCGTTGATTCGACAAACGCAGTTTTAGAAAAATCGAAACTTTGCAATTGTTTCGGAATGAGTTTCTCGCTGCGACTGTGGATCGCGAGTGTAATCGCGCTTACACAGCTCATCCATGGAGCTTTCTGTTGGGGCAAAGAAGGTCACTACGCCGTCTGCAAAATAGCCGAGGTCAAATTTGAAAGGATTTTTTTTAATTTAGATTCTGAGCCTGAACCCTACAAGTTACTGAAATCACTGTGATTTATGAAAAAATGACAACTTTGTTACCAAATTCTGATGTTTGTATGCTTGAAGATCAAATTTTTAGCTCTAACAACTGTCAAAATTACTATTGTGGTGGAATCTAGCTAGAAACTATACTCTTAACTGGGATTATAGTACCTTTTTTGATGATCATCTCTCTGATAACGCCATTTTCAAATTTTTAGAGCTACTTTGAGGAAGAAACTGTAGCTGCAGTGAAGAAACTCTTACCTGAATCCGCTGAAGGAGATTTAGCATCTGTTTGCTCATGGCCTGATGAGATCAAACACCATTGGCAATGGCGATGGACTAGCCCTTTGCACTATGTTGATACACCTGATTACAGATGCAACTACGAGTATTGTCGTGTGTTTTAATCTCCCCTGACTCCTAAGTTCTCACCTTTTTAAAACCTCTGTTAACATCCGAAAGTTCAATCTGTATGTATGTTATGTTTTTGTGAAGGGGATTGCCACGATACTCATAAGCATCAAGACCGGTGTGTGACTGGAGCCATTCTCAATTACACAATGCAACTTATGTCGGCTTATGAAAACTCGCCGAGTATAGTCCACTGTGAGTGAGATTTTAGTGAATTTGATAGCTTAAGTTCTTTGGAGGATAGAGCACTGACTAGTCTTTTGTCTGCAGACAACTTGACGGAAGCTCTCATGTTCTTATCACATTATATCGGAGACGTTCATCAGGTAAAATGCTTTGTCCTTCAAATGAGTCTTATTAGAATAAGTTCTGTCTTGAGTTTTATGTAATCTCCACAGCCTTTGCATGTTGGTTTCCTGGGAGATGAAGGTGGAAACACGATTACAGTCCGCTGGTACCGTCGCAAAACAAACTTGCACCATGTAAGTTTCTGTTATTGATCATATTGATACTAACAAAACAAGAGTTTATCTTTCCTGATTAGATTAACATTGTAACTGGAATGATCTAAACTTTTGGAAGTTAGCGGATGAATAAAATGTGTTGTTATGATCTCTTTAATGATCCAAAATCTAAAAGAAGAATCATTTCAATGATGAAGGTCTGGGACAACATGATAATTGAGTCTGCTCTTAAAACATACTACAATAAAAGTCTTCCACTCATGATTCAAGCTATTCAAGCCAATCTTACGGTACGATCTTACTTTCTTTATGTATCTCCAATGCCAGTACGTTATAACTAAACAACTCACTTTGATTATTTTCTTTAAACTCCTGTGTGAATATAGCACGGCTGGTCTAATGATGTTCCGTCGTGGGAGTCATGTCAACTTAACGAAACGGCCTGTCCAGATCCGTAAGCATCATTTTTCTGTCAAGAACCAAGAAACGCAAATAAATTATAGACAAAAATTTGCATTTAGATATGTAGAAAGTTGATCGAATAGCAGAGTTTTAGCTGTCATACTGTGTTTTCCTAATTACATCATTGTTACGGTTCAGGTATGCATCTGAAAGCATAAAACTTGCCTGCAAGTATGCTTACAGGAACGCTACTCCAGGGACTACTTTAGGAGGTAATACTCTCTTCACCATTGAACTCGAAAGTTTCTAGGAAATACAATTAGAGTGAACTTTGGAAAATCAGTATCAACACTGAAACTGTAGATCTTAGCTTTCTTTACCAATACATGTTATATATATAGACTTGTATGCAATGCTGTGATCTAGGGCTTTCTCTCACGTTTGTTTCTGCAGATGACTATTTTCTCTCTCGGCTACCCATTGTGGAGAAGAGACTTGCACAAGGTGGGATTCGCTTGGCGGCCACTCTTAACCGTATCTTTTCTTCAAAGCCTAAGCTTGCTGGAGCATGAAACCAAGGCAGACAAGAACCATTATGCAGTCACTCTATTAGGTCATGTCATGTTAGTTAAGTTTATGTGGATGCTATTGTTCTTAGAATAAGTAGTAACCAAAACTGTCATCTATTATTAAACATCTAGGGGAACAGCACATATTCAATGTGTATCAAGTAAATCAACTGAAGCTTGTGTTTCATCTGAGGCACTTGAAAACTGAAAATAAAGATATTGACCCATTTTCGTATGCAAAAAAAGTGCCAGAAAAATTGTATCATCCTCACGTGTTGTGTATTGAAAGTCGTGGAGCGCTCAGTTTTTGTAGAATTTGTTGGATTCTTTATTACCCTACATTAATGGTTTTTTGTTTTCTTTGTCTTTTCGTTATTGTAGATACGATTTTGGTTGTTGCCCATTTCCCATATTGTTTTTAGCAAGTTACAAATCCTCTCTTTTTCTTGGACGTATGTGTTAGTTACTAATGGAATGTGGTTGGGAAGGGAAAAAAAAGTGGGCCACGTTGTTTGCATGTCAGTTAAAAATCTCTGTTAATTGGTCATGTCAGAGTGTAAATGTTTCATATATTATAGTATCCATCAGTGGAGCTGTGGAGTGGAAGTATAGAGTAGAGAAAGTCAAAATAAAGAATCTGAGGCAAAATACCCCAAACTTCAAGGCTTTGGAGGTAAGATAAACCCTTCACTTCCTTCTTCTCTACTTGAATCCAGCTCTCTCATTTGTGCAAATCTACAAAAAAAAACCATTCTTAGTCTATAACTGGAAGCTGTTTTCAGAATGGGTTTGTCGCTGAGAATGTGGGTTGTCAGTATACTTGTGCTTACACAGCTCATTCATGGAGCTCTTTCTTGGGGAGACGATGGTCATTACGCTGTCTGCAAAATAGCTCAGGTGGATCATTTTGTTTAAATTAGTTCCCTAAGCTTAATTAGCTCTCTCTTTGATTTTTAGACCTGAGAACTTTAGTACATGAGAGAGTGTTATAAGATACTTGAACATCAGTTTAATAATGTATTGTTAAGACAGAGGACAGAAGGAGGCCTTTTCTTTTTAAATTATACTCTGTTTGATTGAATCTACACCACCTTTGTGTGATATCTGATGATAGGAACATTCTCTTTCAATTCTTAGGGCTACTTTGAGGAAGAAACAGTAGTTGCAGTGAAGAAACTTCTGCCTGAATATGCAGGAGGTGAGCTAGCAGCTGTTTGTTCATGGCCTGATGATATCAAAAAGCTCCCACAATGGCGATGGACTGGTGCTTTGCATTTTGCTGATACGCCTGATTTCAAATGCAACTACGAATATTCTAGTGGGAATTCTCTTAATATCCTTTTTCTGTCAAATTCTTACACGTTTACTGTTTTACCATTTTGAAATAATTTATGTTTTTTTGTTTTATGTGATTCTGTGAAGGGGACTGCCCTAAAGACGTGTGTGTGACAGGAGCAATCTTCAACTACACAAACCAGCTATTGTCTGCTTCTGAAAACTCACACAGTATTGTCCACTGTGAGTTTGATATTTAGTGTTATGTTTCAGATTACTAATTTGTGTATGAGTTACAGTAGAGCATAGTGTGACTAGTCCTTTTGTTTGTTATGAAGATAACTTGACAGAGGCTCTCATGTTCTTATCACATTATATGGGAGATATCCATCAGGTTAATTAGTCCCTTCTGCCTAATCATATTAGAAACCAATTGATGTTCTGAGTTATAAGCAATCAATGCTACATTATTTTAAAAAGAGTATGGCTAATTCCTATTGTGGATTTTAATTTTTGTGTTTTCACAGCCCTTGCATGAAGGTTTCCTTGGAGATCTAGGTGGTAACAGAGTAAAAGTCAATTGGTACAGTCAAGAAACTAATTTGCACCGCGTAAGTGTTTCATTGTCGATCATGTTGATGATGCCAAAAACATTATATCTTTCCTCAAGGATATAATCTTTGGAAGTTACGAGATCAAGAGAATATTGTCCTCTATAATCTTTCTAATGATCCAACTTATTACTTACACAAAAAAAAACACGTAATTTCTTTAATTGTGAAGGTATGGGATGACATGATAATTGACTCTGCTCGTGAAACATACTATAACTCAAGCCTTTCAATCATGATTCAATCTCTACAAGCCAAACTCAAGGTATGATCTTACTTTTTAAAACCATATCCAAGATAACTCAACTGACACTGATTGTTTTAACCGCTGTCTTAATAATAGTATGGCTGGTCAAATGATGTTCCTTCGTGGAAGTCATGTCCACTCAACCAAAAGGCCTGCCCAAATCCGTAAGAACATATTTTTAACTTATAATTTTTCCTTTGCCATGAATGTCATTTGCAAAAACAAAAGTCAAAAAGAATGATCTGTAAAAGTTATAGGAGAGGATTCTGGTTTAAGTTAACAGATCTTTTTCCTATATCGCCATTGTTGATTCCCTAAGTTCTTGAATTGTTTAGGTATGCATCTGAAAGCATAGATCTCGCCTGCAAGTATGCTTACACAAACGCCACAGTGGGGACTACTTTAGGAGGTATACACTCTTCTTTGCATTTACTCTGTAACAAGATCTTCTTAGATTTTTCTTAATATGCAACAATTCTCTGATATCTCTCTCTCACATTTCTTTCTTGTCTGCAGATTACTATTTCCTCTCTCGGCTACCCGTTGTAGAGAAGAGACTTGCACAAGACGGTATTCGCTTGGCGGCCACTCTAAACCGAATCTTTTCTGCAAAACCGAAGCTCGCTAGAGCCTAGAGCATGAAACTAAACAAAAAGAGGCCTAGACTTGTCTTTTGATAAGCAGGCACTCTTCTTATCTTTCTCAGCTCTCATGTAATGGTTGTTAAGGTTATATTAATGCATTGCTATTGTTCTTTAGTTTTTTTAGTGAAAGTGTCTTTTTTTTTTGAACAACGTGAAAGTGTCTTTAATTCTTTCAAACAAGGTAGCAAAAGCCAACATTAATTAAGGTTATAGTTTTTAAATTGTCCCCCAATTGATTCGCCAAGGCTTTGCCTTGAGTTAAGCAAAGCATCTTGAGTACAACATTAATGGAGGTACGTTAGAGATATTAATGTTTTTTATGTATCCGTTGTCTAACACACACACACACACACAGACAGAGTCAACGTTCAATGATCATAGTATTTAAATTAGTTTTCTAACTAAAACCGACTGAACAACAAAAATATAGGCCAGGTCAAAATTGCATCACATCAAACCAAAATCAGAATGAATTACAAATTGTTTTATTTGGTTATCAATCTTTGTAAAACCGATGAAAACACTAAAACCTTATAAACCAAACCATAAACCGAAATATCCACATTTACCAAGAAGAAGAGACCATTTGGAGCAAACAGTAATAATATGCATCAATTACTTGTAAGAACATTTCAATGAAATTACAAAGTCTGATGGAGATGATATATATAGATAAGTATTCCGAGTCTGGCATCGAAAAGAAGAGAAGGAAACAGAGCCAAGGTCAACTTGCCGAACACCAAAATTAATCAATGATTAGATTCTTTGATCAAATCGGCAAGTCATCCTTGGCTCAACCTCATTCTCCATTCTTCCATGCAAGACCCTCCGATACGACCAGAGACTCATCATCATCATCATCATTTTCCCTCATTTCTTATTCATCTTTGCTCTAATCTTGTGAGTTTGTCATGTCAAAGCCCTAACTTGTGATGAAGGTATTTATAGGAACATGTAGAGTGAAATGTGTGGATTATTTTAGTTGAATTTTAAATTTAAAGTTTTGCATGCATGGTTTTAGTTTTTTTAGTGCATGCAAGCAAGAAAAGGAATGGAATTTTGACCACAACCGTATATTGAAGAATATAATTTACTTTAAAAGATTGGCTGACCTTCTATTATCAAATTCGAATTCCAATTTAAGTGTGAATAAATTGATATTCGTACTATCACTACTCCAAAGGCATCGTAAATAGTCTCCGACATTAAAATCCACGTGTCGGATGTTTCTTTGGATTGGAATCATAGTTTTCTGGTTGATAGACTAAAGGAAGTACTACAATAGAAAAATTCTTTATAACATTTGTACTCTGTTTTTTTAAGAAATTACCAAGAATTTCAAATTTTTTCGGATAAAATGGAATATAAATATTTTTTTTGAGATTGTCTTTTGAGTTGAGAATATAATATTTGGAGACTCATCACCTCAATAAAAGAGCACTAACAATTGGCTTGTATGATTAAGATAGACGACTATATCCTTAAGACTAGGGGATATCCGGGCTACGCCTGGGTCTTCTGTTATAAATTTTGTATTTGTTTATGGTTTTTATTTGAATGGATATTTTGTTGTAACATTTTTTATGTTAAAATTTAAAATCCAAGTAATACTACATGTAAGAGGTGAACCCTAAAATGTAGGATGAATAATGTGAAATTTAAATAATAGTACGCGTTGAACGTCCATATGTAAAGCACCCATTTTATGGAAATGAAAATATGTGAGATTGAAGTGTACTTAAGAAAAATATGTGTTCTGTAAAACAGAAAAACGTCTTATTAAAATATGTAGTATAATAAAATAAAACTATGATAAGCATTACAGAAAACGTAATTAAATTTTGAAAAACGAAAGGATCCAAAGAAACAAACAAAAAACGGGAAGCAATACTAAAGTTTGCAAATTTGGATGGATACAATGGTTTATGCGAGGAGGAGAGATCACAACAGTAAAGATAAAGGAAAGTTATGATCTCTCAACATACATGGTCTCATTGTCTCAATGAAGTCAATAGGATAAATGCCCCGTATAAAATGCTAATCCACATCATTTACATTACCTATCAGTATAACTTGAAACTTCATTTATCGAATGTGATCACATTTAAATTACTTAAAAATCTTACAATAGGGAAAATGAGAGTACAGCGAAAATGAGAGTACGCTGAGAATGTAGAATCGTGCACACCATTCACTTAATATTTTTGTAAAGAACTCTTAGACCTTAAAAGAAGAAAAATTAAATTGGGGTAAATTAGATAGTCAAATATCTTTTTTTTTTTTGTCAAAGTAGAAAACCAAATATACAATAGTAATGTTTTCTAAAATTATGTTAGTTTTCCTACCATTATGTTCATTTGAAGGAATTAGAAATACTTATAATTTAGCATTTATAGTTAAAGGATAAGAACATGAAACAACATACATACCTAGGTCAAACTTCTCAACAAAGAGCTGCACAACTCTAACTTGTCGGTGAGTAGCTCTCAAGCTATACCATGTCAAAAACCTTTCCCTAAAACTCTTGTCTATATGACCACCTTCCTCTAAACATCTAATCGTCTTCACGATACGACCCAAGTCTTTGTCTACCACTCCATTTGCTGCAGTGATATCAGGTTTCTCTGTTCTTGATTTGGTGGATCTTTCAATCCCTCCTTGCTTCCCCTTGAAAGTCTCTCTCTCTTGCAGGGTGTTGCAACCAAGTCAATGTTGACTTTCCTTTTTACGACCCTCTCGTCTTCAAGCTCAGATTCCACTTCTCCTGCACTACAGTGTTCAGTGTTGTCCTTGTCGTCACCATTTGCCTTGCAGCAGCTTTTACGGACAAGCAAGTTAAATAAATTCATATAAATTTTGGTTTTGACAGCAAACATTGAGTGAAACGATTTGATGTTTATGACCTACTTCAGGTGCTGAAGCTGCTTTAAACTCTAGATGAATCTTCCTGTCCTTTAGGCTGTGATTTACTAAAACACTCTAAATGCAGATGTCCCAAAAACTTAGATTAGTGAGTAGAAGATAAGAATAAGAAACGCATTCCCCTACAATTGGAAAAGCAAGCCGTCGTACAAAAAGTTACAAAGTTTTCGTATAGTAAGTAGCACCACAAGTGATCATTGAGTGAATTTGAAGACCTTTCTGACTAATTCTACCAATAAGGTACTTGAACTAGTGTAAAATATAATAAATTATAATAAATTAAAGTGTTCTTGTAACTGATGAAGAGAGCAGAAGGACATACCTTGTTCTTTTTTTTTTTCAACTTGACAACGATCTGTATAGAAAAGGGAAATACATGGGCAGAATTATTTGTTAGTGGTAAATAGCCATATTATAATAGAACTCTTTCAACACTTTCAAAACTAATGTTAGAAGACAAAAGGAGGGTTTCAGTTCCGAATGAGATCGATGAAGCCATTATACTCTAGAATGGAAGATGAAGACGAAAGTAAGGAATCGGCAATGAACAAAACAGATAACTGAATCGACAAATAATAAGTGGACACATTCCTGCAGAGAATGGTGGAGCGAAAGAGTTTGGGATGTACCTTCTGATCAAGGAGAAGCGTGAATATGTCCACGCGTTTTCCATTTTCCGATCAAGTGCATACAGATACTTGTCATAAACAGAGAAATGAAGCCGAACACCATTAGACGAAGAAATACTAAATCCTAGAAACTGATGGAGGAGGGAAGATGCTGATACGGCTACCCGTGAACCATGGCGAGCGTCGGAGCGGAGGTTACTAATCTGGGCAGGGAAGAAAGGGTTTTTGTGGTAATCCGTAAATCGAACGGGGAAGCTCGGAATTTATAGTAGAAGAAGGGAATTAAATAGCGAGGAACATTAAAGATGGAGCTAAACCCACCGTATTTGGTAGCCTGTAACGGCTGGGCGGAATCGAGTTCGTCAAAGCGATCGACGAAGAAGAGAAGGAGGCGAGAAGACGTGATTTTCTGGGAAAAAAGTTGTTTGAAGAAAATTTAGGAGTGCCACGTGGCAAAACGTAAACACTCACATAAACGCTGATGTGGACACCTTAAGAGGCCCCAGCTGCTTTAAGTTAATATAGATATATCTTTGATAAATAAACTTGAATGTAAAATAAGTTTATAAACAAAAAAAACAGTTATTAAAACGGTATCTTCTCTATCACAATGGTGAGAGATTACCAATCATTCCCGTTACTAATGTAATATGTGATCAACCAATGCTTTACATCATAGAGGAATGCTATAACCTTGGTTCTTCCACTGAATATCTCATTTTAACAAGATCACCTATGTGATTATACTGCAGAGCTTTTGATCGATCTTTGCAAAACTGGTCTGTATGTGATAAAGATTCACCATCTGCATTTCGGAATAGAGAATCTGTTAGCGTGTTACCCAAGGAACCTATATAGGAAAAATCCGGTTGTAGCCTCAACCAACATTTGGAGCAAAATTCAAATAAACCAAATTACCAGAAGAAAACCGAATTAGAAATGGTGAGTTTTTAGTAAACCGCAAATTAGCCTGTTTGGTTTTCACTTGATCTACTCATCTACCAATTGAACCAAGTACTAATAATCTAGATTATTTGTTTTAAAGATAATTCGTCCTTTTTTGTTTTCTTATATAAAAATCCTTTTCTTTTTTGAAAATTATATTTTGGTAAAGCCAATATTTGAGAACAAAGTTTTATTAGACATTCAGACATTTTACAAGTTGCTCTTTCCACCAATCTACGCCTTATTAATATCGCATTTTGGATCCACTGGATTACAGGGTATGCAATGTGGTTCCCCTGGACTACAACGCCAGTCGAATCTATGAAAATCCATTGTGGCACCTTGTTTCTCTTCGCAATGTGGTTCCCCTGGATTACAAAGTGTGTCATGAGAGATTCTCTTAATATCCATTGTTATAAAATGGAATATATAAATAGAAAATTCGAGATTGTCTTTTGAGTTGAGAATATAATATTTGGAGACTCATCATATTGTGATTTGTGAAAGGAGCACTAATATTGATCCAAAGAAAGGTTTTAACTTGCTTTTACCACTATACTTTCTTTTTGTGTTACCACAATTAGCTTGTATGATTAAGATGGACGACTATATCCTTAATTAACATATACCTTCGATAAATAAACTTGGACTAGGGATGGACGACTATATCCTATTGAATGAGTGCTAATTTAAGTGATTTTCTCTTATAAGTATGCTATGAAAATTAGTCCTACTATTGTGTAAGGGAAATCTGTCTAAATTTTATTATGTTTTAATCTAAACATAAAGCCAACACTTGAGATTACCCGTATCAAAATGTCACGGTTGCTGAATTAGATAAAGCCTACGAAGTTTTATTAGACATTCAGACATTTTACAAGTTGCTTTTTCCACCAATCTAAGCATTATGAATTTTGCATTTTGGATCCACTGGATTACAGGGTATGCAATGTGGCTCCGCTGGACTACAACGCGACGAATCTATGAGAATCTATTGCGGCACCTTGTTTCTCTTCGCAATGTGGTTCCCCTGGACTACAAGGTCTGTCGTGAGAGATTCTATTAGTATCCATTGTTCTACCATCCACAAGATCGTGTCCTTCAAATGTGAAAATAATCATAATATTAATTTAGTCAAACAAACAGGAATACATGTAAGTTAATCTCAGGCAATGTCAAAAAAAGAAAAGGAGTTTTCTATTTTCTCCATAATGCGATATCTTTCCCTATGCCCCGTTCCATCATTAAAAAGAACCCATCTCACATAAACTTTAGATCTCTGATCTAGATTATTTGTTTACCTAAGTAAATAAAATTTACTTTAAGAAAACGAATACATAACCTAACAAATGGATTTTTCATTGCATAAGTTTTCATATTCTTAACTTTTTCTTTCTTTCTAATTGTGTAAAAATATGATTCCAGGTATTAAACTGAAGATTTACAAAAAATAATTAACTACAGAGTGGAAAGTAAATTTTGCTTACGAAAGACAAGAACAAGAAGAGAAACCAATAACAAAAGTTGAAAGGAAACGTTCTTCATTCTCATAGAGGAATTTTCTTGATCTATTTAGTGATGAAGTTAGTTAACTAATCTTCATGGCTTTTTATAGTGTAATGGACGTAATGGTTTCACCAGAAGATTTTGAAAGAAAAAGGGGAATTTATTGGTTCAATGATTTAAATAGATTTGAAATTTAAGTAAAATCCTCTCTTACTGGATTTGTTGATATCTTTGTCAAAATTCACCTTTATTCATCAATAATTTTTAAATACTAGTTTTGAAATTCAATTTATTACTTAGTGTGCTTTGGACTTCAATGGATTTGGAAGTGTTTTAATATTAAAAATACACAAAAAATCAAATGAAAAGGAAACTTTGGTATTTCAAAATCCATATTTCTAATTTTAAAGATATCTAAATCTTATGAATTTATAAATATTAGATTTGACCAGAAAAACTTGAAGGGGATCTTCCCGTGTAACGCTCTGTTTAATAATCTCGATCATCTTCTTTGGCGAGCTCACGAAGGTGGGGACTCAGAAAAAGCACTAGCAAGTTTCCCTTGGATCGTGTGGTTCATATGGAAAGCGCGAAATGAGAAGGTCTTCGAAGGCAAAGATATCATGCCTCTCGATACGTTGCAGCAAGCGATGGCGGAAACAGAGGCTTGGACTGTCGCACAGATTGTTGCTGAAGCTTTGGATGAGACACAAAAGAATAATCCCCCAATCCTCCCAAATCAAAACGTCATATATCCTAGATGCCAGGTAGATGCATCTTGGGTGTATGAGACGAATCTCTTTGGAGGGGGTCTTGTTATGGAGCTCGAAGCAGACTCACGGGTCACAGGTTCTTTTGCAAATCCGCAGGTGTTGTCACCTCTACATGCGGAATTTCACATCTGATATGGGCTATGAAGATGGTTAGGCAAATGGGATATACCTCAATGAGGTTTGAATCTGATTGCCTCCAACTAGTTACCCTTATTGAAGACGGCGAAATATGGCCATCATTGGTCTCAGAGTTTGATGAATTTTCTGTTATTCATTCCCTTTTTCAAACTTTTTCAATTATTTTTATTCCTCGTTCTGTAAACCTCCGTGCCGATGCTCTTGCGAAAGAGGCTCGTACACGAGGATGTTCCTTTTCCCATGTAAACACTGTCGTCCCGACCAACCAAATCGGTACGGCTTAATCAATACATGGAGCTTTCGACGTCAAAAAAAAAAAAAAAAAACTTGAAGGCAAATATTAGATTTGACATGGAAATGTGTTGAAACTTTAAGATCTATCTAATATTGTAAGGTTATTCTCTTTCTGATTTTAGAGAAATTATAATGTGTCACTCAAAATTTTTAACATTACAACATCAATTTCTTTTCGAATTAAGTTTTATTCTATTTATTAGTGGATCACATCGTAAGATTATGAACTGTCGTATCCGATTAGACATATAGATACCAATTCGATCATACCAAGATATGATAACATCTGTCGGAACCTTGCTACACTACAAGAAAACAAGTCACTTTACCACCGAATTTCCCACCAAAACATCGGTGAAAAACAGCTGTCACCGAGTTTTCACCATTTACTGACCGATTTAGGTATCGGTGAGTATTCCATCGATGGCAATCTCACTGTGTCTCTTTCCCTTTGTTTCAGCTAAAACTCTGGTTAGCTGGTCTAACTTTCAGATTAGGAATTAGGGTTTATCTTTTGCAAATGGAATCGATTTCTAGCTTTTCAGTGATGGGTATTTGAGCTAAAATCCTTCTCAACGCAATCAATAATCATTTTTAGATTCAATTGATTTTCATCGAAACCTATCACTATCAATATCTGTCTCTGTTTTCTGAAAGTTGATATCTTCGGCCTAATTTTGTAGCTCGAAATGATTCATTTTTGTCTGCACATTTTTGTCTGTCATAGCTTCAATCTAGAGAATATTGCTCATTAACTTCCATGGAAATGAACAAGCTTTGATTTTTCAAGAAATTAGTTGGTTGATTTTTTATTTGCGTCTTTTATCTTTGTACAGGCACTTCCGTATATTCGATGTATTGGGGAATCATGGCCAATGACGAAGGAAAGAGCTTATTTTGAAGCAAAACTCTCTTCTTCACTTCACTCCTCTATTTTGATATCACAGAGCACAAAAGAGCAGGTATAAATCAGATATTTTTTTAATGAAACTGCAATCAATATATTTTGATTCTCTCAAGCAGAACAAGAAAATGAAGCGACATGAAGAAAATGATGACAATGAAGATGATAAGACGCAAGAGTACTAAAACGCAGGTAATTTCAAAGTTCCTTGTGTTTTTCTTTGAATGTGTGGGTCTTTGATTGTCTCTGAGTTTGCTTCTCAATTTGAATGTCTGATTTTGCTAGTGATATTTGGTTTTAAAATCATATGTACATATTCTATGTGATTTTTGAGTCATATGTGATTTTGCTTTTCTATCTTTTTGTTGGTAATCATATCTGATTTTGAGTTTCAAGTGGTTTAATGAAACATCTTGGTTTGTGTTATGTCTTCAGTTTTAGATTATGTTTTTCTTTGATTGTGTTGGTTCATTGTCTCTGTGTATTGGTTCTCAGTTTGAGTGTCTGATTTTGCTCTTTGAAATCATATGTACATTTTCTTCTTGGTTTGTGAGTCTTATGTTGCGTTTCTATCTTTTTTTGTGTGATTCATATGTGTAATGAAAAGCTTTGAGTGGTTTAATGAAACAACATGGTTTGTGTTATGTCTTCAGTGTCAGATTGTTTCTTTGAAGTTAGGTACCAGCGGTGAAGCAAGAGTGGATTATGATGGGCAAAAATGAATCATTAGTTATTCAAGTTCATTTTTTTTTCTGTTTGTTTGAAAACTCTGAACTTATGTCGGTGGATTTATTATTGTAATTAACTTATCTATTCAAATATAACTTCAGTTTTTGGTGTGAAATCGGTGAAACAATTTCGGTCACAAATCTGTAGCCTAATTTTCATTAAAAAGCCATTAAAATTTCGGTGAAAAATGGATCATGCAAATTTGGTGGGAAAGTGGTGAAAATGTTTTTTCACCACTTTCTGACGGATATTTTTTATGACGGATTATTTGGTGATAAATTTATGACGGATGATTCGGTGCTAAATTTATGACGGAGATTATTTGGTGGAAAAAAATTGACGGATTTTTGACGGAATTCAATTTTTGACCAGCGTTTTTTGACGGAGTAAATTGGTCAGAAATTGGTGGTTAAAGACTGTTTCTCACCAACTTTCCACCGAAACTGCCGTGATAATACGGATGGTTTCTTGTAGTGCTAGAGACACTTTTTTTTTGTCAACTCAAAAGACACATTCATTTTTTACCTCTAATTATATTTTCTAGTACTGTATATAATAATGTTCGTATAACAAATCCTTTAACAAAAAAAAAATATAATGTTCGTATAACGAATTTTTAAAAGAATGTAATCGCGCGTTTTTTGTTATACAGTGAAAAGTGTGTGTATTGGTTTTGAGAATCTGCATAGGTAAACCGACATTCCGAAGTCTACCGAAATCAACCAAAATTCAACGAAATGTACCGAAATCACTAAAAACCGGACGAAAACTTTGTCGGTTCTAATTTTAACATGAACCGAATCGAATTTTGTCAATCGAACCGAATCAAAGTTTCTTCCAAACCACCAAAGTTCCAAATCGAACCGAACCGCATTCAAATGGCAACGGAAGAAGAACGATTCCCGATTAACAACACATCGACTATGCGAACTTTCTGTGATCTTAGGATTACAATTGTTAACCATTAGCTTAATCTCGTGGTCTAACTTTGATCAAATTTGCGAATTGAGGAGATTTTGTAGGCTTTTAGAGGAAACCCATCCAGTTTCGGTTCCACGAATAATTGGAGATCTTGAGCAATCCTGTTTTGTAGAAATGGCGCAAATGGATTTTAAAGGCGGTTGCTTTGGTTTGTATCAAAGAGAATCCAAGTGCTCGTTCTTCGAAGCTTCATGCGTGAAGTTTGTGCTAGTCTCTCAGTCATTTGAAACTGTAAAGGAAGGAACTTGGGAATGCAACTGTCGGTTTCATAGAATTTGATTAAACAAATCAAACGTGGGGAATAAACAAACCCAAGTTGAAGAATTCGTCCTGTTTTTTAATGGAAAGAGAGCGTAAAGCAATCCGATATCAAAGAGGCAAAGAGCAGAGAGTAAAGTTCAAAGCTTTTTGAGGTAATTCGTTGACTTTTCTTCTTTTCTGCTTGAATCTTGGTTCTACGATAAATCCACTTTTGCTTCATACAGTGTTTGTCTGGCAAAGTAGACTAGATTGATCCGACGTATTGTGATTGTTAAAGAAATTTGAAATGGTGTTTCAGAATGAGACTGTCGTTGAGGCTGTGCATTGCGAGTGTAATCGTGCTTACACAGCTTGTCCATGGAGCTTTATGTTGGGGCAAGGATGGTCATTACACTGTCTGCAAAATAGCCGAGGTCACCATTTTTCTTAATTAATCATATCTGACCAGGAGATTTATTCTCATGGTTATGATGTTTTAGAGTGTTTTAAGCAAGATAGCTTTAGAACTAGGAGCTTATTGTTAGGATGGAGAAAAAATGTAAATCTTTCTTGAGATTTCAATTTCCAAATCCTCAGGGATACTTTGAGGAAGAGACTGTAGCTGCAGTGAAAAAACTTCTGCCTGAGTCAGCAGAAGGAGATCTAGCATCTGTTTGCTCATGGCCTGATGAGATCAAACGATTCTCGGAATGGGACTGGACTAGCGCTTTGCACTACGTTAACACACCTGATTACAGATGCAACTACGAATACTGTCGTTGGTTTCTTATACATTTTGTTTTTCCCATTGTAGATACATATTTGCTTATGCTAAGTTCAAATCTATCTTCTGTTCTTTCTCATGTGAAGGGGACTGCCACGACAGTCATAAGCAAAAGGACGTATGTGTGACAGGAGCAATCTTCAATTACACCAAGCAACTTATGACAGCTTCTGATAACTTGCACACTCTGGTCCACTCATGTGAGTTGCATTTTACTTGAACCTGATACCTCTTTTTGTATGTTTCCATTAATTTGTTTGTTTTTGCAGATAACTTGACAGAGGCTCTCATGTTCTTATCACATTATATGGGAGACATCCATCAGGTTAAATCCCTTATCATATGATTAATGTTAAGTAACAATACCACAGACAGAGTATGGCTAGTTTTTTTATGTGGATCTTGATTTGTTCACAGCCCTTGCATACTGGTTTTCCTGGAGATCTAGGTGGTAACACGATAATACTCAACTGGTACCATAACCAAACAAATTTGCACCGTGTAAGTGTTTTGTTATTTAGATCATATTGATGCTCAAAAAGGGTATCTTTAATTCCTGACTCGGAACTGGAAACAATATTTTGACTTGGAAAGGTGTGGGACAACATGATAATTGAAACTGCTCTCAAAACATACTACAATTCAAGTCTTCCACTCATGATTCAATCCCTTGAAGCCAAACTAACGGTACTATTACTATCTTCTACTTTCTTTATCCAACTTCAGCACACAGCAAGTCTGTAACCATATCTAAGTGATTACATTCTTCTTAACTGCCGTCTTAAATATAGAACCGCTGGTCACATAAGGTTCAGTCGTGGGAGTCATGTAAACATAAACAAACGGCCTGTCCAAATCAGTAAGCATCTCTATACTTATGTATTATGAAATTTGCTCTTTGTAGCTAACTAGCTATCATTGTTGATTCTATATGTATGTTCTTTGATTGTGTTAAGGTATGCTTCGGAAAGCATAAAACTTGCCTGCAAGTATGCTTATAGGAATGCAACCCCAGGAACTACTTTAGGAGGTATACTGTTACTATAAGATACTCTCTGAGCATTCACTCTGAAACGAGATCATCTTAGCTTTTCTGATATGCAGTGCATGTGTTGATCTTGTGATTGTCTCTCGCTTTTCTTTTCTGCAGATGAGTATTTTCTCTCTCGGTTACCCGTTCTAGAGAAGAGACTTGCGCAAGGCGGGATTCGGTTGGCGGCCACTCTTAACCGTATATTTTCTGCAAAACCAAAGCTCTCTAGTGCATGAAGCCCTTTCGAACTTTTCTTGAATGTAACTTGTGTTTTGATTTAGACAGTACTACTTCCTTTTTTTTTAACATTTTATGATCAATGTGAGTTTCCTCTGAGATCTCTCTCTTTCGTCTTCCCATTTCTCATTTCCTCTTTAAGCCGTGTGTGTTTGTATTTCCTTCCCATAAACAGATAAGCAAACATGTGTATGAGCTCCCAAAACAGAGACTTTTAAGAATATCTTTTCCATAATCCCACATCCCATTTCAACTTGTGGTGTGTGTAATTTCTATTTTTCGAGGCTATACAATTTAAACCGTGGGTACACTTGTGCGTGAGATCCATATCTATATACAAGGTTTTTGGCAAGTCTTTTTTTGCATAGTTCCCTCTCCCGTTTTAATCCATGTGTGTCACATATACCATAAATCAAACTTCTCTATTCTTAACGCTCATACATTTTAAGCAGGTCTCTAGATCAAAACGTTCTATATTTTAAGCTCAGTAAGATTTGCCTTGTGTTAGTGTGTAGTGAGCTCTCAAAATGGAGACCATAGGTTTTGCTTGTGGGTGACTTTGTGTGTACTATCTTCTCTCATTTAGGTTAATGGCTATAATAAACAAACCAAGTGTTGTCTAGTTACAAGTTAGGGTGATTTTCGCATAATCTGATCTCTCTTAAAACCATGGGTAAGGAAGCTAATGCATAGTCCCCATCTCCCTTTTTAATGCATAATAATATCATTACCCGTTATAGACTGAGTATGTGATTCACATTAATTCCTCCTCTGATAGAACCAAACACTTCTAGGAAGATTTTTGCCACAGTGTCATATATTAAATGTTCTACTTTTTAGAGAAAATACACTTTCGTTGGTACTCCTGTAACAAATCAACGTCTAGTTTATTTCAACCTTTAACCAAGTGAGTTAGAAAACTTTGTATAAACTTTATTTCATTCTTTTTTTTCTCAATAACTTTGTATAAACTTTTCGTTCTTTATTTCATTCTTTTTTTCTCAATAACTTTGTATAAACTTTTTTCTCATTATTTCTTTTGACAATTCAATAACGGAAGTCATGTCCTGCTGTTGATAAAATACTTGTCAAACCCCAAATATCTCTAAAATTTCAAAAAGGAGCATGTGAGAAGTAAATCATCTTTCCTGTTTTTCCATTTTTTTTATTCTTTTCTCTCTCTCTGCTTCTCATTCTCTCTCTCTTTGTAGTTGTGGTGTTTTGACACACAATAGCAAGGAATGCTGGAAAGGCCTAGAAAAGTAGGGGCCAGGAGCAAACTTTGTACAACTTTATTTCATTCATTTTTCTTCTTTCTAATTTGGTATTTTATTGACTGCAGCAAGATTCAAATGTCTCTCAGTGCATGCATATTTAATTCTATTCGTTCTTTTCCTCAAATTAATTACTTTTTGGGTAAAATGTTAAATTATTATTATTTACACTTCGAGAGAGGAACAAGAACCATTAGCAGCATATCAAAACCATGTTCTAATTTTTAACAAAAAAACAACCATGTTCTAATTTTAACCTTACAAAATTTTAAAATATTGGAAAGTTTTCATGCTTTTATTTTTTTTTGTTAAAAAGCCTAGTTTTCATGCTTTGATTGATCTAATTACCTATTTCCAAATACATTTGGTCTAATTCATATTCAAAATTATTGATACAGCCCAAAACGTGTTAGTGTCATAAATAACTTAAAGCGACGATTTGTGCGTTGATTAAGACTTAAGAGAAAGTTATTTGCACAAAAACAAAAAAAAACAAAAGACTTAAGAGAAAGTTCTTGACTTGTTAAACGTTTTTCTCTCTGCTTAACTTAAGAGAAACTTTTCTCTTTGTGCTTGTTAAACGTTCTTCATTCTCTCTTTGATGTAGCTGTGGTGTTTTGACACACACGAACAAGAACTGTATGGAGAGGCCCAGAAAAGTTGGGGCCAAGTACAGGAACCAACTTCTAATACCCTCACCTGACAAAATCAGGAAAAATGTTGAAGAGGGATATGCTGCCAAGAGAGACCACTGGAAAGATTTCGACTCTACTCGTATGAACAATCAAGTAGTTGAAACTTATGAAGCGCAAGAGAAGGCCAGGCTCAGTTTTTTGGGCAGAAGGCTACTTGCAGCTGACAACGAGGATTTTGACAGTCACTTTGAGCAAACTCCCCAGCGACATGTCCCACCAGCAAGCTTTCGCAACAGGAGGACACTGCCAAGTACCTTCTCAACGTTGACCCAGACTCGGATCCTAATGACAATTTTCACCCTGAGGTAATGTCAATACTTTACATCATCAACAGTGTACATATGCATGTGACTAATATTACTTTTCTCTTTTTTCCTCGCCTAGGTTAAAAAGGACCATTTTGGCTAAGAGTTACAAAGTCTTTAGTGAGAATCTGAAGAAGGAGGTGGAAAGATATTGGAAGATTGACGAGATCGACCATGTCAGAGATAAGGAAATCAAGAAGGATCTAGAAAATTGATATTTGGCAATATCTAAGATTAGGAAACTTAGCTTTTATCTTAAATATATCTATTTCATATTAGTTTAGGAAATTAAGTTGGCTTTGATCTTTATATAAGTTTATGCATCTTGTAACATTATTTTCATGAGAGTCTATTATTATTCTTCCTAAACACATTTGTGTTCTTTACTCTCATCAATTTGTCATGGTATCAGAGCATTCGATCCTAATCCTAGTGGGTGATTCGAATATTTTATATGATTTTCTATCAATTTTATCATCTTTCTTTAATCTTATTTCTTCCTTTAATCTTATTCCTCGATCTATCTCGTTGGAATGTTCTTATTGTTAAAAAAAAAAAAAAAAAAAAAGCAAGCGCGAGTTGTTGAGACGTGGTCCTTTCCTTTGGATCGTTTTGTTTGATTGGTCAGTGATTGAGCATGTTGATTTTCTATTGGCTACCACAATTGCCATTTACTTGGAGCACAAGATTTCTATTGATGGTTTATGCACATGAATCGTTCATGAATCTATCGATGGGTTCGTTCAGTTTCAGTGATGTTCTTTTCACCCTCGTGAGTAACATTATTTTTAATCCGACTTCTCATCTTTATGAGTTGTTTTTCTTTCGCAATTGCGAATTACTTCTGGACATCGCAATCGCGAGTTTTGTCCCTTCCTACTTGAATGACCCTACGACTGGGTATAAACGTCGTTGATGACCTAACGGCTGGGTTTGTAGCCGATTGACCTGACGGCCAGGTATATATGCCGCTGAAGAACCCTACGATCGGGTATAAACGTCGATTACTCGACAGCCGAGTATAACACTGATATTTTGAAGATTTGTCCAATCTCACATGTGTTACTACATATGAGATTGCGGGAGGGTATTGGAAGATTGACGAGATCGACCATGTCAGAGATAAGGAAATCAAGAAGGATCTAGAAGATTGATATTTGGCAATATCTAAGATTAGGAAACTTAGCTTTTATCTTAAATATATCTATTTCATATTAGTTTAGGAAATTAAGTTGGCTTTGATCTTTATATAAGTTTATGCATCTTGTAACATTATTTTCATGAGAGTCTATTATTATTCTTCCTAAACACTTTTGTTCTTTACTCTCATCAATTTGTCAGAAGAGAAGAGAATGATTCCCAAAATCTAGATACGAAGAAGATGTCATGATCAAGAATCACACCACTGTTCGGGGATCCTATTGGGTGGACCATAAATGCATGGGGCTATAAATGTTGAAAGCAAACTGTCAAGGACAGCTACTGCACAACTTTAATCTTCTCTCCTCTCTTTCTTTACTACTGTTTTTGCTTGTTATTTCTTACACATTTTTATATTGTTTATATGTAGGTGATCAAACACCAAGAACCTTACTCACACAATCTGAAGAAGGGTGTCGATAGTTAACCAATGAACAAAATAGTGTATTTTTTTTCTATTTTTTTGTCAACGAGAAAAAGTGAATTTTTGTAAGCTTAGGGCATTTTGTTTGTAGCTACTAGGCCTGGGTATAATGGGTATTTGGATCGGTTTTGGGTCTAATGTTTATTTAAATTATTTATCCAAATAGGAACCGCTACAATTTTGGGTCGGTTTCGGGTCGGTTCTTTTCGGTTCCGGGTCTAACGGTTCTCGTTTGTAAATAACTGTGAAATACCCGGAAAATTTTCGGATATCAGTCGGATTTGGGTATTTTTCGGGGTTTTTAACCCATTTGTACCATAAATTTCTCACTTTTGAACCATAAAAATCCAAATAAACTTCATCAGATTTTAATAAGACAAAACCACACAACACAAGTTTGAATTTTGAATTTTCAAATATTCAGGTATTCAAAATTTAAAACACCAAAAACAAAAGAAAAAACAAGACATAAGTTTCAAAGTTAAGGAGCAAAGAAGATAAGTCGGATCTAAATGGGTACGTACCCACGGGTAAACGGGTAATAACCTGAACCGACCCGAGAACCGTGGGTATAGAAGAAAAATAACCAACATGTGATTTAGGCCTAAACGGATAGTACCCAGAACTGTTTTTTCGGATCGGTTCCGGGTCGGGTCCTTCGGGTCGGTTATTATGCCCAGGCCTAGTAGCTACTGTCTAATCCAACTCTAGTCTGTCTAATCCACTTGAATTTTATTGTCACCATTATTCATGCATTTTAAGCCATCGATCATTTATCCATGCATTTTAAGCCAACGCCTAGTTTATTTCAACCTTTAACTAAGTGAGTTAGAAAACTTTGTACAAACTACTAGTTCTACAGAAACCTCTATACATACATGATACACCACTACTATACCTACTAGTTCTCCAATCAATCTGATCACATTCTCGGTTTACTTCTTTCATTTATCAAAAGCAAAAGAAGGAACATGGATATTTAGCACATGTGCTACAGAAACCTCTATACATACTAGTTCGCCAATCAATCTGTTCCTACAACAAGACAATACTGCTTTAAGCAGTGGGTGTGTGTTTCATTCCCATAAAAAAATAAGTTCTATCTGCAGAGAACATAAGATATAGGAATCATGTGTACGTAGAGTTTTATACACATACGATTACTGTATTCACTCATTTACATTATGCTGTGTTTTGGTCGTGGAACAACTCTACAGAGAAAGAGCACATATCTTCTATACACTAAAAACATATATTGGTTGGAGGGAGCTAGTACTAAGACGTCTCTAAACAGCTTAGTCCCACTCCAAGAACTCTTCATAATCCAAACATGAACATAGCTAAACTCGTGGTTACACATCAAACAAAGACACATATCTAAAACTGACCGCATTTTGGTTTATTTTTTTGCAAAAGAATAAAAAATCAGAGGAGTTGAATATTTTCGTCATAGAACAATCTCATTGTTACTCTCAGGAGAGAGTTTCAGACTTGAACTTTGGTTATGCATAGGATTCAATAAAAGTGAAGGCTTTATTATCACTTTGCAAGAGCAAGAAACTAGTAAAGCTGAAATAATTTTTTTTAGAACATTATTATAAGTAGAGTTTAAATCCAAAACATAAAATCTCAAGTAAATAATGTATATGAAATCATATTGAACACACTTAACTACATAAACTTCAGATTCTCCACATAGTCTAGAAAGATGCCAATAGTATTACGATTCTCAAACTCTTCATCAAATTCCTGAATATTGACTCCTGCAAAGGTTTTCCTCTCGGGATTGAAGAAGTAAACAAAGTAAGGCTTTGATCCGTCGTTGCACCCGGACAACGAGAGCACGATGTCACCTGTAGCAGTCATTCCAACAAACCCTTTCCTTCTGCTGCGGCTAAAAAGAGGCAATTCGTAGGCCTGCTTGGACCATTTGTGATTTCCAGCATCTTCTAGCACCCACAACACAAGATTATTTTCTCCATTACAATAAGCTGTTTCCTCAAACTCAAATAAACCTAACCTACCCTTGTAGAATTTTCATACACTCGGAACAACACTCTGAATTTCCAAAATTTAGATCCCTCAAAAGCTCAGCAGTATATAAACACATCAATCTTGTGCTATCGATAAAACTTCTTGGAGCAATTGCATTTCACCATTTATAGTCCTGTAAATTAATTATATTCTTCGTTTCTTATTAATTTATAAATTGAACAAAAGCATAGCGAAATTGATCCGCTAAGAAATGTTGCAAAACTGGTTCAAACTTGAAATAAAAGAAAAACCGTATGTAGCAACATACAAAGACTCAAAAGAGTTCATACATATACTATATTCACTCAGTTACACCTTAAGTTGTGTTTGGTTGTATAAGATTGTTAGTCATACATAATGAGGTTGATAATATTATTCTATTGGTGATTATGATTTGTTTCATGTTCAGTTTTAATGTTTCTCTATGACTCTAATCCATCTCATTGCTCTGATTACGGATTTGTTTGACAAATATTATAGAAGGGTAAATATATTATTGAATTGTGTTATTGATACAAGAGAATAAGACCCATATATATAGGGTTAACATTAACATAATGATAACACCAAATAATGTAAATCTTCCTAATCCTTATCACAATAGGATTTCTCTAGAATATTCTTCCATGTGGCTTCACGGGCTTCACTTCATAAACGGGCTTCAATGGCCCACAATACTTGGTTCGCCTTGCTCACCAAGATATCTCCAATACTCCCCCGCACGACAAAGGTGGACGCGAAACGCAAAATCTGCAGTCACAATGCGGAACACCTATGTCGTGGACAATCATGTCGAGGATGGCAATACAAGTCAATAGGGATGGAACATGCTCGTCTTTGGTCTTGAAAGAAAGGGAATAATAACATCCCGTGGAAGCAAAATCCTGCAATTCCACAAATAATCGTCCTTGTCGCGGACAGCCCATAAATTGGACTAAGAATAAATGACCTAAAAACATGAGCGCTCCAATAAAAATCCCTAACCCATAACCAAACTCCCCCGTAATAGGAGAAACTAAAAAGAAAATTTGAGAAATTCTAAACTTAAGAATCAATCTCAAAAAATTAAACTAATAAACCCATGAAAACCACAACCCTTAATCAGAAGATTATCTTAATAACTCTCAAGTCTTGTATCAAACAAATAAAATAAAAGAAAATCAGCAATAAAACCAAAAACCACGTATTACTAATAAAATATAAAAACCAACTTAAAAAAGAAAAGGAAATTAAGAAAACTTTTGTAACGCAGTAAGAACACAAACTACGTCCGATCATCATCGTCGGACTCTTCTTCAGTCATCATGCGGAAGCTTTAAACTTGATCCTCAAAGATCGCCTGCTCTGATACCATGACAAATATTATAGAAGGGTAAATATATTATTGAATTGTGTTATTGATACAAGAGAATAAGACCCATATATAGGGTTAACATTAACATAATGATAAAAACCTCTATACATACTAGTTCGCCAATCAATCTGTTCCTAGAGCAAGACATCTCTTCTTTAAGCCGTGGGTCTGTATTTCATTCCCATCAAAAGATAAGTTCTACCTACAGAGAACATAAGATATAGGAATCATGTGTACGTAGAGTTTTATACACATACGATTGCTGTATTCACTCATTTACATTATGCTGTGTTTTGGTCGTGGAACTAACTCTACAGAGAAGGAGCACACATCTTCTATACACAAATAACATATATTGGTTGGAGGGAGTTAGTACTAAGACGTCTCTAAACAGCTTAGTCCCACTCCAAGAACTCTTCATAATCCAAACATGAACATAGCTAACCTCGTGGTTACACATCAAATCTAACACACCTATATCGATATATTCCATTTTAGGTCCGCATGTTTGTGTATTGTATGAAAACTGACCCTTTTTTTTTTTGCAAAAGAATAAAAATCAGAGGAGTTGAATATTTTCGTCGGAGAACAATCTCATTGGTACTCTCAGGGAGAGTTTCAGACCTGAATTTTGGTTATGCATAGGATTCAATAAAAGTCAAGAGGCTTTACTTTCACTTTGCAAATTTAAAAACTAGTAAAGCTGAAATCAAAAATTTAGAACATTATCATAAAGTAGAGTTTAAATCCAAAACATAAAACCTCAAGTAAATAATGTATATGAAATCATATTGAACACACTTAACTACATAAACTTCAGATTCTCCACATAGTCTAGAAAGATGCAATAGTATACGATTCTCAAACTCTTCAAATCCCTGAACATTGACTCTTGCAAAGGTTTTCCTCTCGGGATTGAAGAAGTAAACAAAGTAAAGCTTTGATCGGTCGTCGTACGGGAACGACAAGAACACAATGTCACCTGTACCAGTCATTCCAACAAACCGTTTACTGCTGCTTAAACGAGGCAATTGTAGGTATGCTTTGACCATTTGTGATTTCCAGCATCTTCTACAACCCACAACACAAGTTCTTTATCTGAATTCCAATAATCTTCTCCCTCCGTATACCTAATTTACCTTTGAACAAAATCATCTCACCACAAGCGTAATAACCCTTCTTTCCTCCCATGTCTTTGTCTAAGTTGATAAAGCTGAATTTCTCAGACCTAACGTCGAAGCAAACTATCACAGAAGATTGTCTCATCTTAGCTCTGAAATACAAAACACCATTTATGCATATTTCATCAAACATACGATGACTCTCCGTAAAATGAAACTGGCATTCGATCCTTCTCCACAAACGTTTTCCAGACTCCAATGTCAAAACCTGATGAGTATTGGGTCCTCCACCACGTGATGAGATCACACACAATACTTTGAACTGTTTGCTGATCGGATCATAGCCAAGACATATTCTTGAAATCCTAGCTTTCGCTTCTGTGTTGGGGTTACTACTCTTAGCTTTCACTTGGGGTAAGGTGCTTTTGTCTTTCAGAAGCAGTTTGGGTAAGGTTATGAACTCTCCCGTGACAGGGTTACAAAACACCCGCCCCTGTCTTTTAATATAACTATGAAGAAGGGCCAATCCACAGACAGTAGAACATCGATCAGATGGAACATATTTGGGAAAAGACGTATCATAACGTGTGGCTACAAGAGTAGAGTTATCATCTGGATTTTGAGGCTGAGGTGAAGAGTAGAATAATAACTTGCCTTTAACTTCTACGGTGAAAAGGATCCGTGGACGAGTGGAAGACTTGGTTAGAAACAGCTCAGTGAAATCAGGACGACAGAGTATGTATCCCCAGAACTTCGATACACAACGAAACCTATCTATAGACTTTCTAGGGAGTCTAGAGAATATATCGATCAACTGGGATCGAGACTGAGTAGTATTCTCTTACCGGCTTGGAAGACTGTGTTTCATCTATGGAGGTGACTGATAGATTCTCCGAGAACTGCTGCTCCAAATTTTTCATTATGGATTTTTACAAACCCTAGGAACGTCGAAGCCAGTTTTGTGTTGATCTCTTTTCCTTTCCTTGATTTTCATATGCAAGAAAACTAAATGGGCTGAACTAGGCCCAAGTATTGATTGTATTGTTATGTACAGTATTGTGTGTCAAAGAAAAAGGTCAATTCTTGGTCAACGCTCTGGGAAAGTTTAAAAAGTAAAAGAGAAAAAGAAAAGGGACTGTGAGTTAAAATTTAAAAACTTGGCTATCATTTTGTGAGAGAGAGTGATCTTCGCCGGAGCCGAGACGGAAGGCGTGATGGAAGGGATTCAAACGCAGAAGAAGGAAGAACTGAATCACCGTGAAGTAATAGAAGAAGAAGAGGAGGAAGGTCCACCTCCGGGATGGGAATCTGCCGTTCTTCTTCCTCCTCCGCCTTTCTCTCCTCCTCCGATCACCACCGTCACCGCCGCCGTAAAACCCTCAACTACCACCGCCGAAATTCCCGGTATTCTATTAATCTACGCAAATAGGGTTTTTCAATCAAATTTGCGATTTTGAGTAAATTTTGGGGAAACCCATTGTCGATTTTTGGCGAATGATTGAAGATTGTTGTGCATATTTTGTTTCTCTTTTGAGTTGCAGAGAAGGCGCAAATGGTATGTGGATCTTGCAGGCGTTTACTTTCGTATCTAAGAGGAACCAAGCACGTCAAATGCTCCTGCTGCCAGACTGTTAATCTCGTTCTTGAAGGTCCTTCCATGGCTTCTTATCTCTTACTCGTCATCTTAAAGCTTTTGTTAATAATCTTTGTTGACTTGAATGAAACTGCCAAAATGAAGAATCTTGGGAACGCTCAGTGATATATCTCTATGTTTTATGGTTGGTTTCACTTCTTTCTTAGTCAACATTGCTCAAATCCATTGTCTCTTGTGTAAAATCTCCTGAGAATTGTATGTAGATTCATAATTCATTCAAATGAGAATGATAGCTTAGCTGAAACAAGAACTAACTTAAGCTTGGATTCTTCATCATAATTGCTCTTTTTATAGACCATTTATGTGATCTTTATCCTCTACAGTTACCACTTTTGGTGAACTTGTGTGATCTTAAAAGTTATAACCAAGCTTAAGATAGTTTAAGAATTACTCGTCTCTAGTCCATCATTAATTGTTTCCCTATATACAAACAACCTCTCTTTAAATTGATGAAAATGCCTTTTCTCCTCCTCTTATCGGTTTTGGACTCTGTCGTTCTTTGTTTGCAGCTTGCCAGGTTGGTCAGGTGAATTGCAGTAACTGCAAACTGCTGCTGATGTATCCTTATGGAGCTCCATGTGTTAGATGTTCCTCCTGCAATTCTCTCACAGATATCAGCGTATGTGACCTTCCAATTTTGCTTTAAATTCCATTTCCAGTCACGTATACATGGTTGGTTTTGTTTTGGTTTCTTCGGTGATGGATAAAGCTAAAAGCTTTGGTGTTTGATCTCTTAAAACCCTTAATACTGATCCTTTTGTGTTTCATCATGTGGACGAAGGCAATTGTGTCTGCTTGAATCCTATTACTTTGTGAACTGAAAACTGTTTGAAAGACTAGATATACATTTCGACATCTGAGTTAGTAATCTTCTGATGAATCAATCATTTGTTTACTGTGTTAAATTTCAGGAGAACAACAAACGACCTCCATGGTCTGTGCAGCAAGGACCACTCAAAACTTTCAGCAGTGTCCGGTGAGCAGGACTAGGCTTGAACCGGATTATGGGTCGATTTTGGACCGGTTTGATGAAAAAACTTATCATAAAGTCGAGGATAGATGCGATGAGACAAAAGTCAAAACCACACCATCTTTAATTGCCATTCTTTGAGAAACTTGTTCACTTGTAATTTACTCTTTTAACTTTCATGCTTTAGTTTTACGGTATTCTGACAGAAAGATTATGTGGTTTGTCTTCACATAATACTATAATAGTGATGTGTGCAACCATTAAAAGTTGAGTTCCGTACTGGTCCAATATAAACAAACACACAAATAACAAAATAAAACCATTCATTTTCACAGGTGAATCTAACTAGTAACTAGAGTAACTAGTAGCCTACTTGGCCAAATTTGTCAATGAAGTTCAATAATTTGGTCGTAAAAGTTAAGTGGAAACCATACATGGACTCTTATCCAAATATATAAAAACTAATTTATTCTTTCATATGAATATATTTATGGTGGGTCCTCAATACAGAGAGGAGGAGTAACAAAGTCTGTGTGATGAACCAACTTGTCAACAAAGCCAATTTAATGTGGAGTCTAGTTAATCAACCCTGGGTTTATTGAAACCTTGGACACAAAATGTTTTTAATCTGACCTGCAGAGATTTTGATTTATGACTAGAATTATATAGTTGGGTTGAATTAATGAGTGAGTGGGCCTTATGGAGCAGATTAAATTATTACCACCACAAGTTTCTTTTGTGAAATATAAAACAGTTGCTAAGTAATTGGTTGTGTTTGGTAATAAATAGAGATACAAATATGACTATTAACAGTTTAACACCATACACAAATTGAATGTATAACCATGGGGATAATTTGCTAGATAGTTTCTTAAGAAAAAGAGATCATAAATAAACAAAATTATAAAAGATCATAACGATGGGTAATTTGTTAAGAAAAATAAAATCTCAATACAGTAGACTTTGGAAATCCATTGACAAATCTCTCCTGAATTGAATTTCAGTATTTCGCCCAACTTAATCAGTAGACTTGAACTTAATCGACTTTCACCCAACTTTCGGTAGATTTTTTTATCCTTGGTTTATCGTGAAAACATCTGTCAAAAGCCCTCCAAGATTTAAAAACATAATTTAAAGTTTAAAAGATCTATCGACTTGAATCACAACACATGCTTAAATTAAATGTCGCCAAGTGATGTATATTTTTTTGTACAGTGTCTCAACTAGTTACGGAAGTGATAGAGTCATAGAGAGATATTGAGATAGTGAGAGAGAGAGACACAAGAGTCTTTCATGCAAAGTGCGGCATTAAAGTGATCATACACACTAAAGTCCACGAATCAATGCCTTAACTGTATTTCATATCTTCCCCCAATTTAATGCTCCATCTCTATTTATATTCAAACCAAACTTTTAACCATCTCCTCAACAAACCCACTTAGACCAAAAAAATGTTTACAAAATCGATCCTTTTAGCTTTCCTTCTCATCGTCATCTTCGTCTCTGCAGCTGAATCAGCTCGTCAGAAGAACGGGAACGATGGTGTGGGATTCGGCGGTATACCCGGATCCGGATTTGCTGGAATACCCGGATTCGGAAACGGGTTTCCGGGGAACGGAGTCGGCGGTGGTTACGGCGGAGGGTTCGGTGGTCCGAGCGGCGGATTCGGGAAAGGAGGTGTGGTAAGGCCGACGGTGACTTGCAGAGAGAGAGGACCTTGTCGTGGAAAGAAGCTGAGGTGTCCGGCCAAGTGTTTCACCTCTTTTAGCCGCTCCGGGAAAGGATACGGCGGTGGTGGCGGCGGAGGTGGATGCACCATGGATTGTAAGAGGAAGTGTATCGCTTACTGTTAAAAATAAATTAAAAAAATCCCATCTTTTTATAATATATAGTCATTATGATGATTATATATTGCTATGTTGTTGTAGCTATAGTTGATGATCATAAGGATCCTTTTGTCTCGATTCGATCGTAGCAAGTTTTTATATGCGTAATATTATGAGTGTGTGATGAATAAATGAGGAAACGTTACAGTTTTCTCAATTTGTGTGTTTGTGTCAGAGATTTTAAGTTTTTTTTTTTTGTCTTTATCATAGTGATCTTGACTCGACATTTTGAACTGAAAACTTGCATCAAATTACATAACAACAAAGACCATTAGAGCATCATATGGCTCTTTTTATTACACGGAATCGATCTAGAGCATTTATTTTCTTAGACAGTCTTGTTACGGCTTGACCATGATCTTTGTCTGAACAGAGACAGGGATTTTGACATGATGAACACCATCGGTCCATGTTAAGCTTCCGAAGAAGTAGCCAGTGTTGACTTTATGACTCGTTTTAGCCTTCACCGTGAAAGTGAGCACTCTCTTAGCTGAAGTAAACACGAGTGTGGTAGGTTTCACGGTGAGAGTTATACCGAGAGGAGACTCGATCACTGCTTTATAGACTGACTTGGTAGGTCCAACGTTGGTTACGGTTCTTGTGAGAGTGACTTGTTGCTCAACATTTGGAATTGTGATTGAAGGCAAGTTGAAATCAAGAACTGATGGCCTAGGAGTTGGGCACTTAGTCTTTTTACCGAGCACACTAGAGATAGAGGAGTCCTTGTAACCCACGGAACACATGTAGTTGGTGTAATCTTTGATCCCCATATCGTAGACAAGTCCTGGTTTTGCAGCCTTTTCAGGGTTTACAAGTCCTCCTCCATAGTCAAATGGATCTGCAAGTTTCTTGTTTGATCCTTCAGCGAAAATGGGTTCTCCGGATGGACTTGTTCTCCAAGCTACAAGAGAAATATGATCAGTCGGATAACAGTTGATGAACAACAACAAGAAGAAGGACGGGACGAAGAAGAACCTGTTGTGACCAAAGCTGATCTAATAGCAGCAGGAGACCATTTAGGGTGTAGAGATCTGAGGAGAGCTACGATTCCGGAAACAACAGGAGTCGACATTGATGTCCCTGAAACGAGTCCAAATCCGTTGTGCGAATCAGGATTTTTCGGACTTATTGCCGCGAGTATACTCACACCAGGAGCTGCTATATCAGGCTACAAAAGTAAGAAAAAAAAAGAGACCAATTATTTAATAAGTTTACTCAAAAAGGTTGGCAGCTTTTGAACTAAGAGACAACATTGTTTTGATAAACCACCTTGAGAATGGCTGGTGAAACTGAATTAGGGCCTCTACACGAGAATGCAGCAACCTTAGTCGTTGCAGGCTGACCGGTTAGTGTAGTAGCCGCACTTATTCTCAGTTCTCTCCGTTGGTGATCTGTTGGCTTGACGGGTCAGATTGATGTATATATGAAGAAATAAGTAACAGAGTTGTTTTGGCTTAAAGAAAGGGACCTTGTGGTACGTACGTATTCTAAAATGTCGGTTCCAGTCTCGTAGTCTGTGAAGACTAACGGTAAAGAATGGGATGGAGAAAGATTATCGTCGGGCTTTCGTGCTAAGATGACACCCATTCCGTTCCTTGCAACTGAAGTAACCTTATCGTAAAAAAGAACTATTTTTCCCTTCACATCAACACTATCGTCGTGACTGCGCGAGTCCACGAAATCTAAACCGGTTGAGATCTCCGGTCCAGTAAAGAGAGATTCAGCCTAATTAGACACCAACAAAAAAAACGAAAAAGTTATAAAATACCCAAACTTTTGACTAATTTCAGTTTTTGGTGATAAAAGGTCAAAACTTTGAAGTACTTTTTCTACACTAATTTGAGCTTTTGGTCAAAAGGTATTGAAACTTGGAACCACTTTTCTCAAAACCAATTTGAGTTTTTTTGTTTTTGGGCACAAAACTTACGTACAAGGTTTGATTATTCCCAAGTGTGATCTTCGTAGGAAAAGACCGGTCGAGAGTAGTTGCAGCAACGGTCAAGAGCCAAGGAGCAACATTGACAACAGTCTGACCACCAGGCCCTTCATTACCCGCCGAGGCCACAACCGGAATCCCTTTAGCCACCGCGTGAAAAGCCGCCACATTATCGACCTCGGAACCCTCAGGAATAGTCGTTCCGAGAGAAACCGACAAAACATCAACTCCGTCATGTATAGCGTCATCAAAGCCCTTCCAGATATCAGCAGTTGAGCATCTTTTTCCTCTTCCGTAGACTCCCATTACGTTCCAACATACCTTGTACGAAGCTATGCGGGCCCGAGGAGCACCGCCCCGGACCGTACCTTAAAAGAATCTCACATCAGTTAGGTAGTAAACAAGTTATGTGTACCTTGACTCTTAAGTTAACAGTTGTGGTGAATACAATCCAAATGTCAGTGTGGGCTATATATCAGTACCTCCGGCTAGACCGAAGTAGCTGGTGTTGGGGACGAACGAGCCACCTGCTATGCTGGCTGTATGCGTGCCATGGCCGTTTGCATCTCTGGCAGATTTATAATCTGGGATTATTGATCTGTTGAAAATGTCCCTCCAACCTTGGCGAGTAGGCCTTTGAGGTAGTACTTGGCTCCTATTAGCTTCTTGTTGCAATGAATTGTGGCGTTAAACCATTCTCCTGATTTACATTTTCCTCTCCAGCGCTTAGGTATTGGTCCAAAGCCTTGATCGTTGACTGCCTTTGACTCTGGCCATATTCCTATAGTTACTAACCTAATGTGTGTGTGTGAGAGAGAGAGAGAGAGAGAGAGACCAGAATCCAGGACGCCGATGATAGCTTCACTGCCCATGTTGGTGTCATGAAGAAGTCCTTTTACAGATGATGAAGAAAAAATAGAAGAAGTTGGAAATGGAGAGAGGCCAAGGTAATCCCAAGTTCTTGTGGTTTTCAGTTCCAGAATCCGATTTGGTATAACGTGGTTACGTGGATTACTGCTTCATGCTCTGTGTTGTGTCTGTCACGGGTTCATGACTCGAAATCGGTTTAGATTCAATTGTAGATTTGGTTCGATTTTGATTTGTTTATGTTTGGTTTTATCATTAATTTAAATCTCTGGTTTTTTTTATCATACCCTACCAACTCTGGAAAAAATTAACAAACCTCATCCAGATTCGTTTGGTTTTACACTTTACTTAATCTTTGTTTTAGGGTTAGACACTTACATTATAATGAAAATAGGATTCCAACTCTGGAAAAATAAGAAAAAGTCTGCAATTTAAGCAATCATGTTATTCGATTTTTACCGGGTAGGGTCATTTCGAATCAGACTGCTTTTTATCTCTTCTGTACGGTTATAAACTACCAAAACGTTTTCCCCGCCATTTTGGATACACTTTTCTACTAGAAATGTATAATTTTTTTTACCTAATTAAATATTCTTAATTGACTATAAGATTAATCAAATAATCATATTTATATAATTCAGTTGGTTAGTTAGTTAGTTTGTTAGTTAACTGAGGTACTTAGGAATGTGAGAGATACGTTAATATCATGATAGGACCCATAAACCGAAAGACAGGAGCAAACAGATTTAAACCTTTTCATTTACGGGTATATGTTAATCTATATAAATCTGTACTCAACCATATGTTATTAGATTGATTTTATTTGCAATTTGATTACAATAGATCTAAATATTATTTTATAAAATTGACTAACAACCACTATGTAATAAAGATCTTCTGTGGTGGTAAATAATGTTGAAATTATGATATGCATGGGAAGTATCTAATTGGGTATTTCCCATTCATACAATCACATTTCCATCATCGAGAAGAAAATGTCACCATGCTTTCAAAGGTTTTTTTTTTTATCTCAAAATCACTTAAGAAAATGCAAATCGCATTTGATTTTTTATGTGTGAAAAAGAAAGAGAGCCCCAATAACAAGAAAAAAAAAACATAAACCATGAAGACAAAAACAAAAATTAAGAAGAAGCCAAAAAAAGAAAATGCAAATCTGTGCATGATCTGAGTTTTTGGAAAACGAATAATGATATTATTATGAAGAAGAAAAAATGTCGACAGATGTGATATTTGGGAAAGAAGTTTTCCTGCTGAACGTGGAGTTTGAGTTTGAATGGAGCATTTTCAATGGGTTGTTTCCATGTGTTTGATCAGATGCACAGGAGTGAACTTTGGTGCAAAAAGCTCATCAATCAATTATTTGTGAATATGAAATAGTTTAGGGATTCACTTTGTCTTTAAATGGGAAACATGAAATGGATTTGTGCAGAAAGAGCAATCAAATGTTGGAAAATAGAGATAAAAGTAATGACTGAATTCAAATTGTAAAATGCAAAAAAGTATCCAATTCAAACTTTCATTTCAGAGTAATTATATAAAAATTAAAAAAAAAATGAAACTATCAAACTCGAGAGTAATGTGTGTGTTTATGCGAAAGATTTCTGGTTAGGTAATAACGCGGGAATCTGAAACATTTTTACATTTGAAACAGTTTAATAACTTAATTTCTGTGGTGCTATATAATAAACTTTTTTTTTGTCCTAATAATATTTTTAAAAATCTAAAAAGTATTAGTGCTGCATGAGAATCACCTAGTAGTTATTAAAACTAGAAATCCTAAGATAACTATTCACCATTATATTTGGTTAGACTCAACACGAAAAACTCGGTCCAAGCAAAACTGCAAACACTAATCATTGTAACAGCTAAATCGACTAAGCTTAAAACCTGGAAGGCCTTTACACACACACACATATGATTGGGGCTTGATATGTGGTAAAGCTAAATCTCTCTCATTTCAACCTTAAGAGACACTATATCAATTTTTAATATATTTGATAACGTCCTACCAAGATTCAGTTGTTTTACAGGTGTTAAAGCGACACTGACATTGTTAAAAAAATGTTAAATTTTTATATTAACATTATGAAGTTGGTCAATTTTTTGCCATTTTTGAATTGATAGTTTTACTTTTGGAAGATGATTGATTTATCAGTGAGAAAAGCCATTGGTAAAAAAAAAATTGATTAATCAGTGAGAAGAAAAGGAGATGTTGAAACTTGGAAGGATGGTCAACAGAGGCAAAGTCATGATGGTCATGTGGTAGGGGAAAGGAGTACCATTATTGGCCGTCGTATCCTTCCACATGTCACCGTTTTATTGCTCTGCTAGAATGACGTGTTGTCAAATCATTTGTCTCCTAAAAGTGTTATGTAAAAACAGATCATGTTTAGTCGTAGCACCTAGTTTATGATCGTAGAACATAGTTTATATTTTGCTATAAAAATATAAATTTGATCAAAAACAAGGAATCTCCCCAAACAAGACGAGATTTTCTGGACGATTTAAACAAAAACGACGAAACAAGACGATTTTTCTCAGTATTTTCTTAGTAAAGAGTTTTAGTCAGGCTTTGATTCAGGCAGGTAACAAAACACACAGATTGGAATCCATAGCATTTAGATTTCTACTACCTCAACTCCCTCTAAAAGTGTTATGTAAACCCAAACACATTCTCTGCAACATGAATCTCGCTCTCTCTCCATCTTCAATGGAACCGGAAGCTACCTCAGAACTTGAAATCTTTCTTTTTCTTCCCTTCCTTGTCACGCTTCCTTTTCTTCGAATTCTGTAACACACAGTTCCACCAAGTTAAAGGTTAATCATCCGCATTCATACATATCATATTAGCGTTAAAAGACAGAAATATATCGACAGTCCGTTACCTCAGCAACCATGTCACTGAAATCTTCTGGCTTATTGCGCAGTTTCTCCTCTTCTCTTGCCTCCTCATACCTTCAAACAGTCAAAACGAAGCGTTTATTAACTATTTTACAGTTTTATCTTTTACGAATTCATCTAGGGATTTACAATCAACAAAGTGCTTACTTGGCAGGCAAAACATTTTCCATCGCGTCCAGCTCTTCTGGCTGCAAACTGATGTCCACACGATCTGTCTTTTGCCCTCTAAGCAAATCAACCTGGTCCAATACACACAATTAGCCATATAATATTTGCTAACAAGTGTATAAAACAGCATTTCTCATAATCACATCATTGGTGGTAATCTAAGCACATATTTTGCTTACCCTTTTAGCTCCCGTCTTGTCTTGAGTACCAGTTTTGATAACGTATGTGTGAGTGGTTCCCAGCAATGTTCCAGGAGCAACACTCTCTCCCTTTTCTTCAAGCACCTTCAGAATTAAAAAAGAGCAGCATTACAGAACCGAACCAAACCAAAGTTATAGTTAACAGTGAAATATCAAAATTAGGTCTTCTCCTACCTGATATAGAGGTCTCTCGGGTTCCTTTCTCTGTTCTTTACGAAGTTCAATTGCATCTGGTGTCTCTATGCCAGTTGGAGTGCTGAAAAGAAGGGGAAAAATATCATTCAGTCTCATATTTATATTCTATGATAAGCAAACAAATACAAATTCACATCGCCAATGTATACAGCTCAAGGCAAAACAATACCTTGACAGTGTATCCACCGATTCAATGCCGTCTTCTAGTTCCTCTTCATCCATCTCCTCGTCTTGTTCCTCTTCCTCCTCCTCCTCCTCCTCTTCTTCTTCTTCCTCTAAATCACCCCAGTGCTTGTTCTTATCAATAGGCTCATCCTAAGATGATTATAAAAGAACAACCATCATATTATGTCACCAAATTTAATGATCGCAAAATATTCAACTCTGTAGTTTCAATTCACATGTAATACCACACCAACAACTCGTTTAGCTGGGTTCCTTCATACAGAATTTTGAAACAGAGTACTATATGCTATTATTACTTAGGAGAAGAACAGAGAGAGATGAGAGCAATTACCTCATAAGTTGGCTGGTCTTGTTGCTGGACACCAAAGACATCTCCATACAACGGACGCCCAAACTATATAACACAAACAATGTGAAGCAACCCAAGAAAATGTTAACAAATGGCAAAGAAAGTAACTAAAAGAAGAATGTAGATAAAATACTTACTTCATCAACTGGAGGTTTCCCCCAGCCACCATGATGATAACCAAAGCTAGCTCCAACTGGAATAGGAGCGTTAAGACCAGGAATTTTCAGATGTGGGTAAGAAGGGGGAGGACCATATCTCTGTTGGAAGAAGGGTTAAAGGGTGATTAACTCCATTTCAATTTCAATAATCATAAAGACAAGCCACAATAAACTCACCTGCATATTAATTAGCCACGGGGGAGGAGCATCATCACCCATGCCAAGAGCTTCTTTTAGCTCACGTGACAAAGTCCCTGGTTTCGTTTCCCTCAGTTTAATCTAATTCCCATATGATTGTAATTAGATTCAGGTACACAAAGCAATAAAAGCATGCAATGTAATAATGGATAAAGATGTAAAAACTGTCACAAGGAAGTACCTCAAACTCTTTCCCTTCAAAATACAAATCACCAAGAGCTGTCAGCTTAGGCTTTGTTTGGTATTTGAAGAATGCATCATGGAGGACCTGAGACAAGAACGTATATATTCAGTTATAAGTTATACAACGAATACCAACAAATGCTCAGAACAAGATAACTAAATATTTATAAAGGTAAACCTGGTAGTCAATGTCCATCTTCCCCATCTTTGGTTGCATACGCTCCCGTTGCTTTTGCTTCAGCTTTTTACCATCTTCTTTCTCAATGTAAGCCTGCACAAGAACAAACAAAAGAATTAGCTCTCACAGAGGATGTATGTGCAGGTAAACAGAAGAGTAAAATCATGTGGTCCTCGACAAGATACCTCTCTAATTTTCTGAATCCCGGTTGCAGCAATGAAATCAGGAAGATGAAATGGCTGCTTCTCTATACCACGCTTTCCCTGCAAAATTGAAACCCCGCTGAGATGCCACCAACTTACGAAATAGAAAGCAAGCAATATAATAGCCTTAAATGCAAAGAAACTTGACTGAATCCTAAGAGTACTACAAAACCAGATGCATCTAAAAGCAAGATCACTAAAATGCATACGAAAACAAAAAGTAGAGGCTTAGAAAGGGAATATCCCACACCCAGCTGATACATGAAACATTTTTCTCATAAGAATTAAACGTCTACAAAACCTAAGCACCACAGAATTCATATATAGACAAATATAATCAAGAATCCTCTTCGGTTACACCTACAAGTCCAGGCTCCATGGTTATCACAGACGTTCTCCTGCAAGAAGCACATATATAGGTATAAGGAAACTTAATTGACATGACGAGTTCTATCCCTGTTTATATCATTCCCCTATGTGCCACACCCACAAATCACAGAAACATATTTTTAACTATTAACTACAGCACCATTACTTAAAATATCACAAACCTGCAAATATTTTCTCTTCTGGGACCAATGTCTTGGAACAGGAACTGTATTCCGATACGACTTCAAAAACACCAACAACTTTGGATCTGCTGAAGTAGCGTCCCAGACCTGAAAACATTAAAACAGAAGTTAGGAATAAATTACAGAGAGCTACACAACGAACTTCAGATTTCCCTTAGAAAGATATGGGATGCGATGCAACCGAGACCATAACATGTAAACATTTAAAAAGGTGAAATTCTAGGGTCTTAGAGGATAATCAAATCTGTAAAGATCAAACTGATATACTATACGAAACACTCACTCACGCATCCTATCGTGATTCTTAACCTATAGTTCAATGATGAAAACAGCAGAATATGAATGCAGAGTAAGGTGGTCATGAATGAAGGAAAGTTGAGATGTTACTCCGGAGAGATGCAAACAAACAGGTACCAACTATAGGGACAAACGAAAACATCAGATACAGCTTTCAATATCCCTAATTGGAACTTGTGACAAAATATAGATGCATCCTTACCTCAACGACATCAGGCCTAGCGGATACCTGCTTCAGCTCAGCAATCTTCATCCTCCGTTGAAGCTGAGAAAACAGAAACTCAGGATTTTAAGAATCTAATAAAATGCAAGGAAACCATGTCATGAGATAGTAATAATTAGCTTTGAGATTAGACCTTCTTCTGCTTATTAGAAACTCCTTTCTCTTTTTGTTGGTCATCCTTCTCTTCCTCGTCTGAATCTGAATCTGAATTGGCTTTCTTCATTACATCTTCTTTCTCCCCAGACTCATCCTTCTTAGCGTCGTCCTATAATCAAGCAACAACAGTTTTGTCAAGGTTCAAGCATTTACTGAACTTTCTCAGTCACGCCAAAGAGTCAAAAGAGTCGTACCTCAGAGGCAACAGGTTCCCGAAAGTTGAATTTCTCGAAGATTTGCTTAAATTCATCGTCACCATCTTCAAATTCGGGCTGCTCAGGAACATACTCTATCACAATCTGCTCAGACACCTATCAGAGAACAAAAATCAGAAACAGAAATCAATACGAATCAAAATTTCGCAAAACAATCACAAAAACTTTGTAAACCCTAGAAACTCAATCCCATGAATAGAGTGCGAGAAAAAAAGAGCACAAAGCTGACCTGTGGCTGCGGATCTACGCTCTCCTTAGACTCAGAAGTAGCGGAAACGTCTGCTTCTTCTACATCGGCCTTAGACGCTTTGTTGTTCTTCTTTTGCTTCCGCCTGCGGCGTCGACGGTCGCTCTCGCGGGACTTCTTAGAGGAAGCGGTAATGTTACCATTTGAGGCATCTCCGTTGAGAGCGACGCCGTTATTGTGAACGACGGTTGCTTCGGCGGTCATATTGGGTGAAGTCTCAGGAGTCGGTGATGGGAAGAGAGTTAGAGAACAACACAGGAGAAGAAGGATATCGAGCTCATATATACGAGCGGAGTCCACTGGGAAATGGTATAATTATCTTCGATCCTCTTTTGGGTTCGGTTTGGCACAATTCGGTTTAGTTTATAATTTTTCGGTTCATGGCTGATCGATTTGATCATCGTTTGGGCCTGGAGCCCTGGACATTTAGAAGTTACATTTTATTTCAGTTTTTTTTTTTTTTTTACAGCGATTTTATTTCAGTTTATACATTGATTGATCGACCTAGTTCAAAAAAAAAAAAAAAATAGGAGAGTGTTCGTGGAATAAAAATGAGTATAATACAAATTTGTGGAAAAGGTATATGATTGAGGAATATTTTTATTCTACTAATTTCTCTTCAAAATAGTAGATAATTATTTTTTAGCATGAATATGAACAAAGAGTGCAAATGGTTGACACATTAGCGGAATAAAATTAGATGGAATTGATTATTCCCTTACATTCCTCTAAAAAATCACCATTTAACAAAAAAATAGTATTCCGCTAAATTATGTAGGACCCACTAAAAAGATGAAAAATAACTTTTATTCTGCTGAATTTGTTTCGCTTCCAATAATGAGAGGAATAAAAACTAGCGCAACTCACATTAAGAGGATGATTGATAGGAAGTGTGATTGCTCTCCAAAGCACTAAATCTCTGTACAACAATCCAAAATCACCAATCAAGCTCTCATTGCATTTCTTTCCATTTTTGAAATGTAGAGCAATTTTTTTTGTTTATGGAAATTCCGTGGCTTTGAAAAGCAATTTTTCTAAAGCACAAAATTAAGTGCTCTTAGAATTTTCTCTTTTCTCTTTCCTTATTATGTTTTCAACATTTATTTTTTAATCTATTATTTCTATATCTTATTTTTTTGTTTTAATATTGTATTTAATGCCACAATCTACAATAAAAAATCTTACAACACTAAAATCTATAATCACAGCCAAAAATTCTACAGCATAATTTCTACAGCAAAAGATTCAAAGTTACAACCACAACCAATCAGGCCCTAACTTATCTTATTCCTCTAATTGCTATTCCACTAACCAATATTCCTTTTATTCCGTTTATTCTACCTATGCATTACCATTTGCACCCAAATTCAATTATTTACAACAGAGTAGTTGAAATTATTTTCCACTAATTTTATAGAAAACTAGGAGAGAACCCGCGCAATGCGCGGGTTTATTAAACCAAATATTTTTAATTTAATTATTCAGAACATTAGATTCGAATATATCATTTGTTTTTTACTCGAATATATTAGATTCTGTAAGTTTTGCATTTTGTTTTTTTTCATATAGTTTTAAAATTTAGTTGTTATTTACGTGAAATCTTATATAGACTCATAGTGAATAGTTTCATATGTTTTTTGTTCTTTTATACAATAATTTATCGACTGGAGTTGAGTTCTTCTAATTTTCCTTATACTAACAATCATTATAGATTGATTATTATCCTACAGACTCATAGATAATAATAATTGCAATCCTTTTTAAAAGGAAATGAAATGAGCTAATTAGCCAGTAAGCCCATTTAAAGCTACCATGGAAACGAAGAGGTCCGATAAATAATCAAGCCCATCAAAACGAACAGCATTACACATAATTTTGATTTAGATTTTTTTTTTTTAATACGAAAACGACGTCGTTTTGGTGTAAGACGAAAAAAAAAAAAAAATAAAGCGCAAAACGACGTCGTTTTGGTGTTAGGCAAAAAAAAAAAAAAAAAAAGAGTGCCACGTGTCACTGGAGATTGTCCAAGCCTTATTAGTTATGTAGATTTTGGAATTTTAGCGAAAAGTCTAATTCCACCATATTTGGTTTTTCTACATGTACATTCATTTGCACCTCTAGTCACACAAAACAAAATTTTCAACTCATATATATACTAATTTTGACAATTGGTCAACAATCACATAATTTTCTATGTAATAAAGTTTTTCAAATTAAAAATTTTAAACTAATTCGATGAATTTTGGTTGAATACCGTGGAAAAGATTCAAATTCACTGATCCATGTTTCAAATTCATCGATTCATATTTCAAATTTTGGTCAACCAATATTTTAAATCCGTTTTATTTGATATAGCAAGAATTGAAAATGAAGATTTTGGAATGTACTACAACTAAAACCATTTAAACTATCGTTTTTATATTTTCTGGTATATTGCTACTTTAGTTTCGTCAGTTTAGTTTTGGATTTCAATTTTGATAGATTCTTATTTAGAAAACTGTATAATTATAACATTGTATCCCTTATTAATTTTATTATCCAAATTAAATTTTAAAGTCTTGAATTCGTTAATGAAACGGCGTCGTCACCTCTACAGAATCTTCAAATATAAGAATTTGGCCCTAGTTGTACGGAAACAATTGTGAAAATGTCCAATAAACCTAGTTAACCAAAATGGAAAGTCCATTCGGAAACAAATTGCGTAAAGAGAAATACATATCAACAAATAACATAAAAGTTTTAATTAGAAAAACCACGAATATTAATACGTAACGGCTTTTTGAAAAACCGTTATTAGATTTTTAAACTATATATAGTAACAATTTTTATTTATGTAAATCAAAGTTCACTGACTTTGTAACAAAAATCTAAAGTAAAGTTTAGCCAAAACATTCTTCTATGAAAAATAAATATCTTCTGCATTCTTTCTAGTATCTGAATTTCTTACATCGGGAATCAGAAAACGAGAGTATAAAGTACACATGACCACAAAAGTACGGTTTGAGTCGAGAACCAGCAGAATTTTAACGGATTTTGAGTTGATACGCAAGCTATTTTCAGGCCTTTTTCTTGATTATCATAAAAATAGGTATTAAAAATAAATAAATGGTTAAAAAAATGAAGGGACATTCGTGTTTTGCCTTTAAAAACCCAATGACGAGGGCTGCTAATGTGTATTCACAAATCTGACTCTTTGGTTATCTCTGGATCTAGGGTTTCTCTCTTACAATATCGCCTCTGCTTCCTGATTTTAGAACACGAAAAACAAAGAGCCACAAAAACCTAGTTTCCATCAATCCTTATCAACAACAGATTCATCTTTCATCATCGGAGAAAGAAGATGAAGAAGAATTAGGGGTTTGATTCACCATCGGTTAGACGGTTACTCACAGATCTATATTCAAAAGGGACAATTTTTTTAAAGATATACAAAAAAAACAAACACTAAAATCTCCATCCTTTTTCCTCTACCCATCTATCAAATCGCTTCCTTTTCCCAGATTCCTGCTTAAGAAAAACTCGGATCCAATTCAAAAACTTGTTTCTTTGGACTGGTCATCATTCAATCAAATCAATCAGGGTAAGGGACAACCGGGAAACGAAAAAGTAAAGATTTTGATGAACGAATTAGAGTTGAGACAATAGACATCCATCCATTGATCTGTATAACTAAGAAGGGAGGAGAAAGAAGATATGTACAGTAATAATAGAGTAGGACTGTACCATGAAGATGGGAGAATTGGGGAATTGGAGATATACTCTCCAAAGGAATCGCAGCAGCAAGACGATGTGACGAAGCAGAGGAAGAAGAAACAGAGAGAAGTAATGGAGCAAGTGAAGATTGGAATCAGAATTAGCCGTTTCTCTCAACCTAGCGAGAGATGTCCTCCTCTCTCAGTACTCACTACAGTTTCATCTTCCGGTCTCTGTTTCAAATTGGAAGCTTCATCTAATCCTGATCAGAAGCCACTCAATCTCTTCTACTCGTCCTGCCTCAGGGAGAACAAGGTATAACTATATACCTTGTGAAAAACCGTTAAGCCCTACTCAGACTTGAATTTTATGAACTAAACTTAATGAAATTTGGGGTTTTGGGTGATGATTTGACTTCCTTAATGTCAGAGTTGCATCAATTTTGAGCCTTTATGAATCTTGTGTGGTTACATAATTGAGTGGATTAACTTGTTTACAGCTTAACGAGATTGCATTTGAGAATTTTGGATTTTTTTTGTTTGTTTCTTGCAGACGGCAGTAATGCTCCTGGGTGAGGAAGAGCTCCATTTGGTTGCCATGTACTCAGAAGATGTGGAGAACGAGCGTCCTTGCTTCTGGGCGTTCACTGTTGCTTCTGGAATTTATGATTCCTGTCTTGTCATGCTGAACCTTAGATGCCTTGGCATTGTCTTTGATCTTGATGAAACCCTCGTTGTGGCGAACACCATGCGCTCGTTTGAGGATAGGATTGAGGTGTTGCAGCGCAGGATAAACAACGAGGTGGACCCTCAACGCATGGCCGTTATGGTGGCCGAGTTGAAGCGTTACCAAGATGACAAAAACCTTTTGAAGCAGTATGTTGAAAGTGACCAGGTTGTTGAAAACGGGGAGGTGATTAAGGTGCAGCCTGAGATTGTTCCTGCCTTGTCTGACAACCATCCGCCTATTGCTCGCCCTCTGATAAGGTTGCAAGAGAAGAATATTATCCTGACTCGCATTAATCCAATGGTATGCAAGTCTTGAAGTTATAATGTTTTCATTTGTTCCTTTCTTGAGCACCTGTGGCTGAGACTCTACTCTTATGTTTACACACAGATTCGTGATACAAGTGTTCTTGTGAGGATGAGGCCTTCGTGGGAAGAACTTCGAAGATATTTGACAGCAAAAGGGCGGAAGCGGTTTGAAGTATATGTTTGCACGATGGCTGAAAGAGATTACGCCTTGGAGATGTGGAGGCTCCTTGACCCAGAAGGGAATTTGATAAGCTCAAATGACTTGCTGGCTCGCATTGTTTGTGTGAAACCTGGTAAACTTTTTATTAAATTATATAACTGCTTTGTTGTTCATTATGGTACCGTTTCTTACAAGCTTGTACTTAACTACCACAGGTTTGAAAAAATCACTGTTCAATGTGTTTCTCGATAGAACCTGCCATCCAAAGATGGCACTGGTAATTGATGATCGGCTGAAAGTTTGGGATGAGAAGGATCAGCCGAGGGTGCATGTTGTTCCTGCATTTGCTCCCTATTATTCTCCTCAAGCTGAAGTAAGTATCATTTTACTCTGGTTGAAATCAGTTATGAAAATTGCAGAATCATGTAAATCTGATATGAATGTTTGTTCCAAAGAATCTTACATCATATAGAAGGAAACAAATCAAAGCCTTAAAGAACCTAATCGCACCGTAACACATACGCTAGCTTTTGCCGTGAGCTCTACACAAGGGTCTTTGTGGGCTTGGTTTGGGCCCATAGTCTTGAATCTCTTAAATGAATGGTGTTTCATATAGCTTGTTTCCTTTTCTGTAGGCGGCTACAACACCAGTGCTGTGTGTTGCCAGAAATGTTGCTTGCGGTGTCAGAGGTGGATTTTTCAGGTAAGATTTATTTGATAAAAAGGCTTTTGTTTCCTTGACATATCTACTAGATCAGGGGTACTTCCTTAGTACATTCTGACGGTGAAATTGTATTTAAACTTGGTAACAGGGATTTCGATGATAGCCTGCTACAAAGGATTGCTGAAATATCGTATGAGAATGATGTTGAGGACATTCCTTCTCCTCCTGATGTCAGCCATTACTTGGTGTCGGAGGTTAGTTGTGTTTCTATGCTACAATGTAGATTTTACTTCCTCTCTAAATTGCTTCCTAGTAACTCAATCTCTTTTCAATATAGGACGAAACATCAGGATCAAATGGGAACAAAGATCCACTTACTTTTGACGGAATGGCTGATACTGAAGTGGAAAGAAGACTGAAGGTGATTACATATTTAGGCTCAATTGTTACAAAGTTGCTGCAGTGATCCGTTAAAGATGCCAACTCCAGTAAAAATTTCTTCTTGTTGAATGTTTTCTGCCCATTGATGAAGATAAATACATGTTTCCCTTTTATTCAGGAGGCACTTTCTGCATCTTCAGCTGTCCTTCCGGCGGCAAAAATAGATCCGAGGTTAGCTGCTCCCGTTCAGTACCCCATGGCTTCTGCTTCTTCTGTTTCAGTTCCAGTACCAGTCGTGCATCAAACACCACAACCATCAGCAATGGCCTTTCCAAGTAGTCAGATTCAACAGCCGACATTAATAGCTAAACAGTTGGTTCCTTCAGAACCAAGCTTGCAGAATTCTCCTGCTAGAGAGGAAGGTGAGGTACCTGAATCAGAGTTAGATCCAGATACGAGGAGGAGGCTCCTCATATTGCAGCATGGACAAGATAGTAGAGATGCTGCTCCAAGTGAACCTCCATTTCCTCAGAGAACTCCAGTTCAAGCTCCACCTTCAAATGTGCAGCCAAGAAATGGTTGGTTTCCTGTTGAGGAGGAGATAAATCCAGCTCCACTTCGTCGAGCAGTCTCCAAAGAATATCCGTTGGATTCTGAAATGATACAAATGGAAAAGCAAAGGCCTCGCCATCCTTCCTATTTTTCTAAGATTGATAACTCAACTCAATCTGACAGGATGCTTCATGAGACTCGCAGGCCACCAAAAGAGGTACCACTAATATTATTTGGTCAATTTTGTCGTTGATCATTATGCTGTTAGTGCTCACTGTCATATATTCGCAGACGCTCCAGAGAGATGAACAGTTACGGTCAAACAACAATCTACCAGGCTCTCAACCTCTCTATGGTAAGGCATCACAGTTATTTTTTCTTGTTTCATTTGGTTCTGAAGATAAATTACTGACTTTGGAATGGACTCTCTAGGGGAAGAGGCATCTTGGAATCAATCTTCTTCTAGGAACAGTGATCCTGACTTCATACATGGACGAAATGTCTCAGCAACAGAGAATCATGCTGAAATTCTACATGAGATTGCTACCAAATTAGGAACTAAGGTTTGTGATCATCATCATGATTACCATCAATTCCATTCGTGAGTTTATTTGTTAATTTCCTTAAACATTCCATGACATTGTAGGTGGAGTACAGACCGGGTTTGGTTGCTAGTACAGAGTTGCGTTTCTCTGTTGAGGTACATAGCTCTTAAACTTCTATCTGTATGCAATTACCAATCTTTCACTCTTGGATATTGTATGCTCTGAGTAATATTGGTGGAACCTATGCAATTGTGTCACATCTTTGAGATCCTCCCTTCCCTTAGAATAGTTAATTTTGTTGATTGTGTCAGCTGTACATTTAATCCATGTTTTTCTTTGCAGGTTTGGTTCTCTGGTAAAAAAATTGGAGAAGCGATTGGCAAATCGAGACGAGAAGCCCTGCACAAGGCTGCTGAAGTTTCTATCCAGAACTTATCTGGTAAGACGTTCTTACTCATGATTTACTCGTGCTTGAAAAGTTGTCTGCAGAGATGCTAATTCGAGACATTATTGGTTCTCGTGAATGTGTTTGTATCAATGAGTATGAGAAGTGCCACCACAGATGGTTGTGTGTCTGTATGTTAAGATATCACATCAACAGATGTTGTTAGAACTTCAATGTGGGTCCCTTCCCGTTATAAGCGTGACACCTTTGTTGGATTTTTAGGTTTAAATTTAATATTGGCTGGATTCATTGATATTGTTTTTAGGAATAGGCTCTATCCCTGGATTTTTGTTTTTGTTTGATTCCAAATTTTTTGAGTTTTTACAACTTTCCTGCAGATTTTTATATGTCGCGTACAAATGGCGAACCAGGGCCAAGCCACAGGGATGCTAGCCCCTTCACTAATGGCAACGTTATGGGAAATGCAAGCACGCCTGATAACCAGCCATTTGCCAGAGATGAAACGGCGATGCCAGTTTCCTCTAGACCTACAGATCCGAGGTTAGGAGGCTCAATGAGGCACACCGGCTCCATTACTGAGCTCAGGGAATTGGTATGCATCTCCTTAATCTTGAAACTGTTAACATTGGTTGCTAACATCCACATATCGTTTTTTCTCATCTTTGATATCTGTCCTAATTCCAGTGTGCATCGGAGGGCTTTCAGATGGCTTTTCAATCTCAGCGTCCTGTTCCATCTGACATGGTCCACAGAGATGAATTACATGCTCAGGTTCGTACACCTTTGAGGATTATAACACAGACGTGTTAATTTTATCCAAATGAAAGAGAGAGAAATTTCAATTAAAAGAGAAAGATTCATGACATGTTCTTCATAGGTTGAATCGGTTTGAAGTATCTGAAATGCAGACCCCTCTTGATTCTCTTTGTACTATGTTTCAGGTTGAAATAGATGGGCGAGTTTTAGGGGAAGGAGTTGGATCAACATGGGACGAAGCTAGAATGCAGGTAACCTAACTAACTAAATCCTATACTTCGGTTTATTCTGATCCCATTGTTCCCTTTGTCTGATGATTCTTATCTTTAGGCTGCTGAGAGAGCACTGTCTAGTGTGAGATCGATGCTTCCTCCGCATAAACGACAAGGATCTCCAAGGTTTGTTATCTATATCTCTGATTATCGAAATGGATTTATGTTTAGTTGATACATTTTCTTAAAAACTGGTTTTCTTGTTGATGTTTAGATCATTCGGAGGGATGTCAAACAAGCGTTTTAAGCCAGAGTTTCAACGGTCTATGCAACGGATGCCATCTTCGGGAAGATACTCTTGAAAGAAAAATCATCTGAAGAAACTAAACACATTTCTCCTCAAGTTCCATTGTCTATTGGTAAAAAAACAGCTTAGCAAGACAAATTCTTTTGACAAGTTCTCTCTTCTTCGCCAAATGTGAATCAGACAGATAGAGATTCTGCTCGTCTCTCTTATTGTAACAACATGTGTGGCGGCGAGTCATGGTTTTTGTATGATGTTATCAGAAACTCTGAGTCGAAGCAAGAGCTCGAGTGATAACCGAGTACCAGACAGACAAGACTTCTTCTTCTCAGGCTGTATGTTACTCAGTAGAAATCAGCAAAGTTAGTTGAATAGTTTGTCTTTGTGCAGTTTTTTTTCTGCAGTTTTTACCATTAACAATTCCTTTTTTTTTTTACACAAGATTTCAACATTAAAATGTAATTCTTAATGTGCTATTAAATTTTTACCTTGCTTGATGCAAAGTTCATCACATGAGCCAAAATCATAATATGAGAGAAAAAGTTGCAGTAACTGTAAGTGGAATCAACAATCTTTTTATTAAGAGCAACAAAACTATGCACAAGAGTATTAAAAGGAGAAAGAAAAAAGAACACACAAAGACCACTTTATATAACAGAACAAGGCTCAGCTTTGAACAGTTTATTGTCCAAAGCTTCACAGCGTAGAAAAAAACCCAAAACTCTTTTAGCTCTGACTCAGACTTCCTCTTCTTCAGTCATGGGCTCAGAGAAACTTGCTTCAGACTTGATATACTTATACCACTTTGCACAGACCAAGTAAACCACGAAATCAGCTGCGGTTAGACCAGCTAAAAGGAAGTAGAATCTGTCCAAGTGTCCTTTGTTGAGATTCCCAGGGATCCAACCAGGCAAGTCACTTCTTGTAGAGATCTTCATCACAATCACAACCAACAAACTGCTCACATAGTTCCCTAGCGATATCGAAGCCATGCATAGCGCGCTTGCAAAGCTCTTTAGCCCTGTTGGAGCTTGACTGTTGAAGAACTCAAGCTGACCAACGTACATGAACACTTCTGATGCACCTATCAACATGTACTGAGGTACTTGCCAGAATATGCTCAACGTGCTCGAGTTTGAAACCGAGCTAGAAGTTTCAGGTTCCTTATGTTTCAGTCTGTATATCTCCACGACTCCTGCTGATACCATCGCCATGATCGAAATCACTAGCCCTATCCCCATCCTCTGAAGCTCAGTGAGGCCTTTGTTGGGTTCTGTTTTGTTGAGCCTTGCAAAGAGAGGGTCGAGAAACCGCCTGTAAGCGAAGATGAAGAAGGCGACGCTGAGAATGTCGAAACTCGACATGCTTGAAGCTGGAATCTTGAAGTTCCTGATGTTGGTCTTCATCGCCGCGCCTTGCTCGACGAATAGTGAAGCCATTTGAGTGAAAACCACAGAGTAGAGGATGGTGCAGAGCCAGATTGGTAAGAGTCTTAGCACACACTTCACTTCTTCAACTTGAGTAATCGAGCAGAGCCTCCATGGATCATAAGTCGATCCACTCTCCACCTTCTCTGCCTCATCATCAGCTGTAACAATCGCAGCCCTATCCAAGAATCTGCATCAAACAAAAAGGAGAGAAACTTAAAAGCTGATCTTGAAGATAGTTTCTGAGATGATAAAAGCTATTATCTACCTGAAGCCATTGGTATGAAGAATCTTCTTATCTCCGGTTCGTTGAGTCTCTGAATCATAGAGATTCAAGTCCTCATAGTTCACATCGATCTTGGCTTTTCTTGTAGCAGCAACCAACACTTGGCAGAATCTAGACCAAGGACTCTCTCTAGGCGTAAAATGTCTGTACTTTGGCGTGCCAGTCAAGAAAAGTACTAAACCCGCAAAAGCAGAACCAGCAGACGCCCAAAACCCTAGCGGCCATTTCCCTTGATCCTCAAAGTAACCCAAGACGGTGTTCGAGAAGAGCGATCCGAGATTCAGTGCTAAGTAGAAGTAACTGAAAAACGCGATTTTCGAGTGTCCTTCAACGGAATCGTCTGCGTCAAACTGATCAGCTCCAAAAGTAGCTATGTTCGGCTGATAACCACCGTACCCTAACGCGATCAGATACACCGATAGGTAAAACAGAACCGTCTTGACCGTCGAGTGTGGTTTACACGGCGAATCTTCAACACCGCAACCACTTGGTTCGAGCAACAAAGCACCAGTAGATAAAGATAACAACACCAACCCCTGTAACCAAATTTATAAACATGTTAACTTATGGCTCAAGTAAACAAACCCTAAACAAAAAAAAACAGAGCAAGTGTTGAATAGAGACTTACTGCAACGAAACTTGCTTGGAAGATTGCACAAGTCTTGTAACGTCCCCAATAAGAGTCACTGAGGAAAGCACCGAGGAGAGAGAAGATGTAAACAGTTCCTGTCCATTTACTGACGTTATTGGCAGCTTCTGCATTGTCTTGTCCCATCACTCTCGTCAGAAACAGAACCAGATTCACTCCTACGCCAAAGAACGCAAGCGTCGCTAGTCCTTGATTCACTATATCAATCAAAAACCCTATTCGTCAGAAAATCTAAAAACACAAAGCTAATTAAGACGAAGAGCAGTTTCTGTTCTGTAAAAGATAGACTAACCTAGTATGAGAATAGCAGTGAGCCATTTGCCGGTTTTGGCTCGGATTGCTGGATTTCCGTGACAATCAACGGTTCCGTCTTGAGTGCAAACGTCAAGTTGTCGTACTTTTTGATCCATCGATACGGTTTCGTGTGCGGATATTCAAAAAGATTCCTTATCTTGATCCTAGAGATTAAGATGGTATTGATTTTACAGAGTGAGAGAGTTCGGTTAAAGAGTAATTAAACCAGGATGGAGAAGAAAGAAGCAAACTTTGAACGAAAAAGGAGACGAAAACGAACGAAATACAAGAAGATTCGAGAGGAAAGTGAAGAAGAGAAAAGGAAGTGAAAGAGAGATTATTTGAGTTGCGTTAAAAGTGTGAAGGAGAGATGTATTATTTATAGAGCTAAAACGAAACTTGAGTCAGAAGAGATCCATTGTCTGACGTCTCTTTCTTTCTCTGGTTTTTTAGTTTAATCAATTCTTTTTAAAAAGATTGAAACGGGCTGCCAAAAAATATATCTTTTCGGTGGATTTTCTCAACAGAATTTTAAAATTAATTATTATGGTATTTAAAATTTACTGAAGGTATTTTCAACTAGTTTATATACTTACATGAGTAGATAAATTGATAAGAGAGATATCCTAATGATAATTTTATCAAACATTTTTCTATTCAATATAAAAAATTTGGAAGAGTTGAATAAAAATTATATTTGAGAATTTTAAATATACTTGGAAAAAAAAGAACAGAAATAGCACTCCTATTACTGTATACTGATACTAATAGGTATAGGAAACTAAAACCAACAATATTTAAAAATATTTAGTATAAAAGAGGAATATATAAAAGAAAGGAAAACACCTGGTTAAAGGTAAGCCAAGCTTAATGTGTGCCCAGTTACACCTGGAGGGCTGCTGGAGGAGACTGAAATCATATAAAAACGTGAGGAAAATAATAAGTAAATACTGAGTTAGTAAATAAATAAAAAACAAAACAAAAAATTAGTGGGGAAAAAGTGAAAGTAAGTTTGTTCCCCATTAAAACGGGGATTTGGTGTCTCTTTCAAGCACGCAACGCCTCCTCCGTAGCTGTCTTTGATTGCGACCTTCCACACTCCTAACTTATATTTTAATCTTCACCTTAATTGCTCATTCTTATTCCTAGTTTAAAGCCCTAATTTAAGTCCAATCTGTTGAGACGTTTTGGTATTTCCTTTTTGTTTTGTTAAAACTTTTTTTCTTCTTTTTGTGTATAACGGTTGTGTTTATCGTTCAAACATATAACTCTATTTTTTTTAGTGTTTTACTAGTTAGATAAACACAAACATGTTTGGTATTGGAATTTACAACTTTAATACCAATTCGGTGATTCAAAAATACAAAATACATCCAAATTGTATTTTACATCCTAATGTCCAGATCCATAGACGCCGTGAATTATTATTATATATATTCTTCTAAGTATATATAAAAAGTTAATCTAAATTCGAATCTAACCATTATCTGAAGAATTGGTAAATCTTGTTTGTGCCAGTCGAATTTCACGTGATCTATCTAGGTTCTACTACATTGCAATGGCTGGAAAAAACAAGTTCTAATAGTGTCCGAAACTCAACCAGCATAACGATACATATTACTAAATTAATTTGATGAAAAGCTACAACATATTGGTTCAGAACAAATTTACGTTTAAACACTAAATGTAGAACAATGGTAGTTTTAAAAGGACATACCTTGATTTAGATGTTCACGGACCGGTCGTTTATTGAAGACTTGAAGTGTTAATATATATCGTCGGTATATTAAAACCTACTTTGCCCACAAAATAAAATTACTAGTCAACAAACCACTACTAAAGATCTTTATATTGGGTTGCATAATCTGATTCCTTCTTTTAATAGGAGCCATCAAGAGTTGCTATATAAATTCCTAGTTCCTAAAAAGAGGTGGAGTTCTTGACTTTCTGTGTTTTGACAAATTTTATTTCACTTTCTAATTTAGTTTCTTTTCTTTCAGACTTCAACCTCTGCAGTTTGAACTTCTCTTCTCGCTAGACCTTTCTTTAATGCTATTTACTCTCATGATTAGTTACATCGTTGAAAATTTTGATATATATTTCTATATGGTGTAGTACATTTATTTTGGTAATCGTTTACTTTTAGCTTAAAATAGATTAATTTCAAAAGATATTTATGTAAATCATCACGTAACGTATGTGGTGCATGTGTGTACACTATGTTGAAAGCGTTAAAGGTTGTGGTCTGTTGGACGAAAACTTTGGACTATGATCAAAATATAGTTTCACAGTTAAAATGGTAAAATTAGAGGTATTGTGATAGACCAAACTGGTCTAGTCCGACCCTTATTTTACTGTTTCATTTATTTTTTCTTTGAGTTTGCGATATACGTTAATTCAAATACATAAAAATGCTAAATTTGGCATATTGAGTTTATTTTTCAATGAGTTTTGACAATATACGGATCATACTAGATATAACCCCATACTTTTCTTAAAAAAGCATGGCAAATGAGGTTAGGTTTTACTGACCCGATCAATCCCACTCTTAAAATTTTAGCCTACTACAACCTTTTTATACAAAGTTATTTTAAATACTACAAAATTGAAAATGACATACCCCAAAAAATTTATAATCTATATTACAAATTCATATAACACAACTTCATCATTTCGAATCATCGATCCGGTGCGATGATTGTTGATAATATAAGTAGAACAAGTTTTTACAACCTAGCATGAATAAGTACACAACACAATATTAAGGAATACGTAGTGACAAATTGGTTTAGTTCCCGCCTGTTTCTAAGCAAACAATTAGAAGGAAAAACTCAAAAGAAACACGTTAAAGGTTTCTCACGAAATTAACGTGGACCCTAAAGTGAAATGCCAACCACCAACTTCTAGATAACGACAAATATAGTAATATATTATATCTTAAAAAGACTAACAAGTGACGTTTATTAAACTTTTAATACTTATATTTTGAGATATGCTAAATTGCTAATTAAGCAGCCAATTTGGGGAATCAAGTGGCAACTTGAAGGATATTTTTATATGCAAGCTGTTCTCCAAAAATACGTTGAACACTTTTAGATTCATCCAACCAAGAAGCTTTATGTCTTCCAACGAAAGCGACATTCAGAAAATCAAAACTTTTGCAGACTATATTTTTAAAAATAATTTTAATAGACTAAGGTTAGTTGTGGCTAAAAAGTAAATAATAGACTAATTAAGTATTTTCCTTTTCTTAAGTTAATAGACTAATTAATGTATGCTATTACTACTATCTAAAAAGAATATTAACTGGTAGTCTGGTACAACTTTTGTTCCCATGTAACTGTAAAATGTAAACTATATACAGTAACAGTATATATTCGGCATCATATTTACAGTAGAAACTCTATAAATTAATACTCGATAAATTAATAACTCGATTAATCAATATAATTTTTCGGTTCCAAACTAAGTTTTTAATTCAAATTATCTCTCGATAAATTAATAATTTGCTAAATTAATAAAATATCATAGTCCCAACATTATTAATTTATAGAGTTTCTACTGTATATATTTATTACCAACTACGATTTTGCTCGATCTTGTTTTCTTAAAAAAACTTGTGTTTCTAGTGATCGGCTACTACGTGGAAACTGCAAGGACGATAAGAACAAAAGTTACTAAAGACAAAAGTGGCAGCTTTGACTTTGATTCCACAACTCAAACTTTGCTTCCGTCTGCAATTTGGCGTTTCGGCTAACAGTTCTCTAAACAAGTAATTAAATGTGTGATTAGTTAGTAAACCACTGGATCAAGACAAAGTGCTTATGGTCAATATATTATAAGCGCTTCTAATTATCTATTCCGTTTTGTATACCGCGTATCAACTTCATAATATATAATCCAATATTCTTAAAGTTGTCAAGCAAACAAAGCAAGTTGCTTCTGCGTTATTTTATTTATTTTCCTTATTGAATACATGGACATTTGTTTTCCACATTGTTTGAATATTTTTTAGTTAGAGATCACTCTTGAGTGACATCGTCGATTAGTTAATCATAGTACGACTAAGAATATCCTTCGGACCTTAGGTAACCATAAATATAAAAACATGAGGTGCAATATACATATGATAATAATTTAAATAAGACCATGCACATGCTATATACTGTATGAAGAATTTGTCTGATTATTTATCGATTTATATAAGCGATAATCATATAGTATAAAGATATACCAAACCGACACTTTTTAAACAAAGAAATTAAGTAACGAAAATGGATGATTTTGTAAAACTAAAACGCGCGACGAATCTGCATTAATATCAACATATATATCATGGAGAAGTGAGAAAGCTAAAAGCTGTTCTTCGGAATATAGTTACAAACACGCTCTATGTTGTGGACAGATTTCGGATACTTATTGAAACATAAAAGTCTTTATTTACTCCCAGCAACTTGGAGATTAGACTGTATGAATATAAAATCAAATCATATAGGGGAGAGCTTAGATCAAACAAAAATGACATCGTCGTGGTTATCAATACATACTAAGGTTATCAAATTGGAGCTTATTGTCAACCTCATACATCTTAATCCACCTAACTAATAAATAAAAAAACAACTTGTTCAATATTTAAACTTACACACACACGCACACAGATACATACACACAAACTCATACATAGAGTTTTCTTTTTTTTTGGAAAATTATACAGAAATTTTTGTATTTTGTTTTCCTGTAGTTTCTGAAGTCAGTAGATAGATATATATATATATATATATTTTTTTTACATTTTAAAGATAAGAATAAGAAGCAATAAATGGAAAAATTGGCTGACGACGATTACATTAACTACTGTCTTGGTTCAGTGAATGGTTTTATCAGCTTACACATTACTATGTATAAGTTGAAGAATGACATGTCGAAACAGGATCATACCATATACCCAATGGTGTATAAAAATACAAAACTGAATCTTTTTGCCATTTAATACATGTATTTACAATTAAGCAAAAACTAAAGATAACAGTGAACATCCGTAGAGTAGACTCATCAATGACCTAGATCCATCCCCATTCAATATACTGTATGCTATTAGACCAATACCTTTTGGTTGATCAGATTATATGGTTTCATTTTTTTTCTCTAAATCAAAGTCGTATTATAATTTAAGGTTGGTATGCAATTTTTATTTTGAAATTAGAATCACAACATAAGGTATACTTCATCTTAGAAAAATACAAATACGATTCGAAGTTGAGAATATGTTATTTCATAAGCTTGTGTAAAAGCTACAAACGCTTAATTTGGAATAATCTACTCTGTTTTGTTGACAGATTAAAAGTTTAATTTATAGAAACATGAAAGTTGTAATTCTGAGCAACTTGGAGATTAATTAGCTGGAATGAGTATAAAATCAAAAGATTTAAGGTAGAGCTTATGTAAAACGAAATCGACGTCCTTGTGGTTATCAACATGGGAGCTTATCGCCCACCTCATACATCTTGGTTCACCTAATTAGAAACAAAATCATTTACTCATTGTTTTTTATTTTATATTTTTCCTTTGGTTCAAACTTCAAACACTTGCTCATTGTTTGAACACACAAATATGTATTGTTTTCTTGTTCGATCTGTAGTTTCTGAAGTCAATACATATTTTATTACTTTTGACATTTAAAAGGATAAGAAGAAGAGTTGATGACAAAATGGCTGATGTTAGACTTATGACTTCCATGTTACTTTGGTTCGGTGAGTTAATTTATTAGACTAGATAGGAGAAGACGGCTTATACATATCTGATATTCTTTCTAATATGAGATGCGACAAAATCTGTATATAGAAATACTCATATTATAAGCACAGTGAATTATCTAGTCGAATCATTCATCTTATCAAACTTTGGGTTTTCTTTTTCTTTAGGTCTCGGAATTAGCAAGTTGCTATTTAGTGTATAGATGATATCATTTCCCACCCATTCGCGTATTCTAATCTCTTAGAATTGTAAACAATTTTATTTTAGTTGATTATTATTTACAATTTATGTCATAAACTAGCAATTTTTGATAGCTTCATTTAGAAACTAAGAAAAAACGGTTATGCAACAAAAAAAGTTAAATTTCCAAATATAACTTTCAAATTTATTATCACCTGAACCTTCTAAAAATGTTTCTTATAACAATAAAACTACTTTTAAACATATACATATACATAAAATGTTTCTTATATATGTGGCGTTTGAAATAAGATCCAGGCATAAATTAATGTCTTGAGTTTTGCTTTCAAACTCTATGTACAAAAAGTGATTAAGAAGAAGTTTATATAGCAGATTGATTCATATTAACGTTGTCATAAATCATCAACATTCTAGTTTTCTTATCTGAAGGTGGTGTGTAAGTTGTAGATCAAAGAACATCTTAGGCATAGTAGAACTAGATAAAATGCAATCTAATTTGGAAGTCAAGAGAATGTCTTGAAGTTCCCACATATATTAAGCGAAGTAGGGACGACTGAATCCTAGTTAGATAGGAAAAAGTTTCGAGACTTTTCTTATTATGAGCCCACTCGTCGTAGGCCAATACCCACAATTTTCCTAAAAACACGTTTTTAATAGACAAGCCAAACCAAAAACATGCATTTGCAATCTTTTGTAGTCTACAAATATCATGTAAGATTGTAAGGTCCAAATCATTTATTTTGTAATGATCCATTTCTATCGAATTTCTTTTTGGGTTGATCATGAATACTTGTTTTATAAACAATCATATTTGTAAACCTTTAAATCTTTATTATTAGAAGTTTGTACGAGTTTCGACTTGGCTTAACACGACTGTCAGAATTCTTAGTTCTTACAATCTAAATGATGAACGAGAACTATAGTTTCAACAGAAAATTCATGTGAAATTATCCAAAAGCTTGCAAAAACTTGTTAAGGTTAACAGGATAAACACCTTTATTTTACCGAAACTATTTCATGTTATATCGGGAGTATATTATAGACAACAATTTATTTATTTTTCTATAAATTTGGTAAAATTAATATTCGAAAGCATCTGAATGTTTCGAAGCGTTTTGAATTTTTTTGAAGTCATGTGAACATTTCCAAAGATTTGTGGAATCTCCAAGTTATTTTTAAAATACGATTAAAAAAGCTGATGAACAAGGTCCAGCAACATTTTTGTCTTTTAATTAAGAATGCTAACATAAATCAGTTTAAATCTATTTAATTGATATAACTATGATAACACCAATAAAGTGATCTGCACTCAGATCATGTAAAACTGAACTGAACTGACAATACGATTGTCTTAAACTCTTAAGAAAGACTATCTAAGAACTTAAAAGAGCTAGAGCATAGACCATCAGTTCCGTTTTAAATGAGATATAGGCTATACAGCCCAATGAATCCGCTTTAATAAGTACTTAAAGCCACTGCTTTCTCTCGAACTTTACTTGTGCAGTTGTACTATCAATAGAGCTGTCTAATGACTGATATAACAAAAAAGAGTTTCATCACCATCGTCGACAAAGTTGTAAATCTACATGCATGGCACAAAGGTGGAAATAGACTATAAAGACGACAAAAAAGAATTAAGAGAAGAGGGGAAAAGGACAAAAGAGAGGCACACGTGTATGTTAGAGTTGTGTATGGTTGAATCGTAAACAAAGCACCTGAGCTGTTTAGACAAGACTCATGGAGAGAACAACTTTAAATGCTCTAATTTATAACTATAGCTTTGAACACTTGTTTCTCTCTATATGTATGTACGCATATATGTATATATTTTTATGGTACAACAAAAGTCAACTTCGCATGTATGATGCACCAAAGCTAAACAATGCAAACCTATCTTATGTAATAAATGTGTATTACGATCACAAAATTCAGTTATTATCAAGACTAAGAGAGCTTCCATTATTATTAATTATAGATGTTTTATTTCAAGTACTCCAATCAGTTATAAATTAGAGCATTTAAAGTTTACGGAGTATGTTGTAATAAGCGTCCATCACAATATTTTAGCCTTTTAGGTTGCAGCGAATTTCATGAAAACTCGTCTCGAAGAGTATTTGTGAATTGTGATTATTAGTTGCTAACGAGTAACAATAGTCGATAAGTCAGATGCCAATGAAATGCGTGATCTTTATACTATTAAGTCTATTAGTTTGATAGTTTCACACTCTCGTGAGAGCACATTTGAATACCCGCAAAAAGATATAGAGTTATTGCCTATTGATATGTACAATACGACAAATATCTCTTTTTTGACATATTAATCATATTTATAACATAAAGATGCAGAGAAAGAAATGAGAAAGAAAAGAAAAAGAGATTGTTTCTCTGCATAAGCACACACATGTGTACCTCTTTCTCGACTCTATATATTGTGCTCCAGCTATAATGTTTCTCTCCATCAAAAGCCTCACAAAAGAAAACAAAGAACAAACAAAAAAAAACATATAGTCATGAGCTCATCGGTAACACAGCTATTCAAGAACAACCCCGTGAACCGTGACCGCATTATCCCACTAGACTTCGCCATCACCAAAACCCTACCCGACTCTCACGTCTGGTCCAAACACGAACCCAAACCCGAACTCATCACCCGACCCATTCCCGTCATCAGCTTGTCCAAACCGGCCGAGCAAGGGCTACTACGACATGTTTGTGAGGAATGGGGTGTGTTTCATATCACAGAACATGGGGTCCCACACTCTTTACTCAAAAACGTTGAATGCCGAATGAAGAGGCTTTTCTCTTTACCCATGCATCGTAAGATCCTAGCCGTCCGATCACCCGACGAGTCCACTGGTTACGGTGTGGTTCGAATATCTATGTTCTATGATAAGCTCATGTGGTCTGAGGGATTCTCTGTTATGGGTTCCTCTCTTCGACGTCACGCTGCACTCCTATGGCCTGATGATCATACCGAATTCTGGTGAACTCAAAATTTTATTATATTTTGAATTTCATAGTGACTAGTATATATAGATGAATAATATTGTCTTCAAGTATACATAATGATAATATTATGACATTTTAAATTATTTTCCCTACATAAAGATTCATTTTGTACACTTAAGGTTGTAAAGTAAGCAAACTTTGCTATGTTGCACATTAACATGATAAGTAATTCTAAATTGAGGAATTCTTGTCACTATATTCAGAAGAAATTAACGATATTCTTTTAATTTTTGTGTGTGTGTGTGGCAAATGCAGTAATGTGATGGAAGAGTATCAGAAAGCGATGGGTGATCTAAGCCGTAGACTAATAAGCATGTTGATGGGTTCGTTAGGACTGACACATGAAGACTTGGGATGGCATGTAACGGACATCACCGGTTCAAGAACTGACTCACTCCAATCCTTTCTCCAGTTGAACTCCTACCCGGTTTGCCCTGACCCTCATCTAGCCATGGGCTTAGCTCCTCACACCGACTCCTCCCTACTCACCATCCTCTACCAAGGCAATATACCAGGTTAAAGATTAAGATTTTAGTACCCTTTTTTCAATTATTTATCTACAACATTGCTTTCATTTTTCATTCAAAAAGGATATATTGCTTTCATTTACTTTATTTTTAGTTGTCTATATCAAATTTGATACTTACATTACATATGACACCCAAATATTCATATCAACAAAATTAAATTTAGACAGAGAGTAATTGATATATACGATATATTTGTAGTAAGTATATTTAATCTAATTTGATAAATTATACCAAGTCATTGGTCAGGTCTAGAGATTCAAAGTCCAGAAGAAGAAGGGTCGAGATGGGTTGGAGTGGAGCCAATAGAAGGTGGCCTCGTTGTTATAATGGGAGATTTGTCTCACATCATATCCAATGGACGATTCAAAAGTACGATGCACCGTGCGGTTGTGAACAAGACGCACCACCGTGTCTCAGCTGCATATTTCTCCGGCCCACCTATGAACCTCCAGATCGGTCCGTTGACCGGTGACAAGGACCATCCTCCTATCTACCGGCGCTTCATATGGGAAGAGTACCTTGCAGCCAAAGCAACACACTTTAACAAAGCCTTGACTTTGTTCCGTTACTGAAACATAAAAAAATAATAAGTAGCTTCCACTTTGGTTATTGTTTAATTATGTGTTGTTGCATTTATAAATGTAATTCTATTTGTTTCCTATTTCATGTCAAACCTTCTGCATAACGTTGAAATGTTTTTTTTTGTTTTTGTTTTTGTTGTATTTGTATTTAGTTCTATGTTTGATTTATATCTCTTTCCAGATTTCTGCCACGTGGCATATCTTTAATTAAAAAAAAAATATTAACAAACACATTAAATTCAAAGTAAAATCGTTTTGACTTCCTGACCTTTTTGTTTGCCTTACACAAAAACGCTTAATCCCCGCCGGCGTTGAAAAGATACAATCCGGGTAATCGGGTTGACCCGACTAGGAGGTAGTCCTTTGACCCGTTCGGATCTAGATTATACTTCTCTGTTCGGACCTTCATCGAAATACTGGTTCCCGGTACCCAATTCACGAAGAAGAGAGAGTACTCGATCAGAGAAATGACCGTATACAAGTGTTCGTACATAGAACCCGGCGGAGGAGAGAGAGAGCCCGGAATGTGAAGAGATCTAGGATGTACGGGGAATCGAGTACACAGAAGTTAGGGTTTTGATGGATCTCGAGGACCACCTGGAGAAGCGGATCCGGGATCGAAACAGTCAAACAGCGGAAGGGGACGCTACTGATACGGAGGAAACAGAGACGCTAACGTGTCCAGTTGAGTGAATCCAAACTTTTGGAAGAGAATCATCGGCCTAGAGTCGTCAGAAATGGTGAGAGACTTTATCTCCACCGCCATCCGAGGGATGAAATTGGGGGTGAAGAGGATGAGGACGGCGAGGAGCGGTCGGTAATCGTAGTCGTAGAGTAGCTTCTCGTGCTTTTTTCCTGTGTTTGATTTTTTTTTAGGAGAAAGAAACAAAAAATGGCGTTTGACCCGATTTCAGACTACCAAGCAAAACGACAGTGTCACGGAAAATTCTGCTCTCACAAGCCCATTGGGCTTTACTGTTCAAGTATATACAAAAAGAATTCAAAACTCTAATGTCTAGAGTCAGTGGGTACTGACTACGAGATGAGAATGTGTAACATTTACAATGTTGTCTGAGATATTCGGTCGAATTATATTTTCTCAATTTTACAGTGTAATGTTAATTACTAAAATGTGTGTTCGTTACTTCGTTGCAAGAAACATAAACCGCTTTGTATTGGATTAGGGATTTGGGGTTTGTAATTTCGAAAATTAGATTTGAGTACTATTGAAATTATTTATTAGTGTACATTATGAATTTTAGATATATATACAGTTTAAGATTTATGATATGATTTTATTTGAAATTTGTTATAAATGTTAAGAAAATATAATCATTCTAGATAAATATATAATCGTACAAAAAGTATGATTTTTATAATTGTTATATTTCTTTTTCATGTAAGGGTTAGATTTAATAACTTAGATATACGGGTTTGGAATAGTTTTTAATTTTTTTTGCTAATTCTGATTTATTGTTTCTGTTTTAGAATAAAAGTTTATGATTTAGGGTTTATGCTTTAAGTTTAGAATTTTGGGTTTGGTTTGTTAATTTAGGATTAGGGTATAAGATTTTCAATGTGTTGCAATTAGCCACAATTGATTTGTGGCACATGGAAAACATTTTAAGGAATTTGATTTTAGAGAAAATAAGTAGTAATATACATTTATATCGGCGTTAACATATTTGAAAAATATAAAAGACAAAGTATTTACAAATTTTAAAAAAAAAATTAAAATATAAGTAACAAAATTTTGTAACAGTCACGACCCGCACATCATAGGAATTTTAATTGGATTTTAGTTTGGTAAATATCAAAGATAAAAGGAAGTGAGCGGTCAAAATTGAATTTTCAGAAACTCCGGATGCTCCTTTGTAAATTTCTAAAATAACTATGTACATGTTTTACTTTTTAGAAGTTTTTAGTCTTTTCTAGAGTGTATAACAAAAAGCCGGAGTTAGTTATTTGAGCAAGCCGGCTGGTTCTTTTGTTTCAATTGCAATTGTGATTTTTAATTAAACTCAAATTGGGATAGTGTCCAATTCCCGGTTAGACCGGCGGGAATAGAGTTTAGAAAGGATATAATTATATAAACATAATGTAATAATTCTGAAAATCTAAATATATACTGATTAAATAATTTGTAATATACATTACCCGCGCATCGCACGGGCCAAGCCCTAGTCTGTTTAACGAATAACGAAAGGGTCCCTAGATCGATTGAAATCACTGCTCAACATCAAAAGAACAATCAAATTAGACAAAATGGTTTTACATATTTAGGTGATTTAGCAAAAGCTTTCGTTTCATATATACAAATTAAAACATGTACACTTGAAGTATATTTAATTTGTTTTGTTTTTGTATCTTTATTTTTTTTTATGCTAGATAACATATCCTTAAAAAAATATTCATTTTTATTTAATATTATAAACTTCTCATAAATGAAGTTATTAGAAAAGTGTTAAGTAGGTAAAAGTCTTTAAGGCAAGCGGATCTTGAAATCGCGGAAAAGAGGGAGGAGGAAGAAGAAACAGAGTATGTAAAAGTTTCTCACTTCCTCGTAACAATGGCGACTTTTCGGCCGCCCTCTTCATCTTCAAACAACCCTTCTCAATTCCTTTATTTACGATCATGCCCTTCTCTCTTCTTCTTCTTCTCCCTCCTCCTCCTCTCACTCTTTCTAACCTCTGCAACTTCACTCACCGTTTCATCCCTAGTGAATCCTCACTCCTTCACATCCCCACGAATCACTTACTCCGATCAATGCAACCACATCGTTCCGGAGTCTCCGATCGATCCTTCCCACTCGGCCGCTTTCAACCGCCCTTCGCTTGCATTCAATGTCGGCTTCTTCTCCGGCGGCGACTCCTTCAATCGGAACCAATCACGGAATGGCGACCTTAATTCAGCTAGGTTTAGACCCAAATCGGTCCGCAAAACTCTGGGCGGTGGGAAAATTTACAAGGTGGAGGCCAGATTGACTTTACAAATCTCCAGAACCTCAGCTTCTTCCTCCAATTACGCTGGCGATTCAGGTCAAGGGAAGCTTCAAGTAACGCAGATCGAAGGACGCATGATTCCGACGAACCCTTGGGGCGGAGCTAGCTTCGATTTCGCCGGGTTTTGGTCGGAGTCTACAGGACAAGGCTGTATGATCGGATCAACGCAAGTCCTCTCTGCACAAGGTACTTACAAGTCCTTTGATGCTCGTCTCTTGCTTAACTACACCAACGAATCCAATATCTATGGAAGTTTGGTTAAAGGAGTGTTAGAGATCGTGAATAACCAGAGCGATTTCAGAACAATTTCGATTCTTGGTGCAAGAAACACTCCTTTGAGCTATGAGTATAAGTTGCTAGAGGAATCGAAATCGGATTGTGGGGTAAATAGTGAAGAGAGTTTCTCGTTAGAGAGTGTTTTGGGAGGAATGTGTAAGGTGTTTGGAAGTATAAGCCATAATACGTTTGCTCTGATGTACAGAAAGGATTGTGGGATCAACCATAGTTGCAGTCCTTTGGGGAGTGATGATGGAGAGTACGCACCAAGTTTCATGTCTCTCTTATCGTTTCCTTGTGACGGTGAGAAGATGCGAATGCTTTTGTCATTTAGCAACGAAAGCAGTATCAGGAGGTCGTTTCCGTTTGATCCGAGCACCACAATGGTTGCGGAGGGAGCTTGGGATGTAGAGAAGAACAGGTTCTGTGGTGTTGCGTGCAAGATCTTGAATTTCTCTGATTCTTTGAGTAATGCTGTGGTTGGTGATTGTTCACTGAGGTTAAGTTTGAGATTTCCGTCTGTTTTGTCGATCAAGAACATGGCTCCGGTGGTTGGGGAGATTTGGAGTGGCAAAGCAGAGAGTGATCCAAGCTACTTCAGAAGGATTGATCTCTCGAGCCTAAACATTCCTCTGTGGCGTTTCCCTGGACTGAGATATGAGTATACAGAGAGCGAGAGAGTGAGTAAGCTATGCGGCGCTAGAAAGAGTCACACCAAAAGCAAAGGAAAGACTTACCCTAATGCTCTAACTTCAGATATGATATTTCTCATGTCGGTGAGATATTCTGGAGGAGGTACTGTGTTGAGATCAGCCCGTGCAAGCCCTATATTTGTGGGAGATCTTTTGATGCCTGGGAAACCGGTTGGGCTAGCTGGAGTCCCTATGAATGTCAACAGTGTCACCAGAAGCTTCACAAACATCACTTACAGAATCCGTTTTCTGGTTCCGGTATCTGAATCTCGTGGAGATATCTATGCAGAGGGAACGTATGATAAGGATACAGGTGAGCTATGCATGGTAGGATGTCAATCAGTCAGGCTAAAGAGCACAGTGGCAATGCGAAACGAGAGTGTTGATTGCAGTCTTGCAATCAAGATCAAGTTTTCTCCAATTGACTCGAATAGCGATGATCGTTTGAAAGGAACCATCGAAAGCACAAGGGAGAAGACGGATCCGCTTTATGTTGGACGTATGGAGGTTACGTCGAGGTCGATCTATGTTCATCAAGCCAAAGAATCTGTTTGGAGAATGGATTTGGAGGTTGCTATGGTTCTGATATCCAATACGTTGTCATGTCTCTTTGTTGGGATGCAACTCTACCATATGAAGAAACACCAAGAAGCGCTTCCTTTCATCTCCATTGCAATGCTGATACTTCTCACACTAGGCCACATGATTCCTCTGCTATTGAACTTCGAAGAACTCTTCAAAAGCAGCCACAACCAGCAGAGCTTGTTCTTCGAGAACGACAGATGGCTTGAAGCCAAAGAGATTGTGGTGAGGATAGTGACGATGATTGCTTTCTTACTCGAGTGTCGTCTTCTCCAGCTAGCTTGGACTGCTAGAAAAACCGAAGAGCGTAATCACCATCAAGGCGTGTGGAGTGCAGAGAAGAAGGTTGCTTATATCTGTTTACCTCTCTACATCACCGGTGGACTAATTGCTTGGTTAGTCAACCGTAACAGAGCTCCTAAAAGAATGGTATACATAGGGAAACCGCGCTCACGGAATCTCTTGTACCGTCCGGTGACTCTGAAACGCTCGTTTCAACGTCCTTCTCTGTGGAAAGATCTGAAATCTTACGGAGGTTTGATGCTTGACGCGTTCCTCCTTCCTCAGATACTCTTCAACGGATTCAGCAACTCGGAGTCAAAGTCTCTTGCCGCTTCGTTTTACGTTGGAAACAGTGTTGTTCGATTGCTTCCTCATGCTTATGATCTGTACAGAAGTCGCAGCTACGGGAAGATTCTTGATTGGTCGTACATTTATGCGAACCCCAAAATGGATTATTACTCCACGGCATGGGATATTATTATCATCTGCATCGGATTCCTCTTCGCTTCTCTTGTTTTCTTGCAGCAAAAGTTCGGTGGCCGTTGTTTCATTCCCAAGAGATTCAGAGACAATGTCGGATATGAGAAAGTCGTTGAGCTACAGCAAACTGGTGAGTCACACGATACCAATGATTCTTGACGTTATATAGAAACACGGTTTTGTAGACATACAATTCACTTGTCTATTTATCATTTTTGGCTTATAGAGTTTCTTGTTTGTGGGGAAACAAATTGTCAGAGTGAATATAAAACTCAATAAAAATGTTACCAAGTTGTGAAATTGCCGAATACAATTTTACTTTCTGCTGATTCTTGCTTCAATATGAGAGTAAACGGCATTTGAACAAGAACAGAGGATTCTCTTGTGAATCAGAGTCTAGAGAGTGACTTTGACAGTATAAGATAATATATTGAAGCAAAACTCATCTCTTGAGCTTCTCACATTCATGAATCCTTTTGTGTCATAAGACATTTTTGGTATCACATCAAGCAAGAAGAACAAACTCTCAGAAGAGACTTCTTGTGCTGAGAATTGCAGTGGTTTCTTCATCGGTTTCAATCTTGTCGTCTTTCATGCGCTGCAACAGAGTATCAACGTTACTTCCACCTTCTCTTATATCAGCCTTGACAAGAGCATGATACATATGTCTGTTCACACCTACACAATCCCTAAGCGATGCAACAAAGCTCTCTACTTCTCTCAAACTTCCTTCATCCCCAACCCAACTCAAAACACTCATAACCAGCTTCACCCCAGGTCTCCACTTCCTGTTCCCAACCTCTACACCCAAAGCAGTTTTCATACACTTGAAAGCATTATCTAAAACACCCTTCTCTGCATAACCACTAGCCACAAGTCCCCAAGCATCTGGCGTAGTAGCTTTCCCTCTCTTCATCAAATCTTCAAGCATCGCTTCTGCTTTCTCCTCCATCCCTTTCCCAACATACCCACGAATCACAACACTCGGGACTCGAAAATCGTAACAGTTCCCCGATGATTCCCAATCCTTAACCACTTCCTCAGCTTCTCTCAAACCATCAATCTTCACAAGAGACTGCAACACACTAAGATAGTCCTGATTTATCCGTCTCTTACAAACCTCTTTCTCCAAACCCCACAACCTTAACACCTCTGTTTTGTCCCCTAACCTAGCGTAGAGCGTAATGAGATGATTGTAACCTTCACCATCTTTACCCTCCAATCTAGTCTCCGACGTTTTCAGAAGCTCAATAGCTTTCTCACAATCACCACCGTCGATATAGAACTTCGCAGCAACAGTGTAAGTGTTCCAGTCCATTGTAATGTCTTCTCGCCTCTCCATATCTCGCAAGATCGATCCAATCCTCTCGAGATCAGACATGGCACCAAAGGCATTGATGCAGATCCTGAAACTGTAGTTATCCGGAGCAACATTCTCTTCCTTCATCTCATCCAAAACTCCTGGAACTTTCTCGTGCTGGCCGATGTTCGTGTAGAGGCACATGATGTTGTTGTAAGTGAGAGAGGAAGAAGCGAGACCCATCTCCTTCATCTTGCGAAATTGAGAGAGAGACTTGTCAACGTTCTGCTGCCTGACGTAACAGTTCAAAAGCGCTCCGTGAGTCTTGTCGTTCTTGTATTGTTCCTTGAGGTTTCCGAAATACTCTTCTGCGGATACGAATCCGTGGACTCTGCCTATGAGGTCAAGATGTACGGCGTGCTCTGTTGGAGAGAAGACGCATACACCTGTCTCGTTCATCCATTTTGAGACCTGAAAAAGAATTTTGTTCGGGGGATTTTTTTCTCGGTAAGCTAAAGAGGGAAAAAGAAGAGCTTTTTGAGTTTCGTGAAAGCCTTACCTCGAGAGCGTGGAGGAAGCGTTTGCGTCTGCGAAGGTCGTGAACGATGCGGATAAGCTCGGCGACAGAGACTTTCTTCCCGGAATGGACCCAGTTTTGGAGTTCTGGGTAGACGCTTGATTTTGGGTTTCCTAAAGGACTGATTTTGGAGTAAAGTGTTGTCTTTTTCACTCTGTTTGTGTAGTAATATCTGCTTGCTATCAAATTCGCCGGAAGTCGCCTTAGTATGTTCATCGATTCCGGCGAAGAGGATGGTTAAAAGCGGCGGAAACTGGCTTAGTATCTGCGACTGTGACACTGCGAATTTACAAAATGAAAATAATAAAAGGTCTCTGGTTCGATTCCGAGTAACAGATTTTAAGTTTTTTCTAAGGTTTATGATAATTACAAATTAAACCTTAAACCTCTGATTTTTTACTTCATCTCTCACTCATTGTCTCTCTATCTGCTGGTTTCGTTTAATGTAGTCATGTTATAGTACTATTCTGCTGTAATCCATGAATTCGCTATGGTTTTGAGTTTTCTTTGCTTACTGATCAAAAGTTCATGCTAGTGAAGAATGGTATGTAGTCCTCGATCAGGATTCAATTTAATGCTCAGATTCACCACCAAATTTCACTCCACCAAACTATCATTGGTTAAAATTTGTTGTTACCAGATGAGTATTACCAAAATCTCGTACTTTCAGAAGAAATACATATTAACGGTACACAAGATTTGTAGTTTAGTTTTTGGTTACAAAGCTACGACCAAAAGAGAAACAAAGTTCAAAAACCACAAGACAGCAAAAAGCTCCTCACTGTCTGCCTTTAGCCGACTTCAAGTGTTTAGTAAGCATCCGTGGCGCAATTGCCATTGACATGAGCTCTTGGAAGAGTAACTTGCATGCATACGGAATGTGAACCTGTGAAAAGATTTAGATGAAATTCCATCAGAAATATCCAGCATGAAAGGAGATAAAATATCGTCTACACAATTTGAGAAACGTACCTGAACGATATCTGTTTTGTTCTTGCAACCTCTGCATTCAAAAGAGTTCTTCTTCAGGTTTGCAATGGCGATAAGCCCACAGGTTTCACACACATGCACCCTATACGCATCGCTCTGATCAAACAGCCTCTCTTTCAAAAAGTTGGCAGCACCATGCGCAATCATACAATCGCGTTCCATTTCTCCGAAACGGAGACCACCATCACGGGATCGACCTTCGGCTGGCTGTCTTGTTAGGATCTGCACTGGACCTCGTCCACGCGAGTGAATCTTGTCATCAACCATATGCTTCAACCTTTGGTAATACGTCGGTCCAAGGAATATCATAGCCGTGAGTGGTCTTCCCGTGTGACCATTGTACATTCTCTCGAATCCTCGCATTTGGTACCCACATTTATGAAGAGCTTTGCTTATATTATCCACCTAAAGACACAACATTGGTCAAATTTTTTACTAAGCCACAACTAACGAACAAAGCAGGCTAAGGAAAATGGGAGTCACCGTGACATCTGTGAAAGGAGTCGCGTCTCCTTCTTTTCCCATGTGAGCTGCCACTTTTCCCATGATACACTCAATTAGCTGTCCAATAGTCATTCGAGACGGAATAGCATGTGGATTCACAATGATATCAGGAGTGACGCCTTCAATCGTCCAAGGCATGTCCTCTTGTGTGTAGGTCATGCCAACAGTTCCCTTCTGACCATGTCTACTACTAAACTTGTCTCCGATTTGAGGAATACGAACGGATCGAACCCTCACTTTCACAAACCTCAAACCATCTGCATTTGTAGTCAATAACACCTACAAGAAATTCAGGACTTGAATTAGAGAGCTTTCAGAACCCCAGGTCCATAGTTCAGTCCTGAAACTTTGTAAACTCTTAACTGCAAGGAAATAGCAAAGTTACCTGGTCCACCATTCCAGTTTCACTATGTCGCAAGCTTATACTATGATCACGTCTAGTGTACCTTGACGATTGTCCTTGAGCCTCATCTTGAGATATTGGAGTTGTTTTACCAATGATGACATCTTCTCCTGAAACTCTAGTACCCTATAGCAGACAAGAAAAAATTGTATGAAAATCTTGCTAGCATTAACCGCCTAATCATATCAGATTTAACCCATTAAAGGAACAATAAGTTATATACTTACAGGAGGTGCAAGACCATCATCATCCAGTTTCTCATAAGAACCATGTCGCATACCCTAAAGCAGAAACCCCAAGTGTTAAACTCCACTTATAACAAGTACCACAGAAATATGAACAGTGAATGTCAAATTGGCTACCATTGTACTTGCTCTGTCCGGGCGCCCAAAGTCTTCTTTGACAAGTGTCCCCATTTTTTTCTCCTCGTCTCTGCCAGCAGACAGAGATTGAATTATAAATAAATGGAAAGACCGAAAGCAAATGTCCACAAGTATGGAATACTCACCTGTAAGACCGGAAGAACAAGGATCGAAAGAAACCACGATCTATTGAAGACTGATTCATGATGACAGAATCTTCTTGATTGTATCCAGAATAGCAAGAAATGGCAACAATGGCATTCTACACAAGAAGAGACAAACCACATTTGAGAGAGTTGATAGAAGAGTAAAAGCTGAATTCTTAAAGACTTCTAGCAAAATAACTCACAATTCCTGCTGGAAGCTGCCTAAAGTGAAGATGCTCCATAGCTCTTGTTGTAACCAGAGGCTTTTGAGGGTAGTAGAGAACATATGCCAAGGTATCCTGGTTGACGAAACAAAACAATACTAATATCATTATACCATGCAGTGTTATAACAAGATATTGTCGGAAAAGACCACAAACTAAGAGGCTGGAACATACCATGCGGAATTGATAGTTGGTGACATAAATCCCCATTGCTTGCTTTCCCATAGCAGATTGATATGTATTACGGGGTGACTAATTCATCGAAACACAGAAGTGGCAGAAAATGTACAGGAGCTAGTTAGCATAAACTTGAAACTTGCATACCCAAATTGGTTGTCATAGACAAGTCAATTAAAGAGAGAGAAACCTGATTATGGTCGGGAAATGGTATGATCGAAGCACATACACCCAAAATCAAAGACGGGTGAATCTCACAATGCGTGTAAGTTTCAGAATATGCCTCGTCAGGACGGAGTCTAGCTTGAACCAGATCCTGAAACAAGGTAATGATTTGAGTTTTCTGTGCAAATCAGTGTACCACGAGTCCATGTGTACTCGTTCACATCATAAACTGAACTTTCAGACATTATATTACTCACATTGATAGTCATGGATATCATAGTCGTCTCCTCTTCCTCTGTGTCTATGTACTCTATAAAGCCCTTTGCAACTAGATGATGCCAACCATCTTCTTCTGCACTTTCCTGGGTTACGAAAACAGATATTGGTACGATACAGACATACAGTTATAATAAAAGGTATTCTGAGACCAGAAACTAGAGAGTTTTACCCTTTGCTGCAGAGCATAGATATCTCTTTTCTTTATTAACAGCCTCTGATTATCTACAATGAACAACGGACGGCTACAACGGCCATAATCAGTGTATATCCGGAGCTCTTTGAGACGAATATCTCTAACAACCCCAACTTCAGTGTTAACATCAACCTGCAAGAGAAAAAGCAATAAGTTACTTCTATTGCCTTTTATTTACTAAAATATTTGGAAACGTGAAAGAAATTGCATGCTTACCCTTCTTCTCAAACGTCTCAACGTTTTCACTAACATGTCCGGATCTCGATGAACTCCAACCCACATTCCATTGACAAAGATTTTTGTGGCTTGGGGTATAACAGATGGAGATATTTCCTACATTCAAGTTAAGACCTTGAGGAAACCACAGGAAACGAAGTGGCAGAAACTGAGTAAGAAACCGACTGTGAAGTGCTACAGACCTCGAAATTTTCAGTACCCCATTCTTCCAAAAACTCCAATATGGGATAAGCAGCTGATCCAACTGTTATGTAGACCATGAGCGCCAAGTTTTTCACTAGACCACAAGCCTGGCAGAGCAAAACCACAATGAGCAATGGAATTAAATGCAACCACGAAACACCCCTATATCTACAAATGTTATAATTTTACCTGTCCTTCAGGTGTTTCAGCAGGGCACATCATTCCCCACTGTGAGTTGTGCAGTTGTCTTGGTTTTGCCAATTTTCCTGGCATATGAGACTCAATTAAGATTCAGGTGGAAAAAGCAGAACTAAAAGCCGATCTAACTCGCAAGTTGCAAGGATACTGATATAAAGAGAACCATGCCTAAAATACGCCAACTGCACTAACAGATACACTGAGACAAAATATAAGTGCATGAAAAAAATGAGGATTTACCTTCACGCCCGATTGGAGAATTGAGACGCCTAAGATGTGACAAAGTTGAAGCATATGTTAACCGATTTAGAACCTGTTGATAGTCAAAGACTTTAGAACCGTGTAAATCATGCAATAAACCATTAAAGACCACAACTATAATCCAAAAACACATATCAAGAAACTTATTGAGCTGAATAACAGAAGCAAAGAAATATCCTAACCTGAGAGACTCCAGCTCTTGTGCCAGCAGCGTTTGCCTGACCCCAGTTCCCAGTAGCAAGAGAATATTTCAGGCCGGAGGTAATTGTTTTAGCCTTAATGGCAAATTGAAGATTGACTTCTTTGCCATTGTCAACGCACTGTTAAGACAACACGAATTAGACTTCCAATCACAGAATAACAAGCTACGATCAAAGTCACTGGAACGAGAAAGAGTAACAATGTAACGGACCTTCTGAACATAAGATCTCACATCCCTTGTTAGCTTTCTAAACAGCTGCATTTAACAAAATGTTAGGTCAGTCCGAAAAAAAAAAAAAATACTGACACTTAAAATCTTTGAACGTTTCCCAGTAAAGTATGATTGTGAGCCAGTAACAAACCATTCTAAACAGTCCTCCAAGTAAGGGTCCAGCAAGATCCAGCCTCTTGTTACCATAATGATCCCTATCATCTTCTGGACGTCGGCCAAGTGCGCAAAGCAGTAGCCGGTGTATGATATACCTACGGGTTATAGCATAATATGAGCAACACAGAAACATATGAAATCCACAAGAAACACGAGTGAGCTAAACACCTACCCAAAATAGTAAGCTTTCTTCGTCTCACAAAATTCCCCAACTCCTACATGAGGAAGCATTTCTTTCTGAAGGATATCTTTCGCATATCTGCAATGATAATATTGCAATTGCAAATCTCCAGTGTCAGCATCTCAATAGTTGACATCTTAGATCATAATGCATTATATTATCACATACTTTATCCTCTTTTCCTTGGTTACACCAACAGTTGCACCACGTTTCCCAATATAGTCAAGTGCAACCTGAAGCAATATGAAAAAAAGTTATCAACAAATTGCAGGATCTATTCTTCAAGCACCCAACATAAGAAGAGCCAGAAAATTTCATTAACCAAATGTAGGATCGGGGGATACCTGCTGATTTTGAATAACGAAAGCTTCTTCCAAGGAAGGCCTTAGCAACTCCATCATCTGGGTATCGGCAAAATCATAGCAAATGTGTTCCAATATGTCCTTGTCGGCAACAAATCCCAATGCACGAAATACTATGATTATAGGAATTTCTGTTCTGATGTATGGAAGAGTACAACGAATGTACTGTCCAGATGAACCCTGCATCCATTTGCAATACAGAATGTAACTTATTTACCATATTCCATAATAAAAAGAAAAATATTGAGGATACTGAAGAGAGTTTAGACTATTAGGTTCCTCTTACCCCTTTCGCACTTGCTCGAGCAAGCATACGCACAAACATAGTGCTTGGAGGCCTATTTTGGTTCTCAGCCATTGAACGGACTTCACCAACATAGGCATATTTATTTGGCTGTCTCTTCTTGAAGACGTAAACGTGGTTCGTACTCATCTTCTCCTGAGCAATAAGAACCTTTTCACTGCCATTAATAATGAAGTATCCACCCTGGTCATAAGGACATTCTCCCAGCTCTGTCAGATCTTTCTCCGAGTTCTGAAACAGGGTACAGTAAGTAGACCGGAGCATGATGGGAACCTAGCAAAATATCAAACAACAAGAAAACATTTACATTCTCAAAACCGTATAGCAGATGCAGCTTACAAAATTTTGTACAAAAACCAAGTCTACAGACCTTTCCAATGAAAACTTTGGTAAAATCCTGCGTCTCTGTCACTTCCTCACCATCGTGCCCTTTCTTTATAACTCTCTTGGTAACATCGACATACAAAGGAGCCGAGTACGTGAGGTTTCTCAACCTTGCAGCCTTAGGGAACAAGGTGGCAGTCTCTCCATCTGATTCCGTCATCATGGGTTTACTCAGATAAATCTGTCCAAAACTAATCTTGTAGATTGTCTGCAGGAAAAGTAGGTTTATCAGAGGTACATAAAAAAAAAAAAAAAGATACTAAGCACATTTTACTAGTGCCAAAACTGATTTGAGCAACATTGAAAACCTTTGAAAATACACCTTGAAGAAACGAAAAGCTCAAGCATAAAATACAACAATGATCTCGGACATCAATGGGTGCAGCTACCCGAGAAGGGCAAACACTAATTGCAACAGAGCAATATATGCTAAAATAGACTGTGCGCAATAAAATGGTCAAATCAGAGCTTTAGCCAACATCGAAACCACTGAAAATACACCTTGAGAAAACGAAAAGCTCAAGTTTAGAATACAAAAACGATCTCGGGTCGGGACATTAATGGGAGCAGCTACCCAAGAAGGGCAGCCCTTAACTGCAACAAAACTGTACAAGCTCTAATAGATCGTTTGCAGGAAAATATTCATAGCACAGGTGCAGCAAATTTTTTTTGTCAAAACACACTTTCCTAGGGCCAAAACTGGTTTGAGCATCAACCAATCTTCAATCAATAAATCCGACTTGAAAAGAGACAAGCTCAACCATTGAATGCGATAAATCTTATGCCATCAATGAGTATCAGCTACTCGAGAACGGCAAACCCTAATTGCAACAAAGCTGTAGATGCTAACACCGAAACACTTCAAAAACCGCCACAAGCACACGATAGACCCAACACAGAATTTCGATTTCCCGTAAGAAACCCTAGAATAACAAAAATCGAGGAAAAATCCAGCTAAACAACCTCGGCAAAATCTGATTGGTGACCAGGATTGTGCTGGGATTCAGGTCGGATCTCGATATCAGCAGACTCGTCAACGATTTCTTGCATAGTATTCTGGATAAACTCATCGAACGAATCGAGCTGCTGTCGAACGAGACCTTTCTCTTCGAAGTAAGCAGATATAACGGCCCAAGCGTCCTCCTGGGTAATCTCCTCATCGTCATCGTCCTCAATATAAGTAGGAGGATCCTGTTCGTATTCGTTGTACTCCATTTCGATCGCCTCACTGAAGCACTGAGCAGAGCCAAAGAGAGACGGGGAGAAACAGAATGAGACGGCCTTGGGAGGTTTACGAGTTTATATGAAGACAAAAAAAGTAGAGTCGGCTAACTTATGGAAATAACCGGATTGATTCGATAACCGGTATCAGGCGGTGATATAGAGAACCGACCGGTTCGATTGTTAGAGCGCTTTGACTGTTAAATGACGGAATCACCCTTGCTATATAAAGAAAGTCTCAGCTCCATTTCTATGGCGTCCGCGATATTTTCGGCTGTAGAGAGAGAGACGGACGGAGAGAGAGAGTGAAGGCGGAGGAAGAGAGGAAGAGATGATACCGCAACAATGGACGCCGCCGTGTGGGAATCAATGCACGCATAAGTATGCAGCACTTACGCAGATTCCTTGTACGTATCTCTCAATTGATTTTGATTCGATCGATTATGGCTCGCTCAGTTTTATGCTCGTGTGCTCGTTTGTTATCGATGATAAGAATCTCTCAGTGGAGAATCAATTTAGGAATTGTATGTTATAGCTGATCATTTGGATTTTCCTTTGATATTGATTCGGATTGTTGATTGAAATCTTGAATAATGGATGATTCAGAAGTCCATTTGTCTTCCGATGGTTTCTTCTATTCTTTGATTGGAATTGAATTAGGAACTTTGATCAATTGTTGGCGCATTCCCATTTCAAATTGAACATTTAGGAGAATGATCACTTCTTTGGTTAGATTGGTCCCGAGGCAATTAATGGTTGTAGACTTGTAGTTGCAAGTATACAAGAACACCTTCTTGCTTCTTGGTTGAATAATGAAAATGAAAGAATTTGGAACATCTCTACCGATTCTACGTAAGGGGGATTTTTCAGAGTTCTTAGCTTTCTATCATGTAATTAAGAAAATGGTTAAATTTGAAGGCGAAAGAGGAAGATGTTAAGAAGAAGTTACTGCTTAAGAACAGAAAAATATTTGAAGGAAAAGACTCGAGTAGAGATATTATAGATGCTTCTGCATTGATGATTGTTTGGCTGTTTCGGATGAAAGCTCTCAGTTTCTTTTTGTGATCACAAAAGCTAGCCGATTTTATGTTTATCCTTCATACTATATAGATAACACTCTTTCTGGAGGATAGCAGTTCCTCTTTGTTTTTTAAACGCTGTATCATCAGTTTAGGCACTGATGAGAATCATGTATCCGTGCAGGGAGAGTGTTCTGCAAAAAGGGATGCGATGCTGATAGTGACACATGGGAAGATTGTAAGCATTTCTTTTTAATCTCTGAAATCCATAATGAATTGAGGAGCAGATACATTTGTCCTCACTGTGAATCAACATCATAGAACCATACCAAACTTGTCTCATACATTTGTATATGTTCATGAAAATATCTCCTCTGTTTGGTTAATGGTTTTTAAGTTACTGAATTGGTGTAATAGTCTACTCTTTTATAGGTATAGCAGACTGCAGTGAGATATGCTATAAAGATCCTGTGATCAAAGACAGACCATGGAGCGCGTATATCGATCGTTCCCCTGGAGCTGCCAAATACTCTGAGGTATAAAGAAAAGGCCTTTCCTTAAACAGAGATATCAGATATAGACCATTAGGCCGAACGATATCTGACTTGTTTTTACATGTTTTGCTGTTTATAAATCTCAGGAATGCTTTCACGCGTGTCTCGCAGGCTGTGGTTACAAGGTTTGTTTCCTTGTTTGGACCTTTTCACTTTCGATACGTTTGCATAGTTTCTTCTTCTTTGTTAACGTGTGTAGCTATTTGTTCCATCATGCAGTTTGAAGTTGAATCTGAGGAAGTCAATAAGGCGAAACCAAAGAGACCACCACCACCACCACCAAAGCCACAGCCACCACCACGAGCTCAAAAACCAATCCAGTCACCAGCTGAGGATGTTCCTGAAACTTCTGCTTGACATCAAATGCTTTGTCAACTAACTGCTTAAAAACTCCTCATTTTTTGGTAATCTAACATGTGGAAGAGTTTTAATGTTCAGAGAAATTGTTCCATTTCTTGATAGTTTTGTAATGGAGAGAGTATATTAGTGAGACTCATCCCATGGAGGCATGGATGGACCTTGTGACATTTTTAGTCCCTAAGGCATATATGTTAATGAAGCACAAACAGGTCTTGATCTTTCGAATCCTACCCGTAACCTCACTTGAAGATTGGTTATTTTTTTAATCTTAATAATGTATCTTAAAAAGGAATATGACTTGGGCCATTGACTTTGGTTCACTGGTTTGTTTGATATCTGAGAGTCATCCTTCACTTTCCCCAAAAATGAAACGTTATACATTGTCAAATTCGAACATGTAGTAGAAACTAAGGAGAGAGCCATGTGTGAGAGAGAATTTTATTTTCTTTATTATTCTAGTCAAACTAGTAAGTTAGCTTTTGTGATGTGATGAGCCCAAAAAAAAAACGACACCGTTGTCTCTTGTGGGGTTCATAATGAGTTGGAGTGTTTTTCAATTTTTTTGTAAATTCCAAGTCATCATCAACACTTAATCGTGAAGAAATGAATTTATTTTGAAGGATAATTTTCTGTTTGTCAAGAATTATTCAATTATTCGGTACTAAATCTAAAAAGTAAACAAAAAAAAACTAGTATTGTTCATAGTGTGTTATTGGTGTTACAAAACGAGTAAACATTTGGTTACTAAATTGAAATGACCGGTTTTATTTTTAAATAATTATTTTCGACATTGTTTTATTTTTAATTTCAAGTTCACATTTTTAATTTGTTTTCTTTAAAGACTCTTTAGTAGTACCACAGCAACACAACTCATCACATTTTTTTGTTAGTATTCACATTTTTCTTTGGCTGAAGATTGGTGGCTATTTTGCAGCTCTTTTTAGTCTTGTGCTTATGGCTATGCGCTATCAATTACTCTGTTTGTTTGACCTTTTCCTTGACTCGTAAGTTAAAACATGGTTTAGAATGAAAAAATAATATAGAAGATCAGCTGACGAAGAATCACACTACTACGTTTTTCTTACATTTTGTGTGTTTTGATGTAGGTGATCAAACCAAGAACTTGACTCACAATCTTAAGAACATGTGGAAAGAGATGATTCTTAAGAAAAGTGATTAACTAAGGAACAAAAGAGAGTACTCATCAAAAGAAAAGGTGTGGATTTTTGTTTTTTGATCAACAAGAAAAAAGTGTGGATATAACTGAGTTTTTGTAAGCTTAGTAGCGTGTGGCCTAGCCACTAAAATAATTTGTCTAATCCAACTATTTTTGATAGAGAAGAAATTAAATTGTTGTCCGCTTTGTCAAGAATTATTAGATAGTAGTTACAAATCAAAAAATGTATTATTATTATATACATAGTCAATCACTAGAAAAAAAAAAACATGCTATATAATATAACAACAAATAATGGCTAGATAGTACAAGAAATATTAATGAAAACACATTATCAAATATTTTGGTCCCATTGTTGGTGTGGTGTTTGTGTGGTTGTTCATCATCTTTTATATTCTGTCATTTTGGAATTTCAATACCAGATTTTTCGTTATCTTATTCATCTGCAAAACCATTTCTTATGCTTATCAAGATACCATCACAAGTTGGTAGCTAGCACTTAGTCATGAGATACAATTAATATCTCAAAAATGCCCAAATTAAGTACATCTAGTTGGTAATCAGATATCATTCATTTTTGTTTTAGTAACTAGAAAATTATTTAAAAAGAAGAAACTCAAAAAATCCATAAACAAGAACATGCAAGAGATTGCAACATCTAATTTTCTATTTTGTCAAGCATTATTCAATTATTCAGTATTAAATCTAAAAAGTCAAAACAATTAGTGTAGTTCATAGTTGTTATTGGTGACAAAACGAGTAAATCTTTTTACTAAACTGGGTCGACGGTTTTATTTTTAGTTTTAAATTCACATTTTCTATTTATTTTCTTAAAAAAACTCTTTGGCACCACAACTCATCATGAAGGACCAATATGTTGGTTTTAACTTTTTAAGTAAAAACCAATTATGTCACTATCTATAAGTCTTTTTTTTATTTGAAGAAAACTATCTATAAGTAATTCATGCATGTCAAGCTATCTTTATTTGTCAAAAAGGCCAAGTAAAAGTTTTCTGGAGGAACAAATTAATTTGCATGAACAACAAACTAGATTTAACTGTGAATTTTAACCTCGTTACAGAATTTTAACTCTCCAATAAAATCCAGCAAAAAGATGGAAACAATTTCTTACTCATTTGCCACAAAAAGATTACCAACACGTTAATTAAAATTAATCGGACGGATAAAACTAAAAAAAAACAGAACAACCTAAGTAATAGATTATACTATTAAGAGCATCTCCAACCCCATGCTAAATATGACATATATGCTATTTTGCCATAATTTTTGCTCCAACCCAATTGCATATGCTATTGCAAAATAGCATCATGCTATTTTTGCTTCTATATTTGGCATGAGATTATGCAATATGCTATTTTGCCATTGAACTTTTTTATTTATAAAATAGTCCTTCAATTTGTAATTACTTTTAATTTAACAGTTTAATTATATTGATTATGATTTATTTAAATAAATAAACAATACTCATAACTTTTTCAAAATATAAATAATATTTATTTCATAGAAATATAAAAACATAACCATAATAAACTTCAAATTTTATTTTTAAAAATACTGAAATTCAAAAAACATAAAACAATAGGTTAAAATCTTTGTTTTCTATAATTTTTATGTAATATGATGTATTTTGTTTTAATATTATAATAATAAAAAATATAATTCTGGTTGTTTTTGCAAAAAAAGAAAAACAAATGATTCACTTTGTAAAATTTGAAGAAATCAAGTAGTTTTAACAATTAATAATAAGTTGGAAAAAAATTATAGCATGATATATGGCATGAGGGGTTGGAGAGAAACCCAATGCTATTGCTATATTTTTGCCATTTGCAATAACATATGGCATGAGGGGTTGGAGATGGTCTAAGAGCTCACTTGTTTCTTATTTCTTATTCATTTTCTTGTGCTTTCTCGAGAATACAAGCTTGGTGTGCTTCGTCTTCTTCTTTGCTGAATTTTTATTTTCCCCCTCTTTTGCTACTTGGATCACATGCATATATTTCTTATTGGTAAAAGATCACATGCATATTGCAATTACGTATGACGCCAAACGTTATACATGGTCAGATTCGAACATGTAATAAGTAGTAGTAACTAAGTAGCGACTAAAAAAAATGTCATTTATTAATGAAATAAAACATCAAAACCATAATCATAGTCAAATCGGTTTTAATAATCCGATACGATACAAACTATCTTGGCGATGTAACTTCAAATGTATCGGTAACTTCCCATAGACAATCTAATAAGAAATGGCTGATGTTGAGTTTCAGAGTATAGCTGCTTCATTGGAATCTGGAAAATAAAAAAGATGTACAAACACGTAGTGGGAAATGTTTTATTATGATAATAATCAAAGACACAATGAGATCAAACACATACATCATTAAGGGCTTCGGAAGCTTCTATAATATCATCTTCTGAAAACACGTTTAGTTGCTCCAGCACCTAAATCATGGAACATGTTAGAAACTAGTGTTTTTGTCAAAGGATCCTACAAAGTAAACAAGATTATTATTACCTTTTGGCATCCTCTGACCTCAATAATGGAACATGGAACGTAACAGAGAAAGCATTGCACAATACTGTGTTTTTGAAACAATAAAAAATTTATGTAAAATTTGAAGAAAAATTAAAGCAAAACAAGAAAAATTGCAAATAAACAATTGATGTCATGTGCATAAGAAACTTATAGCAGCATCTTTTTACTCGGTTTGGTTTCTATTCATGAATCGCAGGAACTGGTGGTAATGACATGATAAAGTCATTTTGGACTCGGTTGGGCACCGATGCTGTGCAAAATTGCAAATAGTGCTACTATTTCCATCATCCAAGGTCCTACTCAAACTCTTATCCCTTCAGAAACTTTCTCTTTTTCTTCAGTAATCAGCTCTCAATGTTACGTTATATATATTTCTAAATTGGCAGGGCATAAACGTTCTGTAGATGTGGCCATTATCTCACAAGGGACTACCAGATTCCTCTCTGTCTTGATGCTTTCTTGGGGTATGCACAAGTGTTCTAAGTTACTCCCAGAGTTAAGAAAAAAGTTATTTGTCAATGACACTAGTGTCTGAGCTTGCTGAGTTTATATTGTTAATGCGTTGTATTAAATTAAATAGTCAAATATTTGTTTCAGGTTTAGTGGCTGATATTGACTTCTATGTACGTCTTTTAGCTGAAAAGTTTGGCAAATGTTGCATTGTAGGTGTTAAATTACTTTTAGACTGTATGATTCTAATCAGATGCTCTGTTTTGTTGAGTTAAACATATGCTTCTTTTTTTGTCCTCTCCACGACGGGCTTGTGTATGCAGGCTCTTCAGGTGATAATATGTTTAATAGCTATCGGCAGCTAGTCAGTAACAAGGACCAAGGACCTGATACAAAACTTGAAGTTATACTTTTGCTGTGCACCATCAAGAGGCCTTCATGGGGTTTGTTTACTTGCACAAAAAATCCTTAAACTGCCCTTGATTGTCTCATGAGCAGTATGGCTTCCTGGACTTAGTTGTCATGTTCGATCACCACCATATATATATCTCATAATCTAAAAGGTTTGTCACCTGAAACCATCTTTCATTTGTGTGATTTGACTAAAAGCTTTCAGAAGGTGCACCCTTACACTTATGACAAGCTTCACATAACAGTTGATCAAGGTTTAGCCACTCTCTTCTCTCCTGAATATTGATTATGTTACAGCTACGAAATTTGCTGATGAAATAACCCACTCTCCAATCAAATTTTAAACTGTCTCAGATAAATTCCAGATTTAGATTCATATACCTTAAGCTAGATTCTTGTAGATTATTACTACACAAGCTTCTGAGAAACTAAACTACAAACCTCAAACAGCTAATCTTGTTCAAAACTAATTTTGTAGATTGTTTGTCCGTAGGAAAAACAGCTTTCTTAGATGTACATCCAAACAGAGATACCAATCACATATTCCTAGTCACAAAGCTGATTTGAGCAACATTCAGAGCCACTGAAAGTCAAGCATTGAATACAAAAACACAATCTCAGGGACATTGATGGGAACACCTACACGAGAACGGCATAATAACCACACCAAGAAGCAAAGGATACCCATAACACTTTCAAAGCGCCAAAAGTTTCCAATTGTGAAGGGAAAATCTGGCATGTGCAGCGTAGAGGGATTTGATCTTCCATTTCTCCTCTGTTTATCGTGAAGCTTCTCTTGGTCTCTTTCTCTACGTCCATGTAGATGACTTCCAGAGGGAATTTGAGTTTCTTTGGAGCCAGCAGAAGCTCTCCCAAGTCACTCATGCCATGGAGATGTAGATGAAGTAGAAGAGGGACAATGAAAGCCCTTTTTGTCCACTCCTTGTCTTGTCTCGACCATATCTCTAAGTTGACTTGCTTGGTGATGCAAAAAACTGAGAGCTGGCCTTTGTAATTGGACAACACTCTTCCTCTTCCATTAGCAGTCGTTGGACCATGGATGAGACTGATTTCTTCACAAACCACATCAAAACTTCCAATCATCATGCAACCTTTTTCAAATCCAGCAAGGTAGAAGACATGTGAGCCTATGGAGACATATGTAGGCTGAGGATAGTGAAGAGGAAGAGGTTCCAAAATCTTCTTCCATCCACCATCTCTACCAACTGAGAAAATCCATCCCTCCTCAGCAGCAACATATTTGATGTGATTTAGTACATATTTAGTACACCTACATATATAGCTGTAATCAGATATCAATTATTTTTGTTTTAGTAACTAGAAAATGATAGAAAAGGAAGAAACTCAAAAAAACATGCTAGAGATTGCAAATGTTGAAGAAGAAAAAACTACTACCCTTGTAGACCATATAAGATTTTTTTTTGTTAAATGTAGAGACATGAGAAATCAAAATTGAACCTAAAAACTTTAAAAATCAGTTTCACAATATTCTATCATTGGTTAGTTTCACAACAGCAAGTTTAATTTATGTATGATTCTCTAAATAAATTAATAGTAACTATTTCATACACCTTACATGCATTTAGTGACACCCAAGACCTCAAATCATGTTAATTGACTTGTTTAGTTTTATGATGTGATAATGGGCTTAAGTGGACTAATACATTGCCGTGGGCTGGGTATGTAAGTTTTTTAACTCGTAAGTACTGTACTATGTACATGAGAGCTAGCATTTTTATTGCTATGAAATATAAAATTTGAATTAACGACGAAATCTAGAGTTTCTACTGGTGACATCATTTCTGTAACGAGATCAAAATGTCACAGTTAAATCTTGTTTGTTGTTCTTGCAGATTAATTTGTTCCTCCATTAAACTTTCATTTGGCCTTTCTGACAAATTATAAATAGCTTAACATGCATGAATGAATTATAGATACAGCTTAAAAATGACATAATCGGGTTTTTACTTAAAAGTTAAAACCAACATATTGGTCCGTAATGATGAGTTGTGGTGCCAAAGAGTCTTTTAATAAAATAAATTAAAAATGTGAACTTCGAAACTAAAAATAAAACCGTCCACTCAGTTTAGTAAAAAGATTTACTCGTTTTGTCACCAATAACAACTATGAACTATACTAATTGTTTTGACTTTTTAGATTTAGTACTGAATAATTGAATAAATACTTGACAAAACAGAAAATTATTCATTTCTTCACGATTAAGAAGAGTTGATGACTTGGAATCTTCTTTGTCAGAAAGCCCTTTATCAAAAAAAAAAAATTATTCGTTATCAATTTTTTTTCTCATTTAAGTTGTTTTCCTAATGTTTTCATTCTTTTTAGAATAATAGCACAAACTACCCACCAATACTTCTGAAATTAACTGACAGGTTCTGACACTATTCTCAACAGTGCTCAACAAAAGGGAATTACTCAAAACTCCTCAACTTTATTCAGCTAAATCTTTCGTTGTTTTATTAATTTATTTTCTTGTTTTTTTCTGATCTGCTTTTTTTTTTCCTCCGATGACCTTTGTTATCACCAATCTCTTCTGATCTGATTTTTTATCAATCGATCAAACTAAGATCTTTTTTTCATATTTCTAACTGAATCAAGTGTACTACTCCCTCCGTTTTTTTAAGATGAATTTTCTAGCAATTATGTGTTGTTTCACAAAGATAAATTTTTTACCTTTTTGAAGCATTTTTTCAGTTTTCAAGAAACATTGATTGTATTTGTTGGATTTTTATTGGTTTAAAATTATAAAAAGTTGTTTTATTGCAGAAATCTATGCACTAATGATTGAAAATCAACTTTTTCTTAATCTGTGTGAAAAAATTAGAAAATTTATCTTTAAAAAAGGAGGGAGTAAAATATATATGGTCTCTGTTCTAGTAGATCTGACAACCGAAAAAAAAAACACAAATTGAGAAAGACTAGAAAAAGAAGAGGAGGAGGAAGAAGAAGCCAACGATGGCAGCAACAGAGAAAGAGAAGAAAGGAGGAAGAAGAAACCAGCGAAGGCAGAAACGGAGGAAGAGAAGAAAGAAGAAGAAGAGGAGGAGGAGGAGGGAGTCAGCAATGGCGGTTGAATCTACAATGATGAAGACGACGGTGGTGACTGTTGTGTAAAAGGCGATAATATCGATAAACGTCGGTGATGATAACACTAGCAGGTAAGATTGTTGACGGTGAGTTATATAGGTTAGTTGGTTAATTGGGGTACCAATATAACTTTATGTAACTTATTATGTATTTTAAAATGATAACTCAGTTAACATTATAATTTATATTTTCATATGATATGATAATTAGGTTAAACCTGTAATTTCATAAAATGTTAATTGAGTTAACAAGGTAATTTTCTTAATTTTATATTTCATATTTCCCTAAGATATGATAACTTTATTAGCTTAATAAATTTTTGACATGATAATCATGTTAACACGATAATTATTTTGTTAGTTAATATACTAATTATGTTAACATGATAATTGTCGGTATGATAACTATGGTATCCGAAATATTTTTATGTTTTTATGTCATGCTAATTTGGTTAACATGGTATTTTAATAACGTGCGAACTAATTTAGCATGTCAATTGTATAATATTACTATAAATTAGCAATATCTTATGATATTTTATTTGTTACCATGATAAGTAAATAGTTATTTTTAGATGATTAATGTCGATGATTTTATATGAACAGTGAAACCGATCAATAAACAGTGTCAACCGGTGGTTAATGAACAGTTTATGATCAATGACATTTTTGTAGATAAATAAAATAAAAAGGATATTAAAGGTTTTATTTTTTTTCTCTTTCCTGTCTACCTAATTTAAAAACAGTCATGGGTAGAAACTTAATTTTCAAAGTTTCCATTGGTATTCACCAATATCACTCTTCTTTTTATTTCTATCAAACATAGGTGAATTTCCATGATGAAAAATTAGAAAATACTCCAGCTATTTATGAACCCCACAAGAGAAAACCGTGTCGTTTTTGGACTCATCACATCACATAAAGCTTACTAGTTTAACAGTTTAACTAGAAAAATAAAGAAATAAAGTTCTCTCTCACATGGCTCTCTCCTTAAACCGCGTTAGATCGGCGTCGATCTTCCCACTCACAGTAACATTCCTCTTCATCTTCGCCGGAAAATCCCTCGCCCAAGGCTTACGACCGTCCGATCATGGTCTACAGTATCAATTCAGCTCACCACCGACTGAATCTCACTCACCGCCGGGAAAAATGATGTCATTCTTCGGAGATTCCCATTCTTCTCCTCCCCCTTCCCACCCTCAGCTCCTCCCGAAAGCTACGGCTGCAGACGGCGGCGACGACGATTCTTGGTGGCGAGACGGAGCTGGGAACAGACGCGATCACGTGATGAGGCACGTGTTTCTTGCGGCGAGCATAATCTGCGGCATCTCCGGCGTTGCGCTTCTTGTGGTTTTCACTTTGATTTACTTCTTTAAGTATCGGAAGCCAAATCGATCGAACTCGGACTTGCCTTGTAACGATTCAAAGTAGAAATTCGATTTTGATTTTTACCTTCTTGTGTATACATTAATTGTTTTTTTATTATATGATAAAAATTTATAGACCATGCACTTTGCTTTATTTCGAAGACTTTTTTGTCTGTTATGGTTCGTTGGGTTCGTCTTGGAGTTGGACCACTATTACACCGTCATATTCTCTAATTGTAGTTGTTAGAAAGAAAAGAAAAAGATACTGTACAATAATATGTGGTTACTATAGCCATGAGGTTCTGTGAGGCTCCGAATTTTAGCTGGTGTCCAACATAAAATGATTAACAATAAGAAAAGGGACTATTATAGTACTATTGTCTCTGTTCATTTAAGTATTAAGGAAATGGAAGGTTCGTGCCATAAAACAAAACATTATACAGTTGATGGTATGTTCATGTAGTACGTAATTACGTAAATGTCTATTTGTACTGTTAAAAAATTATAAAAATATATTTTATCAGTTTAATGCTATTTATTTACCTGTATTATGATAGAAGATGTGGTATTTGATGGCAGCAATAAACAATATAGATGGGTCGGTTTTGAATATTCTCCTAACAATGGGACCCAAATAGCTGATCAGATGTTTTTTTCTCTAGTGATCGCTCGTTTGGCAATTGTTTGTTGTTACTTATAAATTTATAATAGCATGTGGTATCCCCCATTATTTGTAACTACACTATCTAACTAATAATGCGCGCATAAATTGTTACGTAATACTTTGTATTTAATTATCTTATGTTTTTGTTTAAATTCTTACAAAAAAGCTACTAATCCTAAGTGTAATATGTATTACTATTACTATTAGCATATACTATTAACAACATCCATCCATATTTCATATTTGTATATCAATTGTTACCATCAACCACAAGAAAAGAGGAAATTAAGTTTTCGCCGAAAAAAGGAAAAAGCAAAACAGTTAAAATCAAGGGGAATAACTTGTTTATCTAAAATCTAATCCTATACCTCACAAATATACGAACTTGAACTTGGACTTGAAAAACTATAAAATAAAACCCCTGAAGATACTTCGCGTTGTCATGACTTGGGATTGACGATGTCCAATTGTAACGCCTCCGAATCGCTACCACTCAATAAAAGGAGGAAGAAGACGAATGAGGAGGCGTCTCCGTCGCCGACTGGGTTCTTATGGTCGTTGCCAAACGAAGTGTCTTTGAACTGCCTGGCTCAGGTCTCGAGAGCGGACCTCGCGGCCTTAGCTATCACCTCCAAGGGCCACCGCAATATCGCCAAATCCTATGAGCTCTGCCACTTGAGATGGCAGATGGGTTGCTTCGAGGCATCCACCGACGTCTGCTTGCGCATCTTTCCTGAACCAACCCCACGCTGGTTCATCCTCAACCCTAACCGTCGGCTTAGCCCGATCTCGTCGAACCGTCGTCAGGCTCCGCATTCATCCTCATTCGTGGCGGTGGATGGTGGGGTCTACGTGATCGGTGGGGTAAGGTACGGCGAACCCATATCGGATGTATGGTTCCTCGACTGTTTCACTCACACATGGCAACGCGCGCCGTCCATGAATACGCCTCGTGCTTCCGCAGCGGCAGGCCTCCTAGAAGGGAAGGTACACGTGTTTGGAGGAGTCGCTGATTGCCCCAACGGGGCAGATAATTTCGAGGTATTGGATCCAAAGACCCAAACGTGGACGTCCTCGTTAATGAAACCAGCTGCGGGTATTGTGGAGAATCATCTTGTCGCGAGGGATATCAAACATAGTGTGGTGACAAATGATGGGAAGATGCTTTGTCTGGTGGATGAGGCTGGACAAAGCTTCTGCATGGCGCCAAGTCGAGGTGTAGGGTATGGAGACATAGATTCTAAGCCAGGGAGCAGAAACGATTGGTGCGACATTGGAGGAGACTTGTACTGTCGTGGTACTCGCGGGAGGATATTGTGGTGTGATCATCTTGACTGGAAGGAAGTGAAGGGTTTGGAAGAGCTGCAAGACCATCTATGTGGTTGGGGACATCGGTGGGGTCTGCCCTCGACCAAGGTCATATACGATATCACTAGACTTAGCGTAAACTCATCAACTGGGAACCTTGTCATTTACTGGAGCGCGCAGCTTGAAGATGATCCTGAGAGTTTGGAGCTTCGTTCTGCTGAGATTTCGGTGGAGAAGCGCGAGGGAGGAGAGGTTTGGGGGAAAATTGAGTGGTCTGGTTCGGTCTTCAAACTTGATCCTCTCTCGGACTCATATAACGTTAAGGTCTTATTTTTCTGCTTCTGTCTATGTCTGAAATTTGTGTTTTCAATTGTAGTTTGATTTATATCATTTTCAATTCAGTGAGAGAAGCTTCACTCTTGCCCTAGTCTTGTTTGGCAAAGTGAAACCTGTTAAAGTATTTTAGCTTCCAAGATAACTTGGATTGCAAGATATCATTATGGTGTTGGCTATTTTGGCTGATCAGTGTATGAGGTTTTAGCAATAATCAATAATTCTGTTTTAGTAACTAGAAAATGATATAAAGAGGAGAAAATCAAACATATGTAAAGAAGAACATGCTCGACATTGCAAATGTTAAGAGAAAAAAAAAAAAACACCATGTTTCTAGACCATATAAAGACTTTTTGTTTGTTTGTTAACCGTAGTCATGAGAAATCAAAGCTTAACTTAAAAAATCTAAAAATCAGTTTCACAATCCATCTACGAGTGGTTAGTTTTCACAACAACAAGTTTATATATATCATAGGTTTGTAATATTTCACATTAGTTTCAAACAAAAATCTGATGAAATAATTCAAGTCAATCACAGAGCGCTTGTATTCCTTAATTGTTTGTGTCACCACCATTGGCTAGAGTTGTTCGATCGTTTCATAATTGTCGGACATTATAGGTTATTACATTGCTTCTATAATTTTCTAAAAATGAAAATGTTTTTTTCCTCACTAAAATACAGCTTTTCATCGAATCTTTAATGGTATTACACTCGTATATGTGTATACAGCTAAGGAAAATTATAATTAGAATCGAAGAACTGTAAAACAGAAAACGTGGGTTGAACAAATATATGAAAGTTGCATTGTTTAACCCAACATGCATGCATTAGACAACTGTCTGCAATTGACTATCATAGACGTGTTCCAGATTCTATACTTTCCCAAAACAAAAAAGGTAAGAACAATGTTCTATGTATAGTACAACTACGCAATGTTTACCTATTCTCTGACAATGTCATTAAATAAACGAAGATATTAATTAGTTTCTTTTTGGTTGAATAAATTATTAACATATATGATTGGATACTACAAGTAGTGTCATGTTCCCCACTCTCTTCTCTTGCCCGATCAAGCCATACTTCTTCTTCCTTTCATTCATCTTCACCATAATAATTCTCTAAATTTGGCTATAGCTTGATATTTTATTGTCTAATTGGGAAATTATATGTTTGCTTAGTGAGAACATAATACGCATATGTTTTTGTGAATATTCATCGAGAGGCTTCTCCATCAAATGAAAGAAGAGCTTCTCTCATATTTGTTTCCACGAGAGTCCGTCACATTAAAACCAAAAAGCGAGAGTCAATCCCTGTAATCTTCAGGTACTTTTGATCTCAATGCAAACTCTCTCTCTTCACAATAAATAAATCATCGGTATATACATAACAATATGATGAGATCACTATGGCTCAGAGACTCAGATTGTAATTTTGTCTCGGAGGTAAAAGTTCAGTATTCATAGGTAACTAATATGTTCCTATGTTTATGAAATGGGTAATAAATTGTTGAAAAACTGAGTGTCTCATAGATTAATACTACTAGTGTTGTTCCATGGGATACCATCACATGCATATTTATCCTTCCCTTTTTTCCTACTTTTTATTATATTCTTTTTCTTCTTCTTACTTTTGTAATTGATAAGGTATAGTGCTTGTGTTGAGCTTCCTACAATAGAAACATTCACAACATTTTGGGGTTGGCTTGTGATCTTCTCCATCAAACATTCAACAATGGCAATGAAGATGAAGGGCATCTACAAAAGCTTCAAATCGATCTCTCAAATATTTGGTATAAATTTTCCCATCTAATTTTTATGTTAGATATATAATCTTTTTAAACACCATTATATAATCTTATATGATCAATCAAGATTTATAACTGCATTTGTAATCTAAACACGAAATTACTTATACGAATTGGTCTTGTGATATAAAAATGTAAATTTCTTAAGCTCAATTATGCCTCACACCAAAACCAGTTCCCGATTCTTTTTTTTTTAGCCAATGTGGTTCATGTTATTCATCTACTACTATACGAGAGCATTCAATTATATTGGAGATGTTTTTATGTGATTAATATGTTACAAGAAAACAGAAATTGAATGATGATATCATTTAACTTGGTCAACAGTTGTGAAAGAAAGAGAGATCGAAATTGGGCACCCAACAGAAGTAAAACATGTGGCTCATGTTGGCTGGGAGGGCTCCTCTGGCAGTGCTCCTGCTTGGGTAAGCTCTCTCTCTCTCTCTCTCTCCTTTTTTTTTGTTATTTCTACTTGCAACATAAAGCCAGATTTAATATCCATTAGATTATATACACGCCTAGTGATTAGTTTTCTGATGATGTTTGCTTCAAATTTGATTTGTTTATCGGGGTGAAGATGAGTGAATTTAAGGCAGGAACAGAGCTTTTATCTCCAAGAGCATCATCCTTTAGTCATGCACGACATTCAAATTCTTTCTTCGCCGGTTCTTCATCCCCCGGTATTCTTTCTTTTCTTGTTACATTTTAATTCGATTGAGTGTATAAATAATCTTAATTAGAGTTAACTAATTAGTGGAGCTGTCTATATTTTTTTGAATACAGATTTTGATCAGAGCTCAAGCCAACTATCTGTATCGGATAGGCTAAGAGATGTGCCTCCAATTCCATTAGCACTATCCAAGATTCATACTAAGAGCAAGAATAGGAGAAAGAAACAATCTTCAACATCATCACCAAGATCCAAACTATCTCCAAAATCTTCGGGTTTATCTAAGTCTCCGTATAAATCAACAACATCTCGGTTAAACTCTAATGCATAAAGGTAAATTTAAAAATACAATGAAACAAAAAAATCAAAGCTTGTGCTACGTATTATGCATAAGGTGTCTCTTTTTGGTAGTTGTCGTGGTTTTCTTTTTTGTTCAAAGTTATTGTTTGTAGTCCTGGGATTGGAACTTCTATGTACATTATAGAAAGAAGTACAGAAAAGGAATTATTAATTTGTGTGATAACCAAAAAAAATAGTTATAGTTTATTTAGATTGGTGAAATGGTTTTTTACTAGGAAGAATGAATAAAATTAGGCTAAATTTGATAGCAAAATTAGGAAATTAATTATTTTAAACTCTCTCTCTCTCTTTCGATGAATGCTGGTGTAGGCTTTTTTCCTAAAAAGAAAAAAACATTCTTTAATTTGTTTTCAAGTTTAATTTGATGCAACAGAAATCAGAAAGTGTATGTATACATACTTAGCCTTTATGATTAATAACTTTTTATTTTATAATAGAGCCACATCCAGAAAAGAGAGGGAAAAAAAAAAAGAACATGATACTCTTTATCAAAAGCCAAGAAACGAACGTGATGCTTTTGGTTGCTAAAAAAGCCCAAATTGCCAACTCGTGTCATCTTATTCTTACCAAATACGTACATACATCATACAAATTGATATACTGTAGCCTGTAGGCATGTACAATCTTACAAGATACATAATCTGCATGTAGCCATGTAAAAAATTGAGAAGACATATAATCTGACAAAGAAACATAGTGCAAAGATGAAGTGGCCCGAGACGTCATCAAAGGACATGAGGGTTTAGGCTTTAACGGCCCGATGTTTTTAGACGAAAATTGTGGAGACACGATAGTACATGATCGAGTCGGAACTATATTTAGTCAACTCCAAACTAGTTAAGAAACTTTTTTCACTTTCTCTACTTTACAGTTTATACACATTACTAGATTTCGACAAAAATTTACTTTCTAGAAAATCGTGTATTATAAGTTTTAACATAAAAATAGAAAATTATTTGAATAATGATCAAACTAAAGGCACAAGTGTTAATCATATTCGTAAAGTAGGTGAAAATTCTTGTTCAGATTATACGCACACTCAAGAAATCTATTGCAAGTAATTTTTTAGCTAGCATTTATCTCCAATATTGGACTAGTACTGGTTTCTTCTTCAAATGTAACCAAACTTAAATTGCTTACAAAAATGATATATAGATTTCATAACTTATAATTAAGAATGGTAAGTTTAGTTTCTTATTCGATAGACTAATCCTTTTTTATTGATTCCGAAGTACTGCGTGCACCTAATTAACTTAAAGCTTATCAAAGAAAATAACAAGAGCAAAAAACGATGCATAGTTTATAAAATGTGCTAATATTCAAAAACTGAGACATGATTCATTGTCTGAAACTTTGTTTCCAAATTACTGAAAATAATCATTCACTGGACATAAAGTTCTGAATAAGTGTTATAAAATTTCTGAAATTAGATTTTGGATTTTGGTGTTTAAAAATGACACCAAGAAATTGTTTTGAAGGCAATAAATGAGTTAGTTGGTAAGCAGAAGTCACTCTTCCCACTAGTATTATTTGAAGATGACGTCCCCACAACTCCAAGGCGTTTACACTCCCTTAAATTACCTAATTACCCTCGTCATATCTATAAAATTACCTGTCTAATTCAATGCACCATTTACACATCCTGTCGTTTTTATGTAGACAAACTGAACTACCTACCGGGTTCTCGGTGGCTGGCATTCGCAGAACGCTGCTGGCTCTGTGCGAACAGAAAGCATTTCAAACGATACGCTGTCGTTTAATTCGTATTATAGTTTCTGTATTACTATTTAATAAGTAACTTCAAGTCGGGGAATCAGACAGTGGTGCATAATCAATTAAAATTTAATATCACATGATCAGCATACTTAACGGAATAAGTTAATTTCTTCGACATCCATACTATAATATTATAATCAAACTTAAAATAACGATTAGAAAACGGGCGATGATATCTGAAAATTCACGAGGAAGACGACAAGTGCAAGAAAAAAAAAGAGATAGTCAGCTATTAATCTTCATAGATACTAAACTAATCATTGATTGGATGAATGAGTAGATAGTTTAGATCACATCTACTAGTAATGCACCACTCCACACAACACACATCATCGATTTATTCAAAGATGAAATATTCATTTTCACATCGGTTTTTAGGCAACTCGATCAACTACACTTTTTTAAGTCTGTCAAATGTTAAACCTTCATATAAGGGTCAACCGCTAAACACAACTAATGGAACACAAACATTTCGGTATTAGTTAAATAGTCTTACAATTTTGATGTATAGGTTTTTCGAACATAAATAAAATCAAACTATAATTTAGGCCATTTCCAACTGAATTCACAACTTTCTGAAGGGTCGACCAAATGAGGCATACTGTCTAATCTAGATGTCAACAGAAATTCAACCTTTTCTATATAAGACGAGTGTCAACCAACCTTTTCCAACCAAGAGATGATCTTGGACCATTGTATAAACACGTATATATGTGCAGGGTCGTGCGTGATAAAGGATCATAGGACCCCAACTTATTAAATATTTCGAGAGCTCCATTTTACAAAATAAAAATTTCAATGTGTTTTTTGTGTTTTTTAAGAAATTGGGTTTTCGCAGTATGATTTTTCAAAGTTATGGTTACAGTGGTTAATAGGTTTTCATTCTTTAAACCCACGAAGATTCTAGATATTTTAGACACGGTTGTAAATGTTTATGTATCAACGAGTATGGGCGCTTGTAAAAGTGAATCTTGTCATCTTCTTGTTAAAAACATAAGTAGTATATGAAAAAAAAAGAATAGCTTAATATCCAATATCATACACATAAATAAGTGAGGTAAACTTAGAGAACATTGACAATCTATATATAGACGTATATGTACTTTATTACATATATACATATGCACATACCATATATATATATAAAATATTGTATGGCTTCGTACATACGTCGATGGGTACATAACGACATGTGTATATATGTGTATGCATGCATGATTACATGGGTGTCTGAAATCTGAATCAGTGTGTATATGTAAATCGTAATGTATGAGCTGTTTCTTGGACCATGGTCCACAATGGATATTGCTCCCCAACTACATTAGTCAATCGAATGGCCAATTTTAAAATTAAATAATTAATCCAAACTACCATTAAATATAACTTTGACCTTTTTAATTCATTTTTAGATATTCTTGGAATTTACGTTGTTTCCATCTCATCCCTTTCTTTCGTTCCTTGAAAGTGGGTCCCAATCACAATAGTTATCTCATATCTCTTGTATTTTGGAACAAAACACACATAATTAATTTATGTATATTTTGTGCAATTTCCCTTAATTATATAGGTTGACAATACAAAGTACACGTAATAGTAGTATAAATATTTATCAGCCAACCTGAGACATTCAGTTTGACATCAGCCAAAGGATGGAATTGTTGGAGTAAATCTATTTTGTATATAAAGTCTTATAAACTTTGTTCCTTTTAATTAATGTACTGATTTAATACGAGTATGAACTTAGATTGATCAATTTGGGATTTAAGTAAGTGACAAGAATTATGGAGAGGTGGACAATTAGTAGCAATGTACAATTAAATATTGTGGTTAATAATCTATCAATTTTGTTGATTGCAGCTTGGTTATTTTTCTGACGATCGAGATGTCATGTCATGGACTTTGAAACTTTAATAAATATCTTAAACTTGCGCCTACCATTTGAATCGTATATATCTATTTTGAGATAAAAAAAAAAATTGTTTGATCACTCTTGTAGTGACAGTAATTGAGATCGAAGAATGGAGTCGGACAATGTTTTTGCTAGACTACTTAATCTCGTCACTAATGCAAACATCAATGAAGCTAGTACTAATAAACACCTGCAGGTTTAATAAATTCATTCAACTAAGCTCAAACATTATGCTAATTATTTATAGATAAGTCAATCTAATAAAATTTGATCAAGGAATCAGAATCTCTCAATAATGCATTGTTCATTGTTGACTGACATAAATTATACTAAGTGATCGAGTGTGTAAACCATACAACACATTTATATGTACACATATTTTCTTGGACACATGCAATTAATGTCCAATATGATGCACACATCACATAAATATAAATACTTATTAATCTGATATAGTATTTGTAGAAAAATAAACCATAAGCATGAACATATAATAACCATGAGATGGCAATAATTTTAAAATGTTCGTTATTCCTTTGTAAAACAGCGTTGTTTTTCTTACCATACGAGAATCCGTGATGTCAAAGAGGTACAGTGAAAAAAAATTTAATTTTTGAAAATTGACGAACTGAAACTCTCTCTCTAGAAAAATACTTATATAAGTAGCATGAATTTTTCTCTCACTAAAAGCTAGCATTAATGGACCTTTCGATAATCATAAATGCAATGCACCCTCTCTATGCATTTCGCAATAACTCCTTTTCCTTCTGCCACATCCTCCTCTCCTCACCTCTTTCTCTTCTTCCTCTTCTATTTAGTTTCTCCTCCATCAAATTCTCCATTTTTTTTCTTTGACAACAAAAATTCTCCATTTTTTTCTAATAGTGAGACCATCTCTCTCCGAGTTAAGCGAATTCCTGAAAACCACCGGTTTTGCCTTGGCTGACATAAACCGGTGCACTCAGAAACCATTTTGATTTTCTCATACCTCCGCATCCGTCTCCTTAACTCCACAAAAAGCACAGAGAAGACTTCAAGCTAGGGTTTCATTGTGTGACCAAAAGTAAGATCTCTATATCCTGTACTAGTATATATATACATGCGTGTGTGTGTGTGTGTGTATTTTGTCTTTGTTTCTTTGAGTAATGAGATCTATATTGCATGTTTGCTCATACTGAACGAATTTTTTTCTTCAGAGATCTGCATTTTATTTTATTTTTAAAATCGTATCTTTTGTTTTTTGTGACGATCTATAAACAAGCGTTACATATAAAAACAAACTCTTTGGAGTTTTAAGTGTAAAAGGGGTTTGAGTTTGACGAATTTTACTCAGTCGTTAAGTAAAAAAAGGCATTGACTTAATGTCAACTCTTCCATTAACTCAATATCTACACATTTTTTATTACTTAGCTTTTGTCTTTTTCCCTTGATTTACTTTTTCCAAAAAGGTTTTACTGAAAATGATATTTTTCTTATCCCTTCAAATAGGTCAATTTTAAATAAATTCCACCGAGAGAAACAAGAAGCAGCAGTTTTTCTTTCTTTCTTTATTTCTTTTTACTAAAAACGTTTTTTCTTGGCTTAAGTAACCTGTGAATTTCTCTATCTCATTAGCTTTTATGTAGGCCGAGAAAGGGAAAGAGAGAGAAAATATCATTAAATTCGATCCAAAACTTTAAGTAACCAAACCAACAACACTTCAAAAACAAAAAGAGATCTGTGTGCAGGGCTTCGATTCTTTTTCCTTCAAATCGAGTTTTGGTTCAACCAGATAATATCGATACGTGTCTTATATGTAAGCTAATAGAAAATTAGGGTTTCCTTCAATTATTTATTCGTCTGTATCTTCTTTGCCTACCACTGCGTTTTCTTGTAATCGTAGATCCGATGACGTGCTCAGTCTTGTGACTTTGAAGATTAATTCTATCGTCATTGTTTATACATATTAATTTATCTATAAATATGATTGTTTGCTTTGCGTATGTGTATCAGTGTATGTATATTCTAGTGGCTATATATTAGATATGTGCTTGTTTTAAAAAATCACGATGTCTAGCTTATGGTGGTTTTTATAATATTATTGAACATTATACTTTAATGTTCATCCGAATATTCGTGTACCATTTTTTTAAATTTCCCGATTTTTTTTTGTTTTTTATATGCAACGAGGTTATATGTCACGTAGTGGGTGCATTTATATCCATGCCCTTTTTGATAAGATGAATACATATGCTTACATAAGCGTATAGACATAAATAACCATCAAAATTAGAGAAAAAGACCAAGATTTTGCTTTTCGGTTACTTATGAAATGTGAAAATGACCAAATAAATATGTAACACTAAAGGTATGTATAGTTTCATAATATCTAGAGGATTAACTTTCCTTTTTTGTTTATCAGCAAGAATTAACTTTCCATAATACCAAGATTTATCTTCCGTTTCTAATTTTGATCCTCGTATATATAAACATGACCATTTGATCCTTGATTTTGGACAGTGGGAGATACTTGGAGTAGAAAATCGATATAAATCAACGCAAAATGATTTGGATAATCATCTCGAAGATTTGAAGGAAAATCAAAAGCTCAAAAACTCCAAAGTCCATTTTGGGATCAATTGTCATCATCATCATCATCATGTATCATCCAAACATGTTCGAGTCTCATCATCATATCTTCGATATGACACCGAAAACCTCCGATAACGATTTGGGACTCACCGGGAGCCGAGAAGACGATTTCGAGACTAAGTCAGGCGCAGAAGTCACCATGGACAATCCTCTAGAAGAAGAGCTTCAAGATCCTAATCAACGTCCTAACAAAAAGAAGCGTTACCACCGTCACACGCAAAGACAGATTCAAGAGCTTGAGTCGTAAGAAAATTCTCCACTTGAAAAGATCCTTAATGTTTTTAAGTGGATTTAAGGACTAATTAATTTTGTTTGTTTGGTTTTAATCTTATAGGTTCTTTAAGGAATGCCCTCATCCAGACGATAAGCAAAGAAAAGAGCTGAGCCGCGAGCTATGTTTAGAACCTCTTCAAGTCAAGTTTTGGTTCCAAAACAAACGCACTCAAATGAAGGTATGTTGTATACTAATGCTAATTTTGATAATTGACTCATTATCTTCAAACTGATCATTTCTATGACTTAGCCCTTGATCATCAATGATATTGGTTTCTTTAATCATAAAAATCAAATGATCCTTGTAAGCCTAACTTTCTAATAGCTTACATAAATGACAAACCTTATATGGTTTTTCATTTTTAGTTGTTAGAATATTACTCCAAGATTATAATTTTGTTTTTTTTTAATCGTAGAGTATAATAAATATTCCAATTAATAAGCTTTATTATACTCTTAAGATCAAACATAAATAAGAGAAATTGTGTGATCTTTATAGGCACAACATGAGAGGCACGAGAACGCGATGCTGAAGTCAGACAACGACAAGCTCAGAGCAGAGAACAATAGGTACAAGGATGCTCTAGGCAACGCAACATGCCCAAACTGTGGTGGTCCTGCTGCTATAGGAGAAATGTCATTTGACGAACAGCATTTGAGGATCGAAAACGCTCGTCTACGTGAAGAAATCGATAGAATCTCTGGAATAGCTGCTAAATACGTAGGGAAGCCATTGTTGACTAACTCCTCGACTTTCTCTCAGCTCACTTCTTCTCACCATCTTCCCTCACGCTCGCTTGATCTTGAAGTTGGGAACTTTGGGAACAACAACAGTAGCCAGCCGGGTTTCGTAGGGGAAATGTATAACACAAGCGACATCTTGAGGTCGGTATCGATCCCTTCTGAGGCTGATAAGCCTATGGTTGTCGAGTTAGCTGTTGCAGCCATGGAGGAGCTTGTGAGGATGGCTCAAACTGGTGATCCCTTGTGGGTTTCAAGCGATAACTCGGTTGAGATACTCAAAGAAGAAGAGTATTTCAGAACGTTCCCTAGAGGAATTGGACCGAAACCTATCGGTTTGAGATCAGAAGCTTCAAGAGACTCCACGGTCGTCATAATGAATCACATCAATCTCGTTGAGATTCTTATGGATGTGGTATGTATCAATCTGTTTCCTTATAACTCGTATCTATCTCAAACTTCACCATACATTTTATCTTTTGGCTTGACACTTTTGATGTTCTCTCTTTGTATGTAGAATCAATGGTCTAGTGTGTTCTGCGGGATTGTGTCAAGAGCATTGACGCTTGAAGTTCTCTCAACAGGCGTTGCAGGAAACTACAACGGGGCACTACAAGTGGTATGAGACTTTAAGAAAAACCTATTTATCTGATTACTTGCTTTACAAGCTATTATCCTAAATCATGTGTATATCGATTTGTCTTGTGTTTGATCTTTGTATTTGCTGTTTGTAAAGATGACAGCAGAGTTCCAAGTACCGTCACCGCTCGTCCCGACACGTGAGAATTACTTTGTAAGGTACTGTAAGCAGCATAGCGACGGTATTTGGGCGGTTGTTGATGTCTCTTTGGACAGCCTAAGACCAAGTCCTATCACTAGAAGCAGAAGAAGACCCTCTGGTTGTCTGATTCAAGAATTGCAAAATGGTTACTCCAAGGTAAATATAAAGGGCTAAATTGATAATTATTAAAAATTACTGTATGTGATTGAATATTTGAAAATAAGAGAATTGGCATTTGTTAAAAGGTGACATGGGTAGAGCACACGGAGGTGGATGATGGATCGGTTCACACAATGTATAAACCGTTGGTTAATACCGGTTTAGCTTTCGGTGCGAAACGTTGGGTGGCTACACTCGACCGCCAATGCGAGCGGCTCGCCAGTTCCATGGCCAACAACATTCCAGCCGGTAATCTCTCCGGTAAGTTTACCCTCAAACCGCCTAATCTTGATGGGCCATTTTGATCCATTTCTAAATTCAGCGACTAAATTGAAAAAGAGTAATTACTTATTGGTCCTTTTACTTTTTTGAAATTATGAACAGTGATAACGAGTCCTGAAGGGAGGAAGAGCATGCTGAAACTGGCGGAGAGGATGGTGATGAGCTTCTGCAGCGGAGTCGGCGCGTCGAATGCACACGCCTGGACGACATTGTCCACCACAGGATCCGACGACGTCCGTGTCATGACCCGTAAGAGCATGGATGATCCGGGAAGGCCTCCCGGAATCGTCTTGAGCGCCGCTACTTCTTTCTGGATCCCTGTGGCTCCCAAACGAGTCTTCGATTTCCTCAGAGACGAAAACTCCAGAAGCGAGGTAAGCCAAATCAAAAAAAAAAAAAAAACCCTTTTCGTTTCTCGATCGAAAGTTTGTAACTTTGCGTTTGAATTTGGCAGTGGGACATACTTTCGAACGGAGGTTTGGTTCAAGAAATGGCTCATATCGCAAATGGTCGTGATCCTGGAAACTCTGTCTCCTTGCTCCGAGTTAATGTAAGAAATCTTTTCTTCCTACGAAATTCTCGAGGTTGTTTTTGCGTTCTTGTTTTGATAATCTTTCTTGATTTTAATTTTGTTAAACAGAGCGGAAACTCAGGGCAGAGCAATAATATGTTGATCTTGCAAGAAAGCTGTACGGACGCGTCAGGATCGTATGTGATATACGCACCGGTTGATATAATGGCTATGAACGTTGTTTTAAGCGGCGGCGATCCAGATTACGTGGCTTTGTTACCATCCGGGTTTGCTATATTGCCTGACGGCTATGGCAGAGAAGGAGTAGGAAGTTCCGGTGGTGCCGGTGGTGGAGCTGAAGGAGGAGGAGAGGGAAGTAATATCGAAGTGGTGAATAAAGGGAGTGGTTGCGGTTCACTACTCACGGTAGCGTTTCAGATACTTGTTGACTCTGTTCCAACCGCTAAACTCTCTCTCGGGTCAGTGGCTACAGTCAACAGTCTGATCAAATGCACAGTGGGGCGGATCAAAACCGCTGTGGCCGGCGACGGAGGAGCTTGATCGAAGTTTTTTTCAGGTAAGCAATTTTCTCTTTATTACCTTGTTTATTTGAATAGTCACATTTTCTTGATTTGTTTGTTTTGGTTTGTATGTCTACAGAAGTAAAAGAGGGAGGAGAAAAAAAGAGGGGTTTAGGAGTTTTTCATGGTAATATTTGTGTCTTGTTTTTTATAGTCTTTTGAGATTCTCCAAAGGAAGTCAAGAACGCACCTTTTTGCGTTTAATCTCATTCCGCGTTTGTTAGCGGGATGGCCAAAAAAGAGGCTTGAGAAAGAAAGGGTAAAGAGGTTCGGGTATTGACTTCTGCTGGAGACCAAAAGAAAAAAAGAATCGGTTTGTTGTGGTTGTGGCGGTTTAGCGTTTTGTCTGTTATTATTTAATCATTCCCTAGCGAACATCTTAGCGTTTTGTGTTTTGCGTTTTGCGTTTTGTGTTTTGCGTCTACTGTCAAAGTGTATGCTACCCTTTGTTATTATTAAGCCACCTCTTTTGGTACTGATATTATAATATTGTCGTCGAAAATGTGTTTACTAGTTTTCGTTTGTTTATCAAATCTTGGGGAAAATTGCATAAAAATCCTAGGGAATCTTGGTTTCATAAAAAAATTCAACAAAAAAGGTGTTTTAACTCTGGTTGGTTAATACTAGAGAAAGTGAGAGTAAAATACATTTTCCACCTACTTTTTAACTCTAACTTGATCATCAATCCACACCCTAAATTTTGGATGTCCGAATTGAATGGCTACAAATCATATTCTAAACCCAAAATTGATTCATCAAATCACTTCACATCAACATAAATATTGGTGCATTGTATGTGGAGGCATATTCTATGTCACTCATAAATCCTTGTGTTTCACTGTTTGCCTTCTTCTCAAAATCGCGACAAAGATTAGATACATTGTTTTGTTTGAGAAGATCTTTAGTCAATTGGGACGGTAAGTTTTAATTTCTCTAAATTTCTGTAATACAAGTTTGTGTTCAACACTCAAAATTGCGTCATTTGCTAATTATTATAACTGTGTGTTTGCTTTCTGTTTAGTAATATAACGAAAATAACATCGAGGGTTTCATTTTGCCTTTAATAAAAACTTAGGTTTTAATTTACACCTAAGGATTTCTTATGTTTTCTTGTGGTGAAATGAAGATTTTTGGGTTTTTGTTTGCCATTATCTCCAAAACTTGAGATTGTCTTCTGCTTTTTACATCTCTTTCAATCTAATTAAAAGTATTTTTTTCTTCCAATTTTACATAAAAATAATGTGGTTTGTACTTTTATTGGCCAACAATGGCTACAATGATGTACCAACCATTTGTGGTATACAAGCTTTATCGCGCAGTCACGCTCTAATAATTTATAGATCGTTCTCAATTCTTTTAAGTCATTTTCTGTAGAAGTGACCCATTGTATAATAAAATTAATAAATTAGTTGATCATCCCCAAGAAACAAATAAAATTTTGTTGGTCCAACAAATCTAACATATACTTTTGCCGGTTTTCATCCATCATTATTTGACATAGACCTTTAAGTCGTTTTATCTGTAATTGTTTTATATCATTCCCAAGCGAACATCTTTGCGTTTGCGTCTACTGTCAAAGTGTATGCTGTTACTCCTTGTTATTAACTTATTATTAAGCCACTCTTCTGGTACTGGTACTGATACTACAATATAGTCGATGAAACTGTGTTTATTAGTTTTTGTTTGGTTATCACAACTTAAGACTGACTACTACTTTTCACATCTTTTTCAACCTCTTTCAAAATAATGAAAAGAATTTTCGAATTTTACATTAAAAAAAAAAAAAAAAAAAAAAATCAAGTGGTTTGTCCTTTTAATGCCCCAACAATGGCTACAATGATGGACCAATCATTTGTGATAGACGAGCTTCATCACGCTCTAATAATTTAGAGACATCGTTATCAGTTCTTTAAGTCATTGTTGATAGACGAAGTGACCCATGGTATAAAATTTCATTCCCAAGAAACAAATAATATTTTGTTGGTCCAACAAAATCTGACATACATACTATTGCCAGTTTTCATCCGTCAGGATTGTTAATTTTTCAAATCAAGAATAGCTTCTGAATTGGTGAAATATCATTATCAATCCAAAAGTGAACAAAGCCACTCATTTTCCTCTCTTTTTATACAACCTCTACTCTTGAGGCAAAACGAAACAAAAAATCTATACTTCTGAATCAGTGGAGACCAAATTCACCAATGTACTTTTCTCTGTTTCCACTTTGGTTCCTTAGGTTCAGCTTCATAACCTTGGTCTCATCATCAAGGATGTATAGCGATCATATCTCACTGAGAGAGATCAAAGCAGAAAATTTTACTTTCCCAAAAAAGTTCCTCTTTGGCACTGCTTCTTCTGCTTACCAGGTTAATTATTCATCTTTCTATCACTTCAATACTCAGTTAAAAATCTTTATTTTCTTGACACTAGTTTTGTCTGCTCTTACGGTATGTATATTCAGTATGAAGGAGCTTACATAACGGACGGCAAAACCCTAAGCAATTGGGACGTTTTCACAAACATCACTGGTTAGAGTTTTGTGATCTAAAAAAAAGTTTCAAATTTTTAGGGTTTTGTTCCCATTCTTGTCGCTCAAGCCACCATAATAAACTTTGTCCATTTACTTTTTATGTCATTTGTATAGGAAAAATCTCAGATGGAAGCCATGGGAATGTCGCTGTGGATCATTACCATCGATATCCGGTAAGCTAAATGTAAATCCATAAGTTACATATCGATTTTACTCCTGATCTTTACATGGATGAACAGGAAGATTTGGATCTAATGGAAGATCTTGGAGTTAATAGCTATCGATTTTCTTTATCATGGGCTCGGATTCTTCCAAGTAAGACTCTTGTAATTTCTTTGTTTGATCTCTCTTGATCGAATCCTTTTTCAGTCTTTTTTTTGTGTGTTTTCAGAGGGAAGATTTGGAGATGTGAACATGGAAGGGATTTATCATTACAACAGAATGATCAATGCTATTCTCGAAAGAGGTAACAATTGACAGATTTTCTCTAGACCAAGAAGAAGATAAAAATAAATAAATTAGCTCAATGATTGTCAGGGATGGAGCCATTTGTGACGATGACACATTACGTCATTCCTCAAGAACTCGAACTTAGATACGAAAGTTGGCTAAATCCTGAAATCCGGTAACTATACACACACACTGGCACACATGTTACGCGTAGTAGCCTAGTAGATACGTAGACTGATTGACTTAAAAAAATATAATAATAATAATAACAATAATAATTGTTGTTTTTCAGGGAAGATTTTGAGCATTACGCGAAGATTTGCTTTCGATACTTTGGGAATAGAGTTAAATTCTGGGCTACGTTTAACGAACCAAACGTTCAAGTGATTTTGGGTTACCGGAAAGGGACTTACCCGCCATCACGTTGCTCCAAGAATTTCGGAAACTGCACACGTGGAGACTCCTACAGAGAGCCACTTGTCGCTGCTCACAACGTTATCCGTTCGCATCTAGCCGCCGTCAATTTGTACCGGACAAAAATTCAGGTAAAATTATAAAAACGGCCAGAAATTTCAGAACGGTTCATTTTTAAAATTTGGTTTCGTTTATATAGGAAAAACAGAGAGGAAATATCGGTATTGTTATGAACGCAATCTGGTTTGAACCGGTTAGTGATTCTTTAGCTGATAGATTAGCTACTGAGAGAGCTCAAGCTTTCTATCTGACTTGGTAAGCCGGATCGGTTTAAATTTTTGGTTCCCATCTTAATCCATATACCGGAATTTAGAATCGGTTTAGAGTGTGAAACGCAGGTTCTTGGACCCGGTTGTGTTTGGAAGATATCCGAAAGAAATGCAAGAAATTCTTGGAGAAGATCTTCCAAAATTTACAAAAGATGATCTTAAAAGCTCCAAGAATGGATTAGACTTCATTGGGATTAATCAGTATACAAGCAGATACGCAAAAGACTGCATGCATTCCACATGTGAACCGGGCAAAGGAGGTTCAAAATCAGAAGGGTTCGTCAATTCAAACGCTCTAAAAGACGGTTTAACTTTAGGAGAACCGGTATGTAGACTGACCAAATGATACTAGAAACCAGAAACAATCGAATTCTGAAACATTTTTGAGATGAAAAGTTGTCTGGTTTTGGTAATCATGCAGACCGGAGTTAATTGGTTTAATGTTTATCCTCAAGGAATGGAAGAGATGTTGATGTATGCAACAGAGCGATACAAAAACATTCCAATTGTATGTAACAGAAAACGGTAAGCATGAGGCACATATACCGTCTAGTTTCATGGGCTTCCATTAAATATTACTAAAAGCCTTTTCATGTGAAATATTATTTCCTTCGTGCGGTTTAACGAGAAGTTAATCTTCCTCGGTGTTTTTGTAGGTTTTGGTGAAAATAGTACCGGAGTATTATTAAATGATTACCGGAGAGTAAATTTCATGACTGACTATCTAGATGCATTAAAAAGAGCAATGAGGTAATTAACAAGGCTTTAATTTTCACAAAAAACTCAAATCTGTCTTGATTCTAAAACCCTAAAGCTAATGGTGAAAACAGGAAGGGAGCAGATATAAGAGGATATTTCACTTGGTCTTTACTGGACAACTTCGAGTGGGTATCTGGTTATACCATAAGATTCGGTCTATACCACGTCGACTTCGACACTCAAGAGAGAACCCCAAGACTCTCGGCTTCTTGGTACAAGAACTTCATTTTCCAGCACAAAGCGCAATGCAAAGATGATGATGCCTGAAACAATAAGCAAGACCCATATTGTTGTTCTTGTCTTTCTTGTTTAATGCTTCAATAAATCATGAAGCTAGGAAAGTAATGTCATAGAAAGCTGTTTTTGTTAAAAATAACCAAGACACTTTCGTACCTTAAAATATTATAACAAAAAATATGAAAAAAAATTATTCACCTCTCATTTGCCGAGGCAAGTTTTAGATAAGATCATGAACTATTAGTGTTTTCATCTTGAGAGAGAAAACAGATTTTCAGATCTTGAGAGCTAAAAAGGTTGTTACAAGATGTACATACTATACTCTAATTAATCTAAACCGTATGTAACCAGTATAAACTGTTGAATTCGAGATAGCATTCGTTAAGACGGGCTATCTTAGATGTGAGTTTAGGAAACTGGAACGCTTAATTCGACTCTTAGATTATCAAGAAGGTTACAAGAAAGCGATCTCGCTAACAAGCCTAGCGAGATTATGATGGTGAACAAGAGGATAGAGTAAAAGCTAATGTGAAAGCCTAGTGATTCTAGATGATTTCGGATCCCTCTCCCCATGGGGGGTCTTCAATATATAGTGTTGATAAGTCGGCCGAATGATGAATATTCTCCTTCAGGCGAGATGGAAAACTTCCTCTTTTGCGATATGGAAAATCCCTCTTGTTTTTGGATCTTTTTCCATTCTTTAAGTCGGCATGAAGATTTATTTACATTTCTCCATGGATTGTGCCTTTCTCTTCAAGTCTTGCCTTTTTCTTGAAGATGTTAGGCCTAAAATCGGATTGGGCTTTGTAACTTTACTAATGATGACGGGCTCAGGGAAATGTGCTAATTTCTCCTCTAACATAAACCGGACATTAAACCATACCGCACTATACATGAATTATGAACAAGTATGCGTCTATATACAAGCTATTTTTTTTGCTAAAAATATACTCCACCATGGGGTCAATGGAGTCACAACTTCAAAGAAGCGCTCTCCATCATTATCGTCCCACCAGATTTAACAAGCCTGAAGACCGATTCGTACCCTCGCTCGGTTTCTTTCCATGCGGGCCATGCCTGCCAAGTGTCAACCACTGGTTCGAGTCCTTTGTCTACTACTGGCCCGCTTGTATTCAATGCGGTTTGTCCTTTTTTCATAATACATCTATATATGGCTAAAATGATGTATTAATCAATAATCATTTAGCTTTGCCACGTTTTAATAATCTAAAAATATCGTTGTCGCTCCTTGCCATGGTTTAGATTTAACGATTAATCTTTGCCAAGGAACGCCATCTTTTTTTGGTCCGAGAGTTCTATCATAATATTTGTCAATTTCCATCCGTCAAAATTTTAAATTCTCAAATAATAAAAGTATCTGAATGAAGTATCAACCTAAAACTAAACGGGAACATAGCCACTCATTTTTTGCTTTTTTATATAGAGCCTCTGTTTTCAACAAAAACATAACGTGTACAGTGTACTAATTGAATCAAGAATTTTTATATTTTGGGTATTTAGTTTTTTTGGTTTTTTTTTTGGGGTATTTAGGTTCGCTCTAAACAACTTTTTATAACTGAAAGATGCATTGACGCCTGAAACAAAAAAGGAAGAAGACCCATATTGTTATCAAGTTGTCTTTCTTGTTTGATGCTTCAATAAAGCATGAAGCTAGGGAAGCAATGTAAATATGTAATAGAAAGCTGTTTTGTGCAAATAAGTTCCAATAAACAAGACACTTTCACAATTAACATGGCTTATAATATTGTAACAAGTAACAACAAATAAATTATTCACCTCTCATTTGCCGAGGCAAGTTTTAGATAAGACCATCAACATCAGGACGTGTTTCCATCTTCACCATGGAGTCACGGCTTGTAGAAACGCTCTCCATCATTATTGTCCCAGGAGATTTGACTAGCTTAAAAGACCGATTCCTACTCTCGCTCGGCTCCTTTCCATGCACCGATGCACGTCAACCGGTTCTGGTCCCTTTTCTACTACTAGCCCGCTTCTCGACGAGCTTGGTGGAACATCTTCCAACATTCTACAGAACAATGGAAAACAACTTCTTGAACGGTCTCCACATGGCTATTTCACTACAAATCAAAGAAGTATCGAACTTAACATAAAAATAAACATTGCGGTTTGTCTTTTTTGAATACAGTTATATATGGCTAAAACGATGTATACCAATAATTTAGATTTAAATTGTCACGTTTTAAATAATTTAAAATATCGCTGTCGGTTGGTACTTTCCAAGCTTATAGTCATATTCTGTTGAAGTCAGGTGACCCATGCATGTGTCATGATTTAGATTTAACGATTAATCTTGCCAAGGAACACACTATTATCTTTTTGTACGAAATCTAACATTATTGAATTTCGAAATCAAACGGTGAAATATCTTCTAACCAATGGAACATATCCACTCATTTTCCTTTTATATATAGCCTCTGTCTTCAACAAAAAATAATAAAAACAACTAATAGTTTCTAAATCAATGGCGACCAAATCATCAATGCACCTTTCTATGTTTCCACTTCGGTTCCTCTGCTTCATCATAATAACATTGGTTTCGCCATCGTCATCAACACTGAGAGAGATTAAAACAAAAGAAAATTTTCGTTTCCCAAAAGACTTCCTGTTTGGCACTGCTTCTTCTTCTTACCAGGTTCTTAATTATTCTTTTTTTTGTCTTTTACTTCATTTCTTAATGAAAACTCGATTTTTATCCTTATTTTTCTGTGCTAGTGTGAAGGAGCTTACTTAACCGACGGCAAAGCTCTAAGCAATTGGGACGTTTTCACAACCATCCCTGGTTACATCTCATGACTCTCTCTTTGTGAATTGTGATCCAAGCTTTTCTTAAAATGTTCAAACTTATAAAAGATAAAAAAAGAGAGAATAAAACTATATATACATATGTGTGTCAATATATAGGAAAAATCGACGATGAAAGCAATGGAAAAGTTGCCGCTGATCATTACCATCGATATCCGGTAAAATTGTAAAACTATCTATTAATCTATGCATCGATCTGTTTCGATACAAATCTCTAAATAAGTGTCTAGCAAGTAAAAGCTGTGTCATGTTTCACCTGAACAGGAAGATTTGGATCTGATGAAAGATCTTGGAGTTAATAGCTATCGGTTCTCTTTATCATGGGCTCGGATTCTTCCAAGTGAGAAATCTTGTTTCTCTCTATATCAAACTCTCTTTCAATCTTTAAAAAAAAAAATATATATTTTGTGTGTGTTTGCAGAGGGAAGATTTGGAAATGTGAACATGAAAGGTATTGATCATTACAACAGAATGATCAACGCTGTTCTTGAAAGAGGTAATAAAAATTGATATATTTTCTCAAGACTAAGGATTAAAAGAAGCAAACTTAAGGTCAATAATTATCAGGGATGGAGCCATTTGTGACGTTGACACATTACGACGTTCCACACGAACTCGAACTAAGATACGGAAGTTGGCTAAGTCCTCATATCCGGTAAGTATAAGTATGTGTACACTTAGATATACTGAAACACTGAAACAAAAGAAAAAGAAAACAGAGATTTGTTTTCTTGTCTCTCAGGGAAGATTTCGTTCATTACGCAGAGATTTGCTTCCGATACTTTGGGGACAGAGTTAAGTTCTGGACTACGTTCAACCAACCAAACGTTCAGTTGATTTTGGGTTACCGGAAAGGGATGCATCCGCCATCACATTGTGCCAACTATTTCGGAAACTGCACACGTGGAGACTCCTACAAAGAGCCACTTGTCGCTGCTCACAACATTATCCGGTCACATCTAGCCGCCGTGTATTTATACCGGATGAAATATCAGGTAGCCTAACCAAACCGTACCGGATATTTCAAAATGGTTTTCATCAAATTTGGTTTCTGAATAAACCGTTTTAAACTTTTTTTAGGAACAACAAAGAGGAAAGATCGGTATAGTTATGAACTCGATCTGGTATGAACCGGTTAGTGATTCCTTAGCAGATAGATTAGCTGCTGAGAGAGCTCAAGCTTTCTACTTGACTTGGTAAGCTAGATGGTTTAAAACTTGTGATTTCTCATCTTAACCATCAGCCTGTTAACCATATACATGGGCGTTCGGTTATTTTCGGGTTGGGTTTAGTTCGGTTATTAAGTATAGAAATCTATATTGGGTATTTTCGGTTCAGTACCATCTAGTTTGGTTCTTCCGGACGGGCTATTATGCCAAGGGCTAATGGGAAGAGTGTGAAAAATGCAGGTTCTTGGACCCGGTTGTGTATGGAAGATATCCGAAAGAATTGCATGATATCGTTGGAGAAGATCTCCCTGAATTCACAACAGATGATCTCAAACTCTCCAAGAATGGATTAGACTTCATTGGGATAAATCAGTACACAGGCGAATACGCGCAAGACTGTCTGCATTCCGCATGTGAACCGGGAAAAGGAGGTTCGAAAGGTGAAGGTTTCGTCAATACAAACGCTCTTAAAGACGGTTTAGCTTTAGGAGAACCGGTATGTATACTAGACCATATATGAAATTGTAAAAACCATTATTCTAAAACATTTTTGAGTTGTTTTGTTTTGTTTTTGGTAATGGTGATGCAGACTGGAATAAGTTGGTTTCATGTTTATCCTCAAGGAATGGAGAAGGCGTTGATGTACGTATCAGAGCGATACAAAAACATTCCATTGTATATAACAGAAAACGGTAAGCATGAGGCCAAGACTGTCTTTTGAGTCTCTTCAGTTCTGGTGATAACTTTTTGATCTGATCACTTATCGCAGGTTTTAGTGAGAACGGTACCGGAATATCGCTAAACGATCACCGGAGAGTGAAGTTCATGAGTAACTACTTAGATGCACTCAAAAGAGCAATGAGGTAAATAATGCTTCAACTTTCAGAGAAAGCTCAGATATGTCTTGATTTTAAAATCCTAGAGCTAATGGTAAACACAGGAAAGGAGCAGATGTAAGAGGATATTTCACATGGTCTTTACTAGACAGCTTCGAGTGGTCATTCGGTTATACCTTAAGATTCGGTCTCTACCACGTCGATTTCGATACTCTAGAGAGAACCCCGAGACTCTCAGCTTCTTGGTACAAGAACTTCATTTCCAAGAACAATGCTCAATCCAAAGATGCTGATGCCTAAAACAAAAAGGAAGAAGACCTATATTGTTATTGTTGTCTTTCTTGTTTGATGCTCCAACAAAGCAGGAAGCTAGCAAAGTAATGTAATAGAAAGCTGCTTTGTGAAAATAAGTTCCTGTAAACAAGACACTTTTATAGTTTTATACCATGGCTTGTAATATTATAATATAAAAAATTATTCACCTCTCATTTGGTTAGGCAAGTCTTAGATACGCTTATCAACATCAGGACGTATTTTTCCATCTCCATCATTTTCCTCGCACGAGCTTTGACAAGCTTGAAGACCAATTCCTACCCTTGGTTCCTTTCCGTGCCTGTCAAGCCATGCATTCAGCAATAACGGTTTCCTTTACCAAGCCCAGTGGCGTGAACGGTAAGAAACAGCGTTCCATCAAACAATACAACAACACTGCCTCGCTTCTCGTCGGGCTTGGTGGAACAACTTTCAACGTTCGACAGAAAAATGGAAACAACCCATTGAACGGTCTCTCCGTGGCTATTTCAATATAATCCAAATTAAGTAATATCCGAGTTTTACATAAAAAGAAGCAATGGTTTTGACGTCCAACTATGGCTCAAATAATGTATCAATCATGTAGCTTCGTCAGTTGTCACGTATTAATAATGGATTAATTTAAAATATCAGTGTCGGTCCTTGCAAGGCTTAATTAATTTTCTGTAGACGTCAAGTGACCCATGTGCCCAATTTAACAATTAATCGCGCGCCTGCCAAGGAAGACAATATACTTATTTTTTGTTCAACAAATCTAACATATTATTTATCCATTTTCATCGGTAAAGGTTTTAAATTTTCAAATTAAAGGAAAAAAGTAGATGAATTATGGAAATATCTGTTATCAAAGGGAACATAACCTGTAATTGTTAATATGGACAATGGTGCATGAACTTTCCGTGTCCAAATGATTATGGATCCAACATGGACAATTGCATATGTCTAATTTCATTAATGGACAAATGCGGATATTGAGCTGTCCAACGAACCTAAAAAGCTAGGTCAAATCAATTTAGGGCAAACTTATTTCTCATAATCTAGAGTGAAAAGTTGATTTAATTTTTTTTTTACATGATCAAAAATCTGTTTTCTTTTGTCTAATGAACAATTCAGTTTAAATATATAGTCCATAATGAGCATGGTCTTTAATAGACACATATAATATGTAGTTGACACATATAACATTATTGGACGGAGTAAATGGACATAGACACCCATATTAACATATCTAACATAGCCACTCACTTTTGCTTTTTTTTTTTTTTTTTTTTTTTATATAAAGCCTCTGTCTTCAACAAAAACAAAAACAAAAATGTATAGTTTCTGAATCAATAGTGACCAAATCATCAATGTACCTTTCGATGTTTCCACTTTGGTTCCTATGCTTTATCATAATAACCTTGTTGTCGCCATCATCATCAACACGGTATGATGATCATATCTCACTGGGAGAGATTAACGAAGAAGAAAATTTCCATTTCCCAAAAGACTTCCTCTTTGGCACTGCTTCTTCCTCTTACCAGGTTCTTATATCTTCTTTTTCTTTTACTACCATTTCTTAGTGAAAACTATCCATTTTTAACACTACTTTTGTGTGCTAGCATGAAGGAGCTTACTTAACCGACGGCAAAGCTCTAAGCAATTGGGACGTTTTCACTGAGATCCCTGGTTACATCTCATGAAAATCTTTTGTGAATTGTGATCTAAGTGTTTCTAAAAAAGTTTTCCAATTTCTAAAAGAGAGAGAACAAAGATTTGTTTATATTTATGTGTGTGTGTGTCAATGTATAGGAAAAATCCATGATGGAAGCAATGGGAAGGTTGCTGCTGATCATTACCATCGATATCCGGTAAAAATATATTTATGCATCTGTTTCGATACAAATCTCTATATAACACTATAAGTGTCTACAAAGAAAAACGTGTGTGATGTTTTACGTGAACAGGAAGATTTGGATCTGATGAAAGATCTTGGAGTTAATAGCTATCGATTCTCTTTATCATGGGCTCGGATTCTTCCAAGTGGGAGATTTCTCTCTATATCAAACTCTCTCTTTCAGTCTTTTCAAAAACCTTTTTTTTGTGTGTGTTTGCAGAGGGAAGATTTGGAGATGTGAACATGGAAGGTATTGATCATTACAACAGAATGATCAATGCTACTCTCGAAAAAGGTACTAATTGGCAGATTTTCTTAAGACCAAGAAACAAGAAAAAAGGCAAAACCCAAATTAGCTCAATGATTCTCAGGGATGGAGCCATTTGTGACGTTGGCACATTTCGACATTCCTCAAGAACTCGAAGTTAGATACGGAAGTTGGCTAAATCCTCAAATCCGGTATAAATACACACATGCACACTTAAAAGGGGATTATTTGATTGATTTTTATAGCTAAGAATTGTTAAATTTATAAAGAGTTTATATTAGATTTGGAAAGAGTTTGTATATTTAGAAAATGAATCAAAATATTTTGTTATAATGAATTTTGAGAATCTAAAGTTAACAATGATTTTAATGGATTTATGAAATCGTTAAAAAACAAACTTTTTGAATAACAACATTATATTTTGTATGGACTTTGAAAATCACTAAACCATGTACAACTAAGATTAACTAAGACTGTTAGAATCTATAAACCAATAACAAATGTTTCTGAATATTTTAACAATTCTTAATAATCTATCTACCAATAAATATAATCCCCTTAGTTACATACTGATACACTGAAATAATTAAATGAACAAAAGTTGTTGTCTCTCAGGGAAGATTTCGTTCATTACGCAGAGATTTGCTTCCGATACTTTGGGGACAGAGTTAAGTTCTGGACTACGTTTAACGAACCAAACGTACAAGTATTGTTAGTTACCGGACAGGGAGTTCCCGCCATCACGTTGTTCCAAGCCTTTCGGAAACTGCACACGTGGAGACTCCGACAGAGAGCCACTTGTCGCTGCTCACAACATTATACCGTCACATCTAGCCGCCGTCAATATATACCGGATGAAATATCAGGTAACATAACCAAACCGTACCGGATATTTCAGAATGGTTTTGGTTCTTTTCTATAAACCGTTTTCGCTTTTTAGGAGGAACAAAGAGGAAAGATCGGTCTTGTTATGAGCGCGAACTGGTTTGAACCGGTTAGTGATTCTTTAGCAGATAGATTAGCTGCTGAGAGAGCTCAAGCTTTCTATTGACTTGGTAAGCTGGATCGGTTTATAGATTCTGGTTCCCATCTAAACAAAATACCGGATTTTAGAATTGGTAGTGTGTAAATGCAGGTTCTTGGACCCGGTTGTGTATGGAAGATATCCGAAAGAAATGCAAGAAATTCTTGGAGAAGATCTCCCTGAATTCACAAAAGATGATCTTAAAAGCTCCAAGAATGGATTAGACTACATTGGGATTAATCAGTACACAGGCAGATACGCGAAAGACTGTCTTCATTCCGCATGTGAACCGGGCAAAGGAGGTTCTAGAGCTGAAGGTTTTTGTCAATACAAACGCTCTTAAAGACGGTTTGGCTTTAGGAGAACCGGTATGTACACTATACCATATGTATTCATTACTCTGAAACATGTTTTTTTGTTTTTTTTGTAACAATGTGCAGACTAGTATAAGTTGGTTGAATGTTTATCCTCAAGGAATGGAGAAGGTGTTGATGTACGCAACAGAGCGATACAAAAACATTCCATTGTATGTACAGAAAACGGTAAGCATGAGGCCAAGACTGTCTGAGAGTCTCTGCAGTTATGGCGAGAAGTTTTGATCTGATCACTTTTGCAGGTTATGGTGAGAACATTACCGGAGCATTGTTAAACGATCACCACCGGAGAATAAAGTTCATGAGTAGCTACTTAGATGCACTAAAAAGAGCAATGAGGTAATAGTAATGCTTCAACTTCAGAGAAAATTATAAATATGTCTGATTCTAAAACCATAAGCTAATGGTAAACACAGGAAAGGAGCAGATGTAAGAGGATATTTCACATGGTCTTTACTAGACAACTTCGAGTGGGTATACGGTTATACCTCAAGATTCGGTCTCTACCATGTCGATTTCGATACTCTAGAGAGAACCCGAGACTCTCGGCTTCTTGGTACAAGAACTTCATTTTCAAGAACAGAGCTCAATCCAAAGATGCTGATGCCTGAAACAAAAACGAAGAAGACCCATATTGTCTTTTAGTTGTCCTTCTTGTTTGAGTCTTCAACAAAGCAGGGAAGTAATGTAGCAAAGTAATGTAATAGAAAGCTGCTTTCTGAAAATAAGTTCCTATAATCAAAGACACTTTCATACCATTGCTAATAATATTATAATACAAATATTATAATATTTGATCTTATATATATATTTTTTTTTTGCCAGCCATATAATTTTATTAAAAAAGCCCATTAAAATGGGCCCGAATACAGGAAGCAGAGTCTAACAACCCATTACAATTTAATTTCAGCCTTAATCTAATTACATGATAACCGATTAAGGAAAAACAGACATATGGGCACCACGTGTCGAGCGCTAGGGTTGAAGCTTAGGATGTCACACCGCCTCAATGTCTCCGGCACACCGCCTCGAGATTTCCGGCACCGTGAAATTCTTACAGAGTTGAGATATATTTTACATCTTCCCGGGATCATCAATCTCAAACATTGATTCCAAGTTCCTTCATGTAATTGATCCTGCTGCAATGAAAACCGTCGATTACCAGCCAGAAATTCACTAACTCTCTGCCATGAACAATCCGACTTTCCCCCGAAACGAGAAGCTCCGCCTTGAAGCCTATTCACCAGGCTAGAGCCTATTCACGAGGCTCAAGTTCGGCGAAGATATTACTCTCATATACTTGAAAAAGACTGATTAAGGTAAAAAGCGAGAAAGATTTGGTAGAAATCAAACGGGATTATAGCAATCAAAACAGAACTGCAGGAGGAAGAGAGAGCAAATCCGGACAAAGCCGGAAACAAAAACCGGTCATAGCTGGAGGGAAGATCCGAATTAGATCGGAAGAGAAAGTACGAAAAGATTAAAATTATACTATCAAACAAATCTCCGAAAAAGATCGGAGAAGCAAAAGAAAAGATCCTTGCGAGAGAATGTGTTCGCAAGAAGGAGCTTTTGGGTCACCCTGGACGCCTCTCGATTCTCAAGGACTATCAGAGACATGCTCAAGTTGAAGCCTTTGCTATCTACGTTTCTGAAGTGTGAAGTTGGAAACGGAACGGTCACAGCGTTCTGGTGGGATTCTTGGACAACTCTGGGACCGTTTATTGACTTTGTGGGCACGACAGGGCCTCGTATGCTACGCCTGAGATTGGATGCGCGTGCGGCTGATGCGGTGCAGCTTGGGAGCTGGCGACTCCCAAATGCAAGGTCGGATGCGGTGCAGGCTCTGCAAATCCATTTAACCGCCATCTCTCCTCCTCAAGCAGGCAGTGGAGAGGACACTTACCTTTGGCGCCTGCCCTCAGGGATTTATTCAAAGAACTTCTCCTCCAAGGGAACTTGGGAGCAGCTGAGAGTTCGATCGCTGCCAGTTAGCTGGGCTAAGACGGTCTGGTTCACTGAAGAGATTCCACGAGCCTCCTTCATCCTCTGGTTAGTGATCCTGAGAAGGTTGCCAACTCGAGATCGGCTTTTGAGCTGGGGAATGAATGTCCCGAAGAGTGCCCGCTTTGTACTTCTCACCAAGAATCTCATGACCACCTCTTCTTTGAGTGCCCGCTTTCTCAGGAACTCTGGCTCTTCTTTGCGTCGCGAATTTCAGGGCAGAGTCAACAGCCGCTGCTTCCATCCATTCTGGACACAATACTGCTTCCCCCGATTTCTACCTCGGCGCACACCACCACGCTGATGAGGTTGCTGCTACAAGTCACGGTCTACGCTCTGTGGAGAGAGCGGAATGCACGGATCTTTACCACAACGAACACGCCAATACATGCCTTGAAGGGTGTAGTGGACCGCACGGTTCGAGATCGTCTCCTTTCCTTCCCTTCGCTGGATGGCACTCCTTCTCTTCTAGAATCATATTTTGCTTGTATCTCATATCCGTTATGATAAACTTTGGTCTGTTCCACATGTGTGGGGTAAGTTTTTAGGTAAGTTTCTTTATCAGTTTGTAAATATTGTAACCCTTTACTTTTTGGTATAAATCTTAACATGGAAAACCAAAAAAAAAAAGATCCTTTCTCTCTCTCAAAAGTTTGGAGGAGAGAAGAGAGAGAAGGTCAATATTTGATCTTATATAATAAAAGACACTTTCATACCATTGCTAATAATATTATAATACAAATACTATTCACCTCTCATCTGCCGACGCAAGTTTTATATAAGATCATCAACATCAGGACGTGTTTTTCCATCTCCACCATGGAGTCACAGCTCACCGTCATTGTCCTCCCACGAGAATTGACAAGTTTGAAGACCGATTCCTACCCTCGGTTCCTTACCGTGCCTGTCAAGCCATTAGCCATGCATGCATTCAGAAATAATGGTTTCCGTTACCAAACAGACCGGATCAATTTTTCAACTCAAAAATGTTTCAGAATTCCCTGCTTCTCGTTGGGCTTGGTGGAACAACTTTCAACATTCGACAGAACAATGGAAACAACCTCTTGAACGGTCTCTTCGAGACTATTTCAATATAATCCAAATTAAGTAATATCCGAGTATAAAACCAAAAAAAAAAAAAAAAAAAAAAAAAAAATCCGAGTTTTGCATAGAAAGAAGCAACGGTAAGAAGCAATATGGCTAAAAAAATGTATCAATCATTTAGATTTGTCACGTATTTAATAATTTAAAATATCGCTGTCGGTCCTTGCAAGGCTAAATGTCATGTTCTGTAGACGTAGACGTCAAGTGATCCATGTGCCTATATGGCTATATAACAATTAATCGCGTGCCAAGGAACACCCTGTTTATTTCTGGTCCAACAAATCTAACATATTATTGCAAATTTTCAAAAAATTTAGTTCTCAAATTACAAAAGTAGTTTTACAAAAAAAAAAAAAAAAAAAAAAAAAAAAAAAAAATTACAAAAGTAGTTGAATGGTGGAAATATCTTTGATCAAAGGGAACATAGCCACTCATTTTTGCTTTTTTATATAGAGTCTCTGTCTTCAACAAACAAACAAGAAAAAGAGTGTATAGTTTCTTAAATCAATGGAGACCAAATCATCCGTGTACCTTTCTATGCTTCCACTTTGGTTCCTGTGTTTCATCATAATAATCTTGGTCTCACCAGCATCATCAACAAGGTATGATGACCATATCTCATTTAGAGCGATTAACAAAGAAGAAAAATTCCATTTCCCAAAAGACTTCCTCTTTGGCACTGCTTCTTCTGCTTACCAGGTTCTTATTTCTTCTTTTTCTTTTACTCCATTTCTTAGTGAAAACTCTTCATGTTTAACATTATACATTTGTGTGCTAGTATGAAGGAGCTTACTTAACCGACGGCAAAAGTTTAAGCAATTGGGACGTTTTCACTGAGATCCCTGGTTACATCTCATGAAACTCTTTTGTGAATTGTGATATAAGCTTTCTTAACAAAAAAAAAACTTCAAAAAGAGAAAGATAAAAGAAAAACTGTCTATGTATGTGTCAATGTCTAGGAAAAATTGAGGATGGAAGCAATGGGAAAGTTGCTATTGATCATTACCATCGTTATCCGGTACAAATAATTTCAAAATTTATCCATCTATATATAAGTGTCTAGAGAGAAAAAGTTGTGTGATGTTTTACTTTAACAGGGAGATTTGGATCTGCTGAAAGATCTTGGAGTTGATAGCTATCGGTTTTCTTTGTCATGGGCTCGGATTCTTCCAAGTAAGAATCTTGTTTTCTTTGTTTGATTGAATTCTTTTTCACTCTTTTTTTTTTGTAAATCATTTCGTGTTTGCAGGGGGCAGATTTGGAGATGTGAACATGGAAGGTATTAACCATTACAACAGAGTCATCAATGCTGTTCTCGAGAGAGGTAATTAAAATTAATATATTTTCTCAAGACCAACGATAAAAGAAGCAAACTTAGGTCAATGATTGTCAGGGATGGAGCCATTTGTGACGTTGACACATTACGACATTCCACAAGAACTCGAAGTTAGATACAGAAGTTGGCTAAGTCCTCAAATCCGGTAAGCACACACACATGTACACTTAGATTACTGATACACTAAAAAAAAAAAAAAGAAAAAAAGGCTGTTTTCTTTTCTTGCAGGGAAGATTTCGTTCACTATGCAGAGATTTGCTTCCAATACTTTGGGGACAGAGTTAAATTCTGGACCACGTTTAACGAACCAAACGTTCAAGTACTTAACAGTTACCGGACAGGGGAGTACCCGCCATCACGTTGTTCCAAGCCTTTCGGAAACTGCACACGTGGAAACTCCGACATAGAGCCACTTGTCGCTGCTCACAACATTATCCGCTCACATCTAGCCGCCGTCTATACATACCGGATGAAATATCAGGTAAACATAACCAAACCGTACCGGACATTTCCGAATGTTTTTCCTCAATTTTGGTTTCTATATAAACCGTTTTAACTTTCTTAGGAGGAACAAAGAGGAAAGATCGGTCTTGTGATGAGCGCGAACTGGTTTGAACCGGTTAGTGATTCTTTAGCAGATAGATTAGCAGCTGAGAGAGCTCTAGCTTTCTATTTGACTTGGTAAGCCGGATCGGTTTAAAGATTCTGGTTCCCATCTTAAATCAGAAACTGGAATTTAGAGTGTGAAATGCAGGTTCTTGGATCCGGTTGTGTATGGAAGATATCCANTGTGATGTTTTACGTGAACAGGAAGATTTGGATCTGATGAAAGATCTTGGAGTTAATAGCTATCGATTCTCTTTATCATGGGCTCGGATTCTTCCAAGTGGGAGATTTCTCTCTATATCAAACTCTCTCTTTCAGTCTTTTCAAAAACCTTTTTTTTGTGTGTGTTTGCAGAGGGAAGATTTGGAGATGTGAACATGGAAGGTATTGATCATTACAACAGAATGATCAATGCTACTCTCGAAAAAGGTACTAATTGGCAGATTTTCTTAAGACCAAGAAACAAGAAAAAAGGCAAAACCCAAATTAGCTCAATGATTCTCAGGGATGGAGCCATTTGTGACGTTGGCACATTTCGACATTCCTCAAGAACTCGAAGTTAGATACGGAAGTTGGCTAAATCCTCAAATCCGGTATAAATACACACATGCACACTTAAAAGGGGATTATTTGATTGATTTTTATAGCTAAGAATTGTTAAATTTATAAAGAGTTTATATTAGATTTGGAAAGAGTTTGTATATTTAGAAAATGAATCAAAATATTTTGTTATAATGAATTTTGAGAATCTAAAGTTAACAATGATTTTAATGGATTTATGAAATCGTTAAAAAACAAACTTTTTGAATAACAACATTATATTTTGTATGGACTTTGAAAATCACTAAACCATGTACAACTAAGATTAACTAAGACTGTTAGAATCTATAAACCAATAACAAATGTTTCTGAATATTTTAACAATTCTTAATAATCTATCTACCAATAAATATAATCCCCTTAGTTACATACTGATACACTGAAATTAATTAAATGAAAAGAGTTGTTGTCTTTCAGGGAAGATTTCGTTCATTACGCAGAGATTTGCTTCCGATACTTTGGGAACAGAGTAAAATTCTGGACTACGTTCAACGGACCATACGTCCAAGTCATTTGTAGTTACCGGACAGGGACTTCCCCGCCATCACGTTGTTCCAAGCCTTTCGGAAACTGCACACGTGGAGACTCCTACAGAGAGCCACTTGTCGCTGCTCACAACATTATACCGTCACATCTAGCCGCCGTCAATATATACCGGATGAAATATCAGGTAGATATCATATAACCAAACCGTACCGGATATTTCAGAATGGTTTTGGTTTCTTTTCTACATAAACCGTTATCCCTTTTTTTAGGAGGAACAAAGAGGAAAGATCGGTCTTGTTATGAGCGCGAACTGGTTTGAACCGGTTAGTGATTCTTTAGCAGATAGATTAGCTGCTGAGAGAGCTCAAGCTTTCTATTTGACTTGGTAAGCTGGATCGGTTTATAGATTATGGTTCCCATCTAAAAATAAAATACCGGATTTTAGAATAGGTAGTGTGTGAAATGCAGGTTCTTGGATCCGGTTGTGTATGGAAGATATCCGAAAGAAATGCAAGAAATTCTTGGAGAAGATCTCCCTAAATTCACAAAAGATGATCTTATAATCTCCAAGAATGGATTAGACTTCATCGGGCTTAATCAGTACACAGGCAGATACGCGAAAGACTGTCTACATTCCGCATGTGAACCGGGAAAAGGAGGTTCGAAAGCTGAAGGATTCGTCTATACAAACGCTCTTAAAGACGGTTTGGCTTTAGGAGAACCGGTATGTATACTATACCATGTGAAATTGTATAAACCATTCATTATTCTGAAACATGTTTTTTTTTTTTTTGTAACAATGGTGCAGACTAGTATAAGTTGGTTGCATGTTTATCCTCAAGGAATGGAGAAGGTGTTGATGTACGCAACAGAGCGATACAACAACATTCCATTGTATGTAGCAGAAAACGGTAAGCATGAGGCCAAGACTGTCTTGAAGTCTCTGCAGTTATGGCGAGAAGTTTTGATCTGATCACTTTTGCAGGTTATGGTGAGAACATTACCGTAGCATCGTTAAACGATCACCAGAGAATAAAGTTCATGAGTAGCTACTTAGATGCACTAAAAAGAGCAATGAGGTAATACTAATGCTTCAACTTCAGAAAAATTATAAATATGTCTTAATTCTAAAACCCTAAGCTAATGGTAAACACAGGAAAGGAGCAGATGTAAGAGGATATTTCACATGGTCTATACTAGACAGCTTCGAGTGGGTATACGGTTATACCTCAAAATTCGGTCTCTACCATGTCGATTTCGATACTCTAGAGAGAACCCCAAGACTCTCGGCTTCTTGGTACAAGAACTTCATTTTCAAGAACAGAGCTCAATCCAAAGAAGATGATGCCTGAAACAAAAAAGGAAGAAGACCTATATTATTAATTTTTCTTTGTTGTTTGATGCTTCAACAAAGCAGAAAAAGCTAGCAAAGTAATGTAATAGAAAGCTGCTTTCTGAAAATAAGTTCCTATAATCAAAGACACTTTCATACCATTGCTAATAATATTATAATACAAATATTATAATATTTGATCTTATATATATATTTTTTTTTTGCCAGCCATATAATTTTATTAAAGAGACCCATTTAAATGGGCCCGAATACAGGAAGCAAAGTCTAACAACCCATTACAATTTAATTCAGCCTTAATCTAATTACATGATAACCGATTAAGGAAAAACAGACACATGGCCACCACGTGTCGAGCGCTAGAGTTGAAGCTTAGGATGGCACGCCACCTCAATATCTCCGGCACACTGCCTCGAGATTTCCAGCACCGTGAAATTCCTACAGAGTTGAGATATATTTTACATCTTCCCGGAATCATCAATCTCAAACATTGACTCCAAGTTCCTTCCTGTAATTGATCCTGCTGCAGTGAAAACCGTCGATTACCAGCCAGAAATTCACTAACTCTCTGCCCTGAACAATCCGACTTTCCCCGTAACGAGAAGCTCCGCCTTGAAGCCTATTCACGAGGCTAGAGCCTATTCACGAGGCTCAAGTTCGGCGAAGATATTACTCTCATATACTTGAAAAAGACTGATTAAGGCAAAAAGCGAGAAAGATTTGGTAGAAATCAATCGGGATTATAGCAATCAAAACAGAACTGCTGGAGGAAGAGAGAGCAAATCCGGACAAAGCCGGAAACAAAAAAACAGTCATAGCCGGAGAGAAGATCCGAATTAGATCGGAAGAGAAAGTACAAAAAGACTAAAATTAAACTATGAAACAAATCTCCGAAAAAGATTGGAGAAGCAAAAGAAAAGATCCTTGCGAGAGAATGTGTTCGCAAGAAGGAGCTTTTGGGTCACCCCAGACGCCTCTCGATTCTCAAGGACTATCAGAGACATGCTCAAGTTGAAGCCTTTGCTATCTACGTTTCTGAAGTGTGAAGTTGGAAACGGAACGGTCGCAGCGTTCTGGTGGGATTCTTGGACAACTCTGGGACCGCTTATTGACTTTGTGGGCACGACAGGGCCTCGTATGCTACGCCTGAGATTGGATGCGCGTGTGGCTGATGCGGTGCAGCTTGGGAACTGGCGACTCCCAAATGCAAGGTCGGATGCGGTGCAGGCTCTGCAAATCCATTTAACCACCATCTCTCCTCCTCAAGCAGGCAGTGGAGAGGACACTTACCTTTGGCGCCTGCCTTCAGGGATTTATTCAAAGAACTTCTCCTCTAAGGGAACTTGGGAGCAACTGAGAGTTCGATCACTGCCTGTTAGCTGGGCTAAGACGGTCTGGTTCACTGAAGAGATTCCACGAGCCTCCTTCATCCTCTGGTTAGTGATCCTGAGAAGGTTGCCAACTCGAGATCGGCTTTTGAGCTGGGGAATGAATGTCCCCGAAGAGTGCCCGCTTTGTACTTCTCACCAAGAATCTCATGACCACCTCTTCTTTGAGTGCCCGCTTTCTCAGGAACTCTGGCTCTTCTTTGCGTCGCGAATTTCAGGGCAGAGTCAACAGCCGCTGCTTCCATCCATTCTGGACACAATACTGCTTCCCCCGATTTCTACCTCGGCGCACACCACCACGCTGATGAGGTTGCTGCTACAAGTCACGGTCTACGCTCTGTGGAGAGAGCGGAATGCACGGATCTTTACCACAACGAACACGCCAATACATGCCTTGAAGGGTGTAGTGGACCGCACGGTTCGAGATCGTCTCCTTTCCTTCCCTTCGCTGGATGGCACTCCTTCTCTTCTAGAATCATATTTTGCTTGTATCTCATATCCGTTATGATAAACTTTGGTTTGTTCCACATGTGTGGGGTAAGTTTTTAGGTAAGTTTCTTTATCAGTTTGTAAATTTTGTAACCCTTTACTTTTTGGTATAAATCTTAACATGGAAAACCAAAAAAAAAAAGATCCTTTCTCTCTCTCAAAAGTTTGGAGGAGAGAAGAGAGAGAAGGTCAATATTTGATCTTATATAATAAAAGACACTTTCATACCATTGCTAATAATATTATAATACAAATACTATTCACCTCTCATCTGCCGACGCAAGTTTTATATAAGATCATCAACATCAGGACGTGTTTTTCCATCTCCACCATGGAGTCACAGCTCACCGTCATTGTCCTCCCACGAGAATTGACAAGTTTGAAGACCGATTCCTACCCTCGGTTCCTTACCGTGCCTGTCAAGCCATTAGCCATGCATGCATTCAGAAATAATGGTTTCCGTTACCAAACAGACCGGATCAATTTTTCAACTCAAAAATGTTTCAGAATTCCCTGCTTCTCGTTGGGCTTGGTGGAACAACTTTCAACATTCGACAGAACAATGGAAACAACCTCTTGAACGGTCTCTTCGAGACTATTTCAATATAATCCAAATTAAGTAATATCCGAGTATAAAACCAAAAAAAAAAAAAAAAAAAAAAAAAAAAAATCCGAGTTTTGCATAGAAAGAAGCAACGGTAAGAAGCAATATGGCTAAAAAAATGTATCAATCATTTAGATTTGTCACGTATTTAATAATTTAAAATATCGCTGTCGGTCCTTGCAAGGCTAAATGTCATGTTCTGTAGACGTAGACGTCAAGTGATCCATGTGCCTATATGGCTATATAACAATTAATCGCGTGCCAAGGAACACCCTGTTTATTTCTGGTCCAACAAATCTAACATATTATTGCAAATTTTCAAAAAATTTAGTTCTCAAATTACAAAAGTAGTTTTACAAAAAAAAAAAAAAAAAAAAAAAAAAAAAAAAAATTACAAAAGTAGTTGAATGGTGGAAATATCTTTGATCAAAGGGAACATAGCCACTCATTTTTGCTTTTTTATATAGAGTCTCTGTCTTCAACAAACAAACAAGAAAAAGAGTGTATAGTTTCTTAAATCAATGGAGACCAAATCATCCGTGTACCTTTCTATGCTTCCACTTTGGTTCCTGTGTTTCATCATAATAATCTTGGTCTCACCAGCATCATCAACAAGGTATGATGACCATATCTCATTTAGAGCGATTAACAAAGAAGAAAAATTCCATTTCCCAAAAGACTTCCTCTTTGGCACTGCTTCTTCTGCTTACCAGGTTCTTATTTCTTCTTTTTCTTTTACTCCATTTCTTAGTGAAAACTCTTCATGTTTAACATTATACATTTGTGTGCTAGTATGAAGGAGCTTACTTAACCGACGGCAAAAGTTTAAGCAATTGGGACGTTTTCACTGAGATCCCTGGTTACATCTCATGAAACTCTTTTGTGAATTGTGATATAAGCTTTCTTAACAAAAAAAAAACTTCAAAAAGAGAAAGATAAAAGAAAAACTGTCTATGTATGTGTCAATGTCTAGGAAAAATTGAGGATGGAAGCAATGGGAAAGTTGCTATTGATCATTACCATCGTTATCCGGTACAAATAATTTCAAAATTTATCCATCTATATATAAGTGTCTAGAGAGAAAAAGTTGTGTGATGTTTTACTTTAACAGGGAGATTTGGATCTGCTGAAAGATCTTGGAGTTGATAGCTATCGGTTTTCTTTGTCATGGGCTCGGATTCTTCCAAGTAAGAATCTTGTTTTCTTTGTTTGATTGAATTCTTTTTCACTCTTTTTTTTTTGTAAATCATTTCGTGTTTGCAGGGGGCAGATTTGGAGATGTGAACATGGAAGGTATTAACCATTACAACAGAGTCATCAATGCTGTTCTCGAGAGAGGTAATTAAAATTAATATATTTTCTCAAGACCAACGATAAAAGAAGCAAACTTAGGTCAATGATTGTCAGGGATGGAGCCATTTGTGACGTTGACACATTACGACATTCCACAAGAACTCGAAGTTAGATACAGAAGTTGGCTAAGTCCTCAAATCCGGTAAGCACACACACATGTACACTTAGATTACTGATACACTAAAAAAAAAAAAAAGAAAAAAAGGCTGTTTTCTTTTCTTGCAGGGAAGATTTCGTTCACTATGCAGAGATTTGCTTCCAATACTTTGGGGACAGAGTTAAATTCTGGACCACGTTTAACGAACCAAACGTTCAAGTACTTAACAGTTACCGGACAGGGGAGTACCCGCCATCACGTTGTTCCAAGCCTTTCGGAAACTGCACACGTGGAAACTCCGACATAGAGCCACTTGTCGCTGCTCACAACATTATCCGCTCACATCTAGCCGCCGTCTATACATACCGGATGAAATATCAGGTAAACATAACCAAACCGTACCGGACATTTCCGAATGTTTTTCCTCAATTTTGGTTTCTATATAAACCGTTTTAACTTTCTTAGGAGGAACAAAGAGGAAAGATCGGTCTTGTGATGAGCGCGAACTGGTTTGAACCGGTTAGTGATTCTTTAGCAGATAGATTAGCAGCTGAGAGAGCTCTAGCTTTCTATTTGACTTGGTAAGCCGGATCGGTTTAAAGATTCTGGTTCCCATCTTAAATCAGAAACTGGAATTTAGAGTGTGAAATGCAGGTTCTTGGATCCGGTTGTGTATGGAAGATATCCGAAAGAAATGCAAGAAATTCTTGGAGAAGATCTCCCTGAATTCACAAAAGATGATCTTAAACTCTCCAAGAATGGATTAGACTACATTGGGATTAATCAGTACACAGGCAGATACGCAAAAGACTGTCTACATTCCGCATGTGAACCGGGCAAAGGAGGTTCTAGAGTTGAAGGTTTCGTCAATAATCACGCTCTTAAAGACGGTTTAGCTTTAGGAGAACCGGTATGTAGACTATATACCATATGAAAGTAAGAATTTTTTTTTGCAGAAACCATTTTTGAGTTGTTTGTTTGTAATGATGGTGCAGACTAGTATAAGTTGGTTGAATGTTTATCCTCAAGGAATGGAGAAAGTGTTGATGTACGCAACAGAGCGTTACAAAAACATTCCATTGTATGTAACAGAAAACGGTAAGCATGAGGCCAAAGACTGTCTGAGAGTCTCTGCAGTTATGGAGAGAAGTTTTGATCTGGTCACTTTTGCAGGTTATGGTGAGAACAGTACCGGAGCATTGTTAAACGATCACCGGAGAATAAAGTACATGAGTAGCTACTTAGATGCACTAAAAAGAGCAATGAGGTAAATAATGCTTCAACTTTCATACAAAATTTAAATGTCATTGGTTCTAAAACTCTAAACCTAATGGTAAAAACAGGAAAGGAGCACATGTAAGAGGATATTTCACATGGTCTTTACTAGACAACTTCGAGTGGGTATATGGTTATACCTTAAGATTTGGTCTGTACCATGTTGATTTCGATACTCTAGAGAGAACCCCGAGACTCTCAGCTTCTTGGTACAAGAACTTCATTGTCAAGAACAGAGCTCAATCCAAAGATGATGATGCCTGAAACAATAAGCAAGACCACCATATTTTATTGTTTGATTCTTCAATAAAGCAGCAATATATGTCATAGCTGTTTTATGAAAACAGTTCCAATAAACATTTCCATTCCTTATAATATAAAAACGTTCTTAACCTCTCATTTGCAGAGGCAAGTGTTCGAAAAGATCATCTCCACCACGGAGTCCCAGCTTCATAGAAATGCTCTCCATCATCATCCTCCCATGAGATTTGACAAGCTTGAAGACCGATGCCTACCTTGGGTTCCTTCCCATGGATATCAAACCATTCAGCAACAGCGGTTTCCTTATCGTTCTCCTCCATTTCTTGATGCTTCTTTGCTTTCCCATAAGGGTTGATCCCAGGGTTCACCATCTCCGCTATTGCAGCTGGCATGTACATAGAGTCACCAACAACCGGTGACCCACAAGCTGCAAGCTGGGCCCGGATCTAACAAACAAACACCATTCATGATGATCCCAAGTCCCAACATATGCAGATGAGATTCATGTATTATGACGGAGAAAGTACTGATGAAACCAACCTGATGAGTCTTTCCTGTTAAAAGGTTTATTGTACACTCGTAAGCAAATTCTTTTGAAGGCCATCCACAGTCTTCAATATCATGTTTCTTCTCAGTAGCTGCGTCGGGCCATGGTATCTTCTTGCATTCTAAGATCTCAAGTTGACACAAGTGCCAGCCTTTGATTAAATCTGCATCTCAAAGAACATTCACATTGTTAAGAAAATATTCCATTTCATGTTCTGATGATTCTTGACAATATCAAAACCGAAGTTACCTTCGGAAACGAGTCTTGGAGCTCTATTAATAGGGCGCATATAATGTGAGATGATTCCACTGGGAAGAGGTGCCGCAGCAAGAGCACGATAAAGCTTCTTTACTTCTTTATTCTTGAAAAGATAGAAAAAAACAATGACATATTTCAGCAAAACGTCTTCTTGTTTTTGCAGTACCAACAAAATAGTGGCAAGCAGAGCACACTCACTTTTATTTTCGTGTGGAAGACGGAACAGTACTCTTTTGTTTTAGCAAAGACAACACTGTCGAGAAAGAACAAAAACCAATGAGACCTAGTCGCTTATACATGCTAAATCAACTAAGTTCAAAGCATGAACAGGACTAGTACCAGCCTTCTGTGCAATTATCAATCTGATGTGTTGTTTTCAATGATTCTGGCAAATCCAATGCACGTGAGGCAAACGTGGCACAAGTCTCTTCAATGTTATCCATTGTTCCCCCAACCTGACAAAATAGTCAATAAGGATCAACACACTGAATTTCTGAGCATGAAAAACAACTCAAGCTTTTGTGAGGAGTTGAAGAACGAAAAAAGTTCAAATCACCATTATGACATAATGAATAAAACTAGTCCAACTACATTCACAAGATGAAGTAAGTTCTTTTACAATATTTCTAATGCAACTGTAAGTGGTCAAGAACATTGAGAAGAAAGTCTTTTAATGGATGAATTACATACCGTAGTGCCTGCAGGTTTATCCAAAACAACATAAGAGTCAGCCACAGCAACAACCCTTGACTTCCAATCAATTTCATAACACCTGATTAAAAAAAGACCCTCATGTCATTTAAATTACCACCAAGCTTTCAATTTCTAAAACACATTTCTTACAATGTGTATTACCTTGGGGAGCGTTTTGGGTGAACGTGCACACGCAGGTAAGTTCCAGCTTCTACACACTGATCTCCATGTGTCACACGAAACGTTTTCTGAGCTTCTCTAACAGTTTTTCCTTTGATGGAAGGTCTCTTCTTTAGTACAGAAGGAGAGGTTACTTCTTCAAACAGTTTAACTTGCTCAGGAGTCGCAGTTGGTGGAGGTTTAGGGCACACAAGAGCGTAATGCACAGCTCCAAACTGGATAAGATCTGCAACATACCTTCACAGAATGAAATTTTTTATGTACTCACATTCCTAAACATATGAGATCTTTACACTGTTTTGTAGAAGAATAGTACTTACAAAGGTGGAAGATCCAATTGTTTAGAGATAAAATCAGCCACAAGAACGTCTTCTAAGACAACCATATGCTCAATTCTTGGTGGAAAGTTATGCGCAGGACATGGCATTAATCGATTGTATTCAGGGTATCTGTAAACAGAGACACCAAATGAACATATAAAGCAGCTGAATTTTACAGAAGTGTTGAAATTTGAGCGAAATTAATAGAAAGAATCCAACTTTTGGCATACCCAGGATTGGAAGAAGATGAGAGTGTGGTTTGATTGTATTCAGGGTATCTGTAAACAAAAACACCAAATTAACACATAAAGCAGCTGAATTTCACAGTAAAGTATCGAAATTTGAATGAAATGAATAGAAAGAATCGAACTTTTGGCGTACCCAGGATTGGAGGAAGAGGAGAGTGCGGTTTGATGGTGAGAATCGGTTTGAAGTAAGGATAAGCAAGTGAGTCTCCTTGAAGAAGAAATGAAACGCGGAGAGTGTTTGTTGTGATGATTCTCATTGGAACGAAACAAAGGAGTAGTGATTCGGGTGGATGCTAATGTGCGCAGGAGAGATACCGGCGTCGTAAGGTTCCGGTAACCGGTTGTTAACGCCGGCGAAGCCATGGGTTGATTTTGATTGATGCGGTGGCCTGTGGTAATGCCCTACAGGATCGTTATCGTTATCGCGCCAATCTGAAATATGGGCCGAGACGATCATAGTTTTGGGCCGACGTAGAAACTTGGTTCAGTGAACAATTTTGGTTGGTTTGGTGGTTTATTTCGGTTTGTTGCCCGTTTTACTCCGGTTGATATACGAAATAATTACTTAAAGTAATTAATTTTTCCTTAAGATTATATATGACTACGAATCAAAAATAATCAGTTGGCAGTATTAGTGGGATTGATCGAAATTATTATGTTACCTGACTTTAGGGTAAAAAAGAAGAAGAAACCTACTGTATTAATCTTAGTAGAATTTAATCCTCGGCATGAATCGCATGAAAGAACGAAAAGTAATTGAAATAAACCTATCTTTTTTTTGTCGTCATACCTGTCATGTGATTTAAATGTTAAAGAAATGTCATTTTTATGTCATATATCGTTGAACTGGTCGAATATTCTTTGATTAATTTAAATTCCTTAAATTAATTTATCAACAAATCATATTTGGTCTTCTCTATGGGAAACAGTACGTATTGAAAATAACTAACATCTGCCCTAGTCGGACTGGGTGGAAGGAATAATAGTCCAACTATGGCTAAAATGTATCAATCATTTAGTTTTGTCACGTTTTAATAATTTAGGGGTTTATTTGTTGTATGGTTTCTAAATCTATATAAAATGTAGATATCTTTAAATATGGAATGATGGATTTTGAAATACTGCATTTGATTATTTGTATTTTTGACTTTAAAACATTTACAAATCCATTGAAATCCATAGTGGATTTACAAATCTAAATAACAAATCATTAAACCAATAGCACCGGATTTCAACTAATGTACAGCTTCTAAATTAATGGAGACCAAATTATCAATATACATTTTTATGTTTTCACTTTGGTTCCTATATATGCTTTATCATAATAACATTGGTCTCACCATCATCATCATCAACAATGTATGATGATCATATCTCACTGGGAGAGATCAACGAAGAAGAAAAAATCCATTTCCCAAAAGACTTTCTTTTTGGCATTGCTTCTTCTTTTTACCAGGTTTTTACTTTTTCTTTTTCTTATACTCCATTTCTTAGTGAAAACTGAAAACTCTCCATTTTTAACATTACTTTTGTGTGCTAGCATGAAGGAGCTTCCTTAACCGACGGAAAATCTCTAAGCAATTGGGACATTTTCACTGAGATCCCTAGTTACATCTCATGAAACTCTTTTGTGAATTGTGATCTAAGTTTTCTTAAAAAACGTTCTCCTACTTCTAAAAGAAAAATCCCTTTATATAAATATGTGTGCGTTTGTGTGTCAATGTATAGGAAATATTGATGATGGAAGCAATGCGAAAGTTGCTGCTGATCATTACCATCGATATCCGGTAAAATCGTAAAACGATCTGTTTCGATACAAATCTCTAAATAAGTGTCTAGCAAGTAAAAGTTGTGTGATGTTATACTTGAACAGGAAGATTTGGATCTGATGAAAGATCTTGGAGTTAATAGCTATCGATTCTCGTTGTCATGGGCTCGGATTCTTCCAAGTGAGAAATCTTGTTTCTCACTCTCTATATCAAACTCTCTCTTTCAGTCTTTTCAAAAACCTTTATTTGTGTGTGTACTGTGTACAGAGGGAAGATTTGGAGATGTGAACATGAAAGGTATTGATCATTACAACAGAATGATCAATGCTATTCTCGAAAGGGGTAATAATTGGCAGATTTTCTTAAGACCAAGAAAAAAAAAAAACCCAAAGAAGCTCAAATTTTTTCAGGGATGGAGCCATTTGTGTCGTTGACACATTTCGACATTCCTCAAGAACTCGAACTTAGATACGGAACATGGCTAAGTCCTCAGATCCGGTATAAGCATGCACACACAAGTACACTTAGTTACATAATGATACACTGATATTAAATGAACAAAAGTTGTTGTCTCTCAGGGAAGATTTCGTTCATTACGCAGAGATTTGCTTCCGATACTTTGGGGACAGAGTTAAGTTCTGGACTACGTTTAACGAACCAAACGTACAAGTAATTGTTAGTTACCGGACAGGGAGTTCCACGCCGTCACGTTGTTCCAAGCCTTTCGGAAACTGCACACGTGGCGATTCCGACTGTGAGCCACTTGTCGCTGTTCACAACATTATACGGTCACACCTAGCCGCCGTCAATATATACCGAATGAAATATCAGGTTAACATAACCAAACCGTACCGGATATTTCAAATTGGTTTTGGTATCTATATAAACCGTTTTCGCTTGGTTTAGGAGGAACAAAGAGGAAAGATTCTTCAGCAGATAGGTTAGCTGCTGAGAGAGCTCAAGCTTTCTATATGACTTGGTAAGCTGGATCGGTTTTATAGATTCTGGTTCGCTTCAAACAAAATACCGGACTTTTTTAAAATTGGTAGTGTGTAAAATGCAGGTTTTTGGACCCGGTTGTGTATGGAAGATATCCGAAAGAAATGCAGGAAATTCTTGGAGAAGATCTCCCTGAATTCTCAAAAGATGATCTCAAAAGCTTCAAGACTGGATTAGACTACATTGGGATTAATCAGTACACAGGCGGATACGCGAAAGACTGTCTTCATTCCGAATGTGAACCGGGCAAAGGAGGTTCTAGAGCTGAAGGTTTTTGTCAATACAAACGCTCTTAAAGACGGTTTGGCTTTAGGAGAACCTGTATGTACACTAGACCATATGATTCATTACTCTGAAACATGTTTGAGTTGCTTGTTTTTTTTGTAACAATAGTGCAGACTAGTATAAGTTAGTTGAATGTTTATCCTCAAGGAATGGAGAAGGTGTTGATGTACGCAACAGAGCGATACAAAAACATTCCATTGTATGTCACAGAAAACGGTAAGCATGAGGCCAAGACTGTCTGAGAGTCTCTGCAGTTATGGCGATAAGTTTTGATCTGATCACTTTTGCAGGTTATGGTGAGAACATTACTGGAGTATTGTTAAACGACAACGATCACGATCACCGGAGCATAAAGTTCATGCGTGGCTACTTAGATGCAGTTAAAAGAGCAATGAGGTAATAGTAATGATGGTTCAACTTCAGAGAAACTATAACTATGCCACTGATTCTAAAACCATAAGCTAATGGTAAACACAGGAGAGGAGCAGATGTAAGAGGATATTTCATATGGTCTTTACTAGACAACTTTGAATGGGTATACGGTTATACCTCAAGATTCGGTCTCTACCATGTCGATTTCGATACTCTAGAGAGAACTCCGAGACTCTCGGCTTCTTGGTACAAGAACTTCATTTTCAAGAACAGAGCTCAATCCAAAGATGCTGATGCCTGAAACAAAAACGAAGAAGACCCATATTGTCTTTTAGTTGTCCTTCTTGTTTGAGTCTTCAACAAAGCAGGGAAGTAATGTAATAGAAAGCTATTTTATTATAATAAAGAAAGACATTTTCATTCCTTTATAACAAAAACGTTCTTCACCTCTTCTTTGCCGACGCAAGATTTAGACTCATAGAAAAGATCATCTCCACCACGGAGTCCCAGCTTCATAGAAATGCTCTCCATCACTATCCTCCCATGAGATTTGACAAGCTTGAAGACCGATTCCTACTTTCGGCTCCTTCCCATGGATATCAAACCATTCAGCAACAGCGGTTTCCTTATCGTTCTCCTCCATTTCTTCATGCTTCTTTCCTTTCCCATAAGGGTTGATCCCAGGGCTCACCATCTCTGCTATTGCAGCTGGCATGTACATAGAGTCACCAACGACCGGTGCCCCACAAGCTGCAAGCTGGGCCCGGATCTAACAAACAAACCATTTAACGCAGCAATTTGATGATCCCAAATTCCCAACATATTCAAATGAGATTCATGTTTATGATGAAACCAACCTGATGAGTCTTTCCTGTTAAAAGGCTTATTGTACACTCGTAAGCTGATTCTTTTGAAGGCCATCCACAGTCTTCAATATCATGTTTCTTCTCAGTAGCTGCGTCAGGCCAAGGTATCTTCTTGCATTCTAAAATCTCAAGTTGACACAAGTGCCAGCCTTCGATCGCATCTGCCACCTCAAAGAACATTCACATTGTTAGGAATACACTCAGAATCATGTCTTCATTTCATGTTTCTTGATTATTTCAAACAGAAGTTACCTTCGGATACGAGCCTCGGAGCTCTATTAATGGGGCGCATATAATGTGAGATCATTCCACTGGGAAGAGGTGCCACAGCAAGAGCACGATAAAGCTTCTTCACTTCTTTATTCTTGAAAAGATATATAGATAACAATGCAATATTTCTTCAGCATAAACGTCTTATTGTTTCTACAGTACAGCAAAAAAGAGGCAAGCAGAGCAAACTCACTTGTATTTTCGTGTGGAACACAGAGCAGTAATCTTTTGTGAAGTAGTCTTTTGCTCTAGCAAAAACAACACTGTCGATAAAGAAGAACAAAGCAATGTGGCCTTCTCACTTAAAAAGTTGTTAAGTTCAAAGCTTGAAAAAAAAAGTTATTAGCCGGACAAGTACCAGCCTTCTGTGCAATTGTCAATCTGATGTGTTGTTTTCAACGATCCTGGCAAACCTAATGCACGTGAGGCAAACGTGGCACAAGTCTCTTCTATGTTATCCATTGTTCCTCCAACCTGACAAAATAGCCACTAAGGGTCTTAATGTACATTGTTTCACTTTTTGCAAGATTTCTAATGCAACTACAGTGGTCAAGAATATTGAGAAGAAAGTCTTTTAATGGATGAATTTACATACCGTAGTGCCTGCAGGTTTATCCAAAACAACATAATCGTCAGTCACAGCAATAATCCTTGACTTCCAATCAATTTCATAACACCTAATTTAAACAAAACAAAACATCATGTTCAGTTGGTTATCGCCAAAATTTTCGATTTCTAAACACATTTCTTGAATTGTGTTTATACCTTGGGAAGCGTTTTGGGTAGACGTGCACACGCAGGTACGTTCCAGCCTCTACATACTGATTTGAATGTGTCACACGAAACGTTTTCTGAGCTTCTTGAACAGTTTTTCCTTTGATAGAAGGTCTCTTCTTTAGTGCAGAAGGAGAGGTTACTTGTTCAAACAGTTTGATTTGCTCAGGAGTCGCAGTTGGTGGAGGTTTAGGGCTTACAAGAGCGTAATGCACAGCTCCAAAATGGATAAGATCTGCAACATATCTTCGTAGAATGAAATTTTTTATATACTCCATTCCTAAACATAATGAGATTTTTTAGACTTAAAGAAGTAAGAACACGAATGTAACTACTTACAAAGGAGGAAGATCCAAATGTTTAGAGATAAAATCAGCCACAAGAACGTCTTCTAAGACAACCATATGCTCAATTCTTGGAGGAATGTTATGTGCAGGACATGGCATTAATCGATTGTATTCAGGGTATCTGTAAACAAAAACACGAAATGAACATATAAAGCAGCTGAATTTCACAGTAAAGTGTTGAAATTTGAACGAAATTAATAAAAAGAATCAAACTTTTGGCATAAACAAAAACACCAAATGAACAATAATCTGAATTTCACAGTAAAGTGGATAAAAAGAATCAAACTTTTGGCATACCCAAAATTGGAAGAGGATGAGAGTGTGGTTTGATTGTGAGAATCGGTTTGAAGTAAGGATAAGCAAGTGAGTCTCTTTGAAGAAGAAATGAAACGCGGAGAGTGTATGTTGTGATGATACTCATAGGAAAGAAACAAAGGAGTTGTGATTCGGGTGGATGCTAATGTGCGCAGGAGAGATACCGGCGTTGTAAGGTTCCGGTAACCGGTTGTTAACGCCGGCGAAGCCATGGTTGATTTTGATTGATGCCGGTGGTAATGCGCCGCCTACAGAATCGTTATCGTTATCGCGCCAATCTGAAATATGGGCCGAGATAGAAACTTGGTTTAGAGATTAATTTGGTCGGTTTGTTGGTTTACTTCGGTTTGTTGCCCCGTTTTTTCTTCGGGTAATAAACCAAATAATTACTTTTTTTTTCTGCAATTATAATCACTTTTTCCTTATATGATAAAAGTCATGCAGTTTATAATTATTATGTTCCCTCTGACTTTATGGTAAAAGAAGAGAAACAAATTAGTCTAAGTGAAAATTAATCCACGGCATGATAGAAGGAAAAGTAATTGAATTAAACCTATCATGTGATTGAAATGTTGAAGAAATGTCATTTTTATGTCATATGGCGTTCAAGAAAAAGTTGAATTGTTCAAATATTCTTGATAAATTTAAAATTCATTAAATAAGTTATCAACCGAATCATTTTTTGTCTTCTCTCTAACAAACTTGTGTCATTATATAGAGAGAGAATAATTATCTTGTTCCTTCTGCAACAACTTTTCGGTCGACTTCTCTATTCGCTTCCATCCTCAACACTATAATTCTTGTTGTTTTTATATTGTGAAAAAAAATCCAAAAATAATAACATAATTCTAATAAGCACATTTATATAAACAAATTACCCTTCCATTAGCTGGATTTTGAATGTAAGAAAAGTTAGAAAATTGATAAAGAAATGGATGACCAACCAAAGCAATCATACAATTTAAAAAAAAAAGAAAAAGAAAACCCTTTTTTATCTATTACTTTAGCTTCAAGCATCTCCACATCCCTTTTATTACCACTTGATCAATATAACAAAAGAAACGCAAAAGCTGCACACAAAACTCTCCATCGATGGCTGCTCCAACCGCCATAGGGACACGAGGAACTATTGGATCACTTGTACGTAAAGAGATCGAGTTCTTCAAAAACTTAAATGCATGTCCCCAGCTCGATGCACGAAGAGGCAATTCCAAAGAAAACACCAACAGGTTTCAACAAAGGGATCGATCATCACGGCTGAGTTCTTGGTTCTCAGGAACTAATTGGAGAAAGAAGAAGCGGCAGAGTCGTGGTGGCAGTGGCAGGTATTTACCGAGTATGTGCTCGGCGGTGGAGGTTTCCGGTGAGAACCGAGTTCCGGGTTTCAACTATAGGATCTTGATGAAGAGTGATGCGAAGGGCTTGCATGTCTAGCCGAGGACTATTTATGTGGATCACGGTGAAAGACAATGAGATCTGCAAACCCTTTTTCCTTTTAATTATTTGTTGCATTTTACAATGTCAATGAGCATATTCGAACCCTTTTTACCAGTGTAAATTTTTGAAAAAAATATATATATGCTCAAGGAATTTCTTTTTGTTTGGTGTGACGTACGTATGCTAAAGACAAATAAAGTTAATTTGTATTTCCAAACTTTAGATTTAACTTGGGTGAATAAATTTTAAATCAGAGTTTTGCTTCCACAAGTTCATAAACTCTATATCAGAAAAATGCTTTTAGTAGTAAACTTTGCATTCCAAGGTTGATTGTTTTGTTGTTTCCATTGTTTATAACTTTACTAGTGGACGGATATATGGAAAGATACAATGCTTCAAATGTTTCTCGTTACAAGAGCATTCGTGAATATCATTACTACTGAACCCATTTGTTTCTGATGAAATCCTTGGGCTACTTTTAGATGAAGTTCCTGGTTTTCAGTAGCCATATTTAGTTCAGATGATTCTTATGACCTTATTACAGCTTCAACTGCTAAAAACACCAAAAGTAAAAAAAAAAAAAAATGGTTATCGTGGCATTTGAACAAAAAATAGACCATACTTACGAATTGGTAAGAGAATATAAAAGGTATTGCCTAATAGGAAAACTGTGTCAGTTGACTCAGTTCCATTGACAATAACGTATGATGGATTATTTACAACCTAAGATTCCATTACTCTAGACATGATTACCGTACGGAAAATATATAACTGAATAAACAAGATATCACACAATATATATCCTACAATATATTAAAGACCATGCATTTTTGCTGATGTGACGAACTCTCAATTTTTTGCCATTTTTTTGAATTATTTAATTAAATTCTTTTAGCATATTCGGTAAAGGACGCGGATCCATTTCCCCGGGTCGGTTTTTTTTAACTCGAAATGGGCCTCCTGGAAGTAGTCGCAATGGGCCACCCGTGGGCCTCTCAATGAAATAAACTGTCGGGAGAATAAACATTGACGGAGGAGTGTCTTTAATACGAAAATCACAAAGCTTCCATGCAAAAACACGTAGTTTTACCTTTTGGTCACGTTTTCCTTTTCCGGGAAAATAAATTAGGATTTATGGAAATCAGCTAGAATTTAGGATATTGTATTTCCTAAATTTCGTTCCTACTAAAACTAGATTTCCGGAGTAGATTATTCGATTATCATTGTAGGATTTGGGCGACTATTACCTTCTAACCTTTGAGTCCACGCATCAATTCCGAATTAATTGGATCTTGCCATTTCAGCAAAACTGAATATTCTGAAAGTGGCTATGCCTAGAGCGTATTACAATACCCATTCCACTATATAAGGGTCCCCTTCCCCATCATCGATTTTCATCATCTTTTACAGCAAAACCACTATAGTTTCTTCTTACGGTTAATTGGTTAATTGTTCAGAAATGGCTTCGATTGTTGACGTCTACTCTGTCAAGCCGTACAAGCCTCAGTGGAAGATCCGTGTCAAGATCTTGAATAAATGGAAGCAGTATTTGAGTGTTGTTGAGACCATGGAGATGATTGTGGTCGATGAGAAGGTACACGGATTATATTAGTTTCTGGTTTGTTTACTTTGGTTCATAGCTGAAAATGAAGGTGTTAGCTCCAAGAAATTGAGATCTAAATGTTTGGTTTTTGTGGTTTCCAGGCTCTGAGATTCGTAAACTTGAGAGAAACTTAAGATGAGGTACTTCAAAACCTCTTCTCCCAATTTTCATGTAGATCTCTATTCGCCATTGTTTTAGTCTCCGGTTTATCTGATTCAGATGCGTATATTGATGGCTTAGAGAGTAAATTGTATTTTTATCCAATGAATCATATAAAAGTTTTGGTCTTCTTATTATAATCTAATTTTGGTTAAATGGGATTTGTGTGGTTATATATAGTAAGCTTCAGGGTGAGGCTGTTAGTGAAGCCATCACAACAATCAAGGGCAAAAGCGAGGAGAAAAAAACGTAACTTTGTGGAGATAGTGGAGCTTCTGATTGGTTTGAAGAACTATGACCCACAAAAGGACAAGCGTTTTAGTGGATCTGTCAAGCTCCCACACATTCCTCGCCCGAAAATGAAGATCTGTACTGTATGCTTGGAGGAGATGCTCAGCATGTTGAGGAGGTAATTGTTCATACTCTGTCATTGCTTTTGAAATTGTTCATTGCATTGCTTTGTTTGTTATTGGAGCTTGATGCGAAGTGTTTTGATAATTCTAGGCGGAGAAAATGGGACTAAACTCTATGGATTAAAGTCCTCGCCCGAAAATGGGAAGTCCTTTACGTTGCTCTGCCTAGATTAAAGTCCAAAGCATGATTAAAGGTTCTTATCACCACCAAAGATAAGATGGCAATCCACACAACCAAACTATATATGAACGTAGTTTTTAAGAAAGTATTCCAGAACATTTAGGATCTCCATCGGAAATATCACTGATAAGGTAAGTTGATTTACCAACTCTCCATCATTGAAAATGTTTATACTTTGTTGAGATATGCGACACAATTCAATATCTTAAAGCATAATCTTTTTGCTTATTCAAGTCTGAGGATGTCACATGGAGAACAGTTCATTTGGAGAACTCATCAATGAGCGTTAAGTCCAGTCGATCCATTATTCTTACACTGCATCATTATATTCCTTTCATAAATAAATTCTGATTGACTGTATTTGTAATTTTCGGAATACCCGACTTTCGATTTTATTTCCTCACATTTGAATCTTCATTTTGGTTGAACATATATTTAATTTTATGTTTTTATCCCTAAGGATATTTAAATTTATCTACCAATCTATTTTTTGTTATTTAGGTTGTGAGAAAAAGATGTCGAGATGTAATATAATGATCATGGCTGTTATACTCTTTAAACGTTAACTCCAAGTCAAATAATCACAACTCTTGATGTTCAAGTAAACACTTTACATTTGTGCTGCTTTCTCTATTAATACGCTAATCAATCGATATTCTTATTTCCTTATTGACCAAATCAGTTCCTTACTTTATATTGCTTGGGAGATTATTATTTACTTTTAAGGCTTTTGATATTTAAAAACTAAAATATAAGGCTTTTAGACACAAGTTTTGGTGAAAATTAGCAGAATTATATTTTGCATTAAATTTTTTTTTTCTTTCATAAATATATTGTAAGTACAATATGTAATGGATATTGCTATTTGATTTCTTAATATAAATTTTAAAGAAGGTTTACCTTGACTAAATTTTATTAACAATAATTCTAAAGGTCTTTTAGATTTAATTACATTATAATCTTTTGAACTAATCACATAATTAATATATTCTGAAACAGGAAACAACTTACATATAATAATACACATAAATAAATAACCAAATATTTATCCATTATTCCAAAACAAAAAAGAACTATAATATTAGTAATCCAAAAAATATGCTTATTATTATAGAAACAAAATAGATATTAATCTAAATAATATAAAAATAATATATCCAATCAATAATAATTTATTTTAATTATGAATTTTTTTAAAGTTATCATAACCCCACGCATTAGGCGTGGGTAACCCCCTAGTATACAAGGTTGTTGGCCCACGCCTTGCGTGAGCATGAATCATTTTAAAAATAAAACTTATCATCTAAAACAAAATTATTCACAATTTAAAACGTTATGATAAAAATATATAAAGAAATTCAATAATTATGCTTAAAATAATACAAATATTCAAATTAAATTAAAGTAAATGTTTTGAAAGACTACTTTATGCACTATATTAACCAAATTACATATAATTTCATATAATTTTTATTTCAACATTAGGATGTACTATGTTTCAGTTTATTGTGCGGGCATGAGTTGTTTTGAAAAAATAATCATTTCTAAAATAAAAACATTTTTTCATTATCACAATATTAAAAAAAACAATTGAAACAAAAAAAATAACTATTATAATATGGCCATAAAAATAATATAATATTCAAATCAAATCAAATATTTTAGAAAAATATTTTATACTATACAATAATCAGTTTCATATACTTTTATTTTTCAAATAACAATTTAAACCCAACTATTATATATTTTTCTTTATCGTTTATGTCATATCTGTATTTTTCTGATTTATTTTGTTTTCTTTTTATTATGGGTTTTCTTATTTTTTTTCTTTTTCTGATTTCTTCTTCATCAACTTTGTGTTCTTCTTTTCGTTCTTTATCTTTCAATTTTTCTCTTCTTCTTTATCTTCTACATTTTTTTCTTTTGGTTTTTCTTCGGCTTCTTCTGCTTCCCCTCCTTTTTTACTGTCATCTTCTCTTACTTCTTGATTCTTAATTTGATAATATATTCAATGTATCCGTTTGATAGTTTATTTTTTTAAGAATTCGCTAAATAGTTTATATCTTTATGTAATCATGATATCTTAGTAAACTATTGGTGTCATTATCTTCTGATTCTGGATTTGCTATAATTATCTCAGTTTTTTCTATTGTTAATGTATTTTTTGAATCAAAGATTTTAAATTTGATATACTTCCATGATAATTCTTTCTTTTTTAAATGCACCACAAACTAAACCTTACATCCATCAATTTAAACTCTCCACCTTAACCCCACATTATAAACCCCATATATTGTATACTATAACTCCACAATACAAAGCGGTACTGGATTTTCTTTTATTGTTTTAGATTTTTTTAAAGTAGTAGTTGTTGTAATAGACAGCTCTTTTCAATTTTAATGAATTTTTTTTGGTTAATTTGGTGTAACTGTTGTTGTACAAAATTGCAAATGATATTTTAAAATTTTGCAATTTTATTAATTAATCGAAATGATTTGAATAAAAGATTAAATAATTTAGTTGTTTAGCTATTACCTTTACCCTTCAATTTTTCAAGAACTAAATATTATAAAAACGCACAAAAAACTAAACCTTACACCCACCAATATAAACCCTACATTCTAAACTCTAACCCTACAATAACATCCCCTCCCCCACCCTCCATACCACCCTATTGAAATTTATATACACCAGATACTTAGACGATAAACAATCTTTTTCACCCATTGCTTTTTCACCTACACCAGACACAAAAACAATACCGATATTTATTTTGTTGTGGTCTTGGTTGTATTCTGGAGGCAGAGGCAAGCCATCTCCGCGAAATACTCGCGGTATGTTTGGCCAAATCCCGCATGCAATTCCAAATCACCTACAGGTTTGATAATGGTGAAGCAATACAAAGGCCTAAGCCCTGGCTCCACGTAAAACCCCTAAAACCAGACGAAAGTTTAGTTAATTAGATATTCTTTCTATTTAAAGAATTTAAGTTTTAAGTGAAAAGAAACAATCAAACAAAAAAGTGTATGGATGGTTGTTACCTTGCTCCCCATGACCTGGCGTTTGTAGCAGCGCTGTTTAATTTCAGCCTCTTTATCGGATACTTGTGGAGTGCTGGCTCAGAGGAGTGATACTTGTGGCCGTCGAAACTGTCAACATCCCATTCCGGGATGGTTCATATTCTCGTAGATATGTGCGCGTCTTCAGGGTAACCTGTGTTCATCATCGTAGTTCTCTTCATTCTCATACACTAATGAAACATACGTTAAATTAGTTTATGGTACTTAATCAACTCCATGTCACCGTATGACTCTTGTCTTCATAGAAACCCGGTAGATACCACCTACTAAGACCGAGATAACAAATGAATATAGTGATAGATTATTATGAAGGTTAAGTATAGTGATAAGCCTGCTATGCTTTACTAAAGTCACTTGAAAGTGATTGTTCTCAGAATGTACACTGGAGTTGTTAAGCATTCCATGTTTCCTTTTTGTATCATGAGAGTATACATACACCTCAGTACCTCACTCTCAAGAGGGAGCAGGTTGTGGAGAAGCAATGCTACATCGTTTGTGGATCGTAGCTAATAGCATAGTATCTGGGCACCAGCATGGAGACCTGGATGAGTTTACGTCGTGATGCAGTGACAAAATATAGCAAACATATCACTGTGTTCCGGTTCACAGTGTCCACGTCGTTACCTTTCATCTCACGCAAAATCCTCCGTGATCATTTATCGCGATCTTTTAGTGCATTACAGAGAGACACATCACTTTGTAAGATACATGTTTGAGTGATAGCTTTTGGAGGAGCGGAAGGCAAGTGAGAACACCATTTATGATTCTGCAAGTTATTTTTTCCTTGAAAAGTTAGTAACAACTGTTAGGCATCATCCTAAAGGAAACAATACAAACAAATTACAGGAACAGTCAAGAGTATAAGTCATTATCACCATCACAAGGAGAAAGATTTTAACCTGGTCAGCATCAGAAGTAACATTTAAAACCAAAGCTGATTTTCATCCTCAGATTGCTACAATCGTGTCTTAACAAAATTCACTCTTCCTGCACTCCATGATACACAACCTCACCGAGAATTCCTAAAACACATGATCGTGGATAGTACGAAGATGTTGAATATATATAGGGCAAAGAAAGAGAGGAGTTGATCGGAGAACATTTATGAGCATGTTGGTATAGACGTGTACATTGGAGAACTCACGTACCTCTCAAGCATGCATGCCCAATATTTTAAGAAAAATATCCCTGCGAGGTTTAAGAAAGAGATAAAGAGAGAGTACTTGCGACTAATAAGGATTAACTAAAACCAAAACAGAGCAAAAATATTCAAATAACGTGAGTTCTAGGATTCAAGATGAAGAGAAACTTGTCTAGAGAACCAATTGATTAGACTATTCTTACGAAAGTAAGTCTTCGCCAAGGAAAGAAGAAGAGATGATAATTAATCCTAGTCTTGGTTGTATATTTGAGCAAGTCTCCAAACCAAAACTGTATTCCAGTAGGTTTCCCAAGTTCTGAGTCGTGCTTCAAAGCATCAAACTCAAGCAATACATACATTCAAATTCGATCCATCTTGCTTTGAGTAAAGGCGATAGGGTTTCAAACTAAAACCTGCTTAAGCTCATTCATCTCAAATACCCATGATCTAATCGGTATCAGAATCCATAGTTTCACTCGAATTTCAAAGCTTCACACCCAAGAGATTCATTTATACTCAATTCCAGAGCTTGCTGAGTTCAAAACCCGCTAGGGTTCCATTAATACCATGTGCAGATATTGATATAACACGAACACAAATAAGATGGCCGTTCTTGTTAGTCACAACTTTGTATATATAGGTTTTTGTACAAATTTATAAGAGTTAGGGTTTCCTCAAGATTTTCTCTACATATTATTAATTTATATAAATTAATAGGGCATAAGTTTTTCTTCTTTTGAATAAAATGATGATTAGCCAAAAAAAAATATATTAAAAAATGAAATTTATTTACGTTATAAGATATTATATTCAAGGAGAGAAAAAAGGATAATTATCAATATTTAATAAGGAAATAATGAACTTTTATATAAAAAAATGAAACCATGAAAATAATTAAAAAATGAAATTCAGAAGATTTAATAATAGATTTTTATTAAGGGCATCTCGGTAATTCCGCGGCTGAGAGTTAACGTGGTGGCTCCATTCGAAATTCTGACTTCGCAGATAATAGTATGATATATATAGTTGCCTAATAAGCTCCAAATATCGATCACTTCTCTAATGTCAGGTTTCGTGATCAGCAACCACATTTGTGGATTGTAAGAACTAGCTAGCATTCTTATTAAGACTAGAACTCATAGGGAAGAAAATCGATTTATGGATGGAATAAAATATGCAGTATTTTTTCTGAGAGAATCTGGTTAATGGTCTTCTTGAATTCGTTTGGTTATCCGTAGTTAGTGAATCGTAACTTCATTTGCAGCTTATGGAGTGCAATAGAAGAGAATAGCCATTGCTACGATTCAGAGATCATAATGTTGGATAGTACTTGTCAGTTGTCACTTGATAAACTTCACACATTCATGTGCAAGACAGAGAATCCAAAGATCAAGAAGAGAAAGGGAAAACAATTAGTTTAATAGCTCTATGTTACGACTACAGCGAGTTGCTAAAATGATCTCTTCGTTGTTTTCGGGATGGTAAAGACTTGTCTGGTTCTGAGGAAACTTTGAGGTGGAAAATGACGCAGCCACATGGACGGTCCAAACTCCAAATCGAAATCATTGAAGTTTTTGTTTATCATATACACGTTCCACGTTTCTTTCATCAGCTCTTTAATTCCCCAGCTTTGTTTGTTCATAATCTTTCTTTCGTTCGTTTATTTGTTCCTTTATCGTAATTGTTATCGAATACTACTATGATTTCATGAACTTTAGAGCACTTATGCCCGAAGCTTTATACGTACACACGTGTTTTTGATGTCTACTTAATTCTTGACATATCAACACGTCTCCAAAATTCAAACGGTCAAGCCGCCTACCTAATCCATCTGGTTATAAAACAATATCTTATGGCATATGTTAGACGATTTGAAAAATGATAAACAATTTAAAATCAAAGATCATAAAGGGAAACACAAAAGAAGAAAACGTTTTTAGCGAAAAGAGATAATAGTACTATGTACTGTACGTACAAAGCATAGCTGTATAATAAAATGGAAATGTGTTTCATATCTTTACCGTTTCTGATAAATGATAACCACTAATCCAAAAAGATAAGACTGTATTGATTTAATACTAAACATAGATTTTAAATTGAAAAAATGATTAGATATATACAGCAATAGTAGTACGTGGAGAGTGTTTGAATTTGGATTTCACTAGATAGTTAACATATAATCCCATTTTACAACAGAAAGACACTTTGTAAAAATAAACACATTACCTTATGAGTAGAGTTTATATCTGATCCGTAGATACCACTGAAGATCTTATGTGTCTTCTCATATAAAAACAAAAGTGTATTGTTTTAATCCTTTTTTGGGTAACAAATATTCAAATAATAAATTCAATAAATATGAACACAATAGAAAGGTACAATCTTGTAAGTCAAAATTCCATAAAAGAACTATAAGTTCAAAACAAAGACTAAAAATATGATTCTCTTAATTGAAAAAATCCAAAATTATACAGGAAAAAATAACCAAATAATATTTTTCTTATCTTTTAATGTTTTCTTACCCTTTTAATTTGTGAAAAATGTCATTTTTCCTGGGGTAGACAAAATTAGAAAATTAATTATGTATTTTAGGCTGATAAAATAATTCAGAGGACGTGTGAGGGAACAAGCCAGAAGCTACAGACAGCTTACAGTGTCGAAAAGATCGCACCTTTCTCAACCGTCGATCTTCTTCTTCTTCTTCTCTCTCTCTCTCTCTCTGCAATCTGATCTTGTGGGTTGCAGATATTCAAATTCCCCTCTCGGATTCTGAAGAGCTGGTTAGGGTTCCTGGATTTGAATCCGTACAAGCTCGATTCGGCGAATCTTTGATTTTTCTCATAAGGAAGTCTAATCCTTGCCGGCGTAGCCAGGATAGCAGATAACGAGGAGGATGACGGATTCGAGCCTGATGATGCCGGTGGCGATGGCTGAAATCGTCGCGACGGCGATGACGAATTGGTGGAACGATGTTAACGAGTCAACTCACTGGCAAGACGGGATCTTCTTCGCTCTCTGTGGAGCTTATGCTCTTGTTTCCGCCATTGCTCTAGTATGATTATCTCTCTCTAACCGCTCAAAATCGCCGCTCTGTTTCCAGAAAATACACGAAATGTTGTGGTTGAATTTTTGTTTTGGGGTTACGCGAATCAGTTTTCAAATACGCTTTGATTTAAGGGCCTGGGTAGTTGATTTGAGGTTCTAGGTCAAATTCTTGCGTGCTTGACCTGCCTTTCCTCTTTATAAGAACTTTTGTTATCGTGTTCGTTGATGAAACATCGTTTTCTGTATAAATCACGGAACTTAAAATACTTGAGAAGCTATTTGATTGGGAAAGTTGGATACTTTATATGTGGGTTTAGTTAGTTGGCTGAGTTTTTTTCACCTGTAGACTTTTGCGGATCCGTTGCAATTGTTGACCTTTTTCTGAATTGGGTTTGTCATTGGCAGGTCCAACTGGTAAGGATCCAAATGAGAGTGCCTGAGTATGGCTGGACCACTCAGAAGGTGTTTCATCTTATGAACTTTGTCGTCAATGGAGGTGATTTATCCATGTTTCCCGTTAAACAAATGAGAGGATTTTGTGTTTTTATTTTGTTTCCAGCACATTTTGAATTGTGTTTCTGACTTTCTTTGTGTGCAGTTCGTGCGGTTCTGTTTGGATTTCATTATCAAGTGTTTCTCGTGCATCCCAAGGTGAGAGTCTGCATAAGATTTGAGTGAAGTTCTTATTTGAAAATATTTTTGAAAACAAAAATGATAAGATATTTATGTCTATCCTGTATCTTCCTTTGCACAACTTATGTCAACTTGAGTCTGGTTTTAGCATGTTGAAGGCTGCATCTTTTTAAGTAAATAATGTTGCTTGTGAGATAATGCAGGCGCTTTGCTGGATACTTTTGGATCTTCCAGGCCTCCTCTTCTTCTCGGCATACACACTGCTTGTGCTGTTCTGGGCAGAGATATATCACCAGGCAAGTAAAAAAAACTACAAAGAAAATTTTGATATGCGTCTACTCTCTTTTTAAATCTGCCAGACAAGCTCTGAATATGTATGTGTTGTTGCCACAAATGTGCAGGCAAGAAGCTTACCAACGGATAAGCTGAGAATAACCTATATCTCAGTCAATGTGGCCGTATATCTGGCTCAGGTATATGTCTGATTCTTTTTGTTTTACTTTTCTTTTTTTTTTTTCTCAAATTTATATGTTGTAATTGCTGAGATTCCTGAGATCCATATGTACACATCTGCCATTACTAGTGTTAAAGAAAATGTTAAGTCTGTGTATGTTTTCTACCTTGTCCTTGTCTCATTTACTTAGTTTGACACGTAATTGATGTCTCTCTCTCACTATCAGGTTGTGATCTGGGTATTCATCTGGATAAATGATAACAGCACTGTGGAGTTAGTTGGAAAGATATTCATGGCAGGTAGGTTCTTTGTTCTGGTCAAGCAAGTTTGCTAAACACGTCCCTGATCAATCTTTAATCCTATCTCTCTCTCTTGTCCAAACTCTATATTGAATTTTTGGGGGTATTTTTCTTGGTTTTTTAGTTGTGTCTTGCATCGCCGCACTAGGCTTCTTGCTGTACGGAGGAAGGTGTGTGTTTCTGTTATATCCACATGTCTCTGGAAGTTCTTCAATGGTTGTAATGAGATGTTTTTTCTCATGTATTTGTTTGTATGTTATAGATTGTTCTTTATGCTAAGAAGGTTCCCTATCGAGTCAAAAGGAAGAAGGAAGAAGCTCCATGAGGTATTCAGATTTTTATATATATGCATGTCTACATGTGCTTACATGATTAGTTATATGATATTTTGAACACAGACGTGTTTGCTTTCAAATTCGTTGCTTTTCATTTGCATTTGTAATTGAAATGGTATTTTTATTGTAGGTTGGATCTGTGACAGCCATTTGCTTCACCTGCTTCCTCATAAGATGCATTGTGGTAAGCTCTCAGATAGAACACTTGACATGAAATCGTTATCTTCAGTTATTTTTCCAGATAGAAGTGTTTTTGTAATGTTTTTTTCTTGCGAAACTTTAGGTTGCTGCATCAGCTTTTGACATGGACTTAACGCTCGATGTTCTTGATCATCCGGTTCTAAACTTAATCTACTATATGGTAAGTAACAAAAAAACGTCCATTAATTCTCTATTTTCTCATATCTGTTTATGTTTCTTCGTTAACTGAACACAAAATTGTACACAAATTACAGGTGGTTGAAGTACTACCATCGGCACTAGTCCTCTTCATTCTCCGTAAGCTACCACCAAAGAGAGTTTCAGCACAATACCACCCGATCCAGTAGACTTTTGTCTGAACCATCACACACGCTGAGTCTGATGCTGTTTTAAGAGAGTTAAAGATTCAGTTTCTAAGGTGAAGAAGAAGAAGAAGAGGAAGGAATCGGGTGTGGAATCTGCGTGAGTTTTTGGAATGCACGAACATATGATTTTACAGCTTTTTAGTAGTAAAAGCCCGCCTGACTTTTGGTCTAGTAGTTTATTAATTATGTCGTTTTAAATCACATGTTGTTCTGTTACTTTGAAAATCTGGTCAAGACTTAGAGATGTTTAAAATTTGTTGGCGAATGTTTGATTATTATGTTAATGTGTGGTTGAAAATAACGAATTGTTTACTTTTGAACACATAGAAAATAACGAATTGTTTACTTTTGAAAATAACTGACTCTCTCCTTTTGAACATATAGAAAAAGTAATGGAAGAATTATAAGAACCATCCCATATGGAAATAAATCAATATGACTATTTTCGCAAAACTGATTAATAGATGTTTTACTTGTTTATTTAAAGGGCCGACCCTGGATATTGGAATAGACAAATTTTACTTTGCAATTCTTTGGTGAACAAGTTATGCTCTTTCCCTGCACAAAAAAGAAAAAAAAGTTATGCTCTTTTCTAGGCGAGGTGTCGGTCCGTCCTAGAAATGGCGGCAACGGTGATTATTTAGATTCTAGCAAATGTTTTACTCTCTTTGGGTCTTATGTTTTCTATCTTTTGCATAAACACAATGGTCATTAATGTTAAAGTGATTTTGGGATTTTAAAAATACATAGATTCCTGATAAAATGGATGCTTTTCTTTCAACTTTGAGGCAAAAGATTCAGGCTTCTTTGAGGCGTTTCAATGGCATATATGTTGTACACTAGCTCATCGCATTAGATCCACTTAACTCCAAATTTGAAAAGATAATATAGTTAGTTTATTAATTATGTCGTTTCAAAATCACATGTTTAAAAAGACTTTTCAAGTCCGTGTTCAACCATCCAACTACTATGATATTGTCCGTTTTGGGTCCATGTATCTTAACCCACACAGATTTGTTATTGAACTCATAAAAACTAAAGATAAAAGTAGTGAATACAAAATACTGACCGGATCCGAATTCTCAATGGGAACGACGGAGAGGAGTGCGGTTTTACCTATATATATGAGGACAATGTAAGAGACGCACTCTAGCTAGGTTTCAGAATAATGTGAAAATGACGAATGGGCTTTGGAGTAATGGGCTCCCTTTGGAGTGATGGGGTAGGCTCAGATTTGGGCCATGGCACACTTTGAGAAGGAATTGCTTTGGAGTGATGGGATGGGCTCGGATGGGCTCCATGATACGGAACTCTCAGATCTGTGACTCAGGAACTCGGATCTGGGGATCTGTGGGACTTCGTGACAAATAATCACCACCGGTTGGAAGTTGATACGGAACTCTCAAAGCTGTTTGTGAATCTGCGTGAGTTTTTGGAATGCACAAACATATGATTTACAGCTTTTTAGTAGTAAAAGCCCGCCTTGACTTTTGGTCTAGTAGTTTATTAACTATGTCGTTTTAAATCACGTGTTGTTTTGTTACTTTGAAAATCTAGTCAAGACTTTAGGCTAGAGATGTTTAAAATTTGTTGGCGAATGTTTGATTGTTATGTTAATGTTTGGTTAGAAATAACGAATTGTTTACTTTTGAACACATATAAAAAATAACGAATTATTTCACTTTTGAAAATAACGACTCTCTCCTTTTGAACACATAGAAAAAGTAATGGAAGAATTATGAGAACCATCCCATATGGGAATAAATCAATATATCTATTTTCGCAAAATTGATTAATAGATGCTTTACTTGCTTATTTAAAGGGCCAACCCTGGATAGTGGAACAGACAAGTTTTACTTTGCAATTCTTTGGTGAACAAGTTATGCTCTTCCTTACACAAAAAGAAAAAAAAGTTCTGCTCTTTTCTAGGTGAGACATCGGTATCCTAGAAACAGCGGCAACGGTGATTATTTAGATTCTAGCAGTGTTTTACTCTCTCTGGGTTTTATGTTTTCTATCTTTTGCATAAACACAATGGTCATTAATGTCAAAGTGATTTGGGATTTTAAAAATACATAGGTCCCTAATAAAATGAATGCTTTTCTTTCAACTTTGAGGCAGAGGATTCAGGCTTCTTTGAGGTTTCAATGGCATGTATGTTGTACACTAGCTCATCGCATTAGGTCCACTTAACTCCAAATTTGAAAAGATAATATAGTTAGTTTATTAATTATGTCGTTTCAAAATCACATGTTTAAAAGGGTTTTTAATGTCCGTATCCAACCATCCAACTAGTATGATATTGTTCGTTTTGTGTTTATGTATCTTAATTTTTACAGACTTGTTATTGGGCTCATACTAGCTAGGTTAAACATTACTTATATATTAGATGCTTCTTGTCTAATATTTCGATGTGGGACTTGGATTGGTATCCAATATTCTCTCTTTCAAGCCAAGAACCATATAACTCGTGACTCCTCCACCTTCTTGAGGACTTTCTTTCCACATCTTGTGTAATGCCCACACTAAGAACCACATAATTTGTACCTTGGCTCTGATATCAATTAAAGGGCTTTTAAAACTTGTGTCTAACCTTTCAACTAGTATGATATTGTCCGCTTTGAGTCTATGTATCTTAGCCCTCACAAATTTACTATTGGACTCCTTCCCAAAATACCTCATATTAGTTAGGTGGGATATTATTTATATATTAAACATTTTTTTTGTCTAATTTCTAATATGAAACTTGGATTGATATCCAAAAATGTTGTTCTGTTACTTTGAAAATCTCCGTCAGGACGAGAAATGTTTAACATTTGTTGGCGAATGTTTGATTGTTATGTTAATCTTTGGTTGAAAATCAAAAAAAATATTTGGTTGAAAATAACAAATTGTCTACTTTCGTGTAGGAGTATTATTCTCCTTTTCTTATCTCTATGATTCGCTATATTTTCTAGTTTCCCAATAAAAGTTGTTTATACACTGTTTGGTTTCACGAGAAACTTCTATAGGCCAAAACTTCATTTTCAGTGTGGTGATTTTTAAACCAAACATGCCTGCCTCTATCTTTCCAATTTATAAACGAAAATTAATAAACAAATGAAAAATTTAACCACGAAATAACATTGGTATCAAATGGGCTGATCTTCTCCGTCCGTCAAATAACGTAATGGGCCCTGGACTTGACTTTTCAAATCGAAGCCTGTTTTTTGTTTTTGCTCCCAAAAATAAATAGAAGAAAATTCCAAATTATATAATTGTCATATGTACAGTGGTCATAGTTTCACACACAAATCAAAGCCCTAAACTTCTGTTTCCGTCCACGGCGAGGTCTATTCTCTCTCGTCTTCGTCGTCTTCTTCTTCTTCTCTGCAATTTCATTGCTTCGAACCTGTAATTATAACAGTAATTTCGTATAATCAGCAGTCTAAGCTACCGAATCCACATCATCACACTTGTGTTAAATTCCTTGAGTTATCGAAATCAATTGCAGTTCCAATTCATAAATAACCTCGTTCAAGTTTATGTTTCTGTTTTCGTTTTCTGGAAATATTTTGAGCATGAACTACTTAATTGATATAGAAGAAACTTGAAAAACTGTAGACTTGAAAGTTTGGTGTTTTCGAAGCAGTAGGTTTGTGAAAATTGGCTCACTTCTTGCTTCCTCTTCGTGATTTTGAGTTTTCTGTGATAATTTTTTTCTCCATTGAACAAATTTTTGGGATGATGAAACTGAATAAGCTGTATTTGGGATTATTGGCAGTGAAAATCATACAAGAAAAAGCATTCTGTCACTGATGGATCCCATGGAATCGTCTGGTGAAGAGGTACTGGGATTTTATTATCTGCTTATACAATCAGTACTTAACATTGGTTGCTCTTTTAGAAGGGATTTTGCAAAACAAGAACAGTGAAATGAAGTTTTTTTCCTTGTTTTTCTCTGATAAAGAACATTGTGGAAGAGAGTCAAAAACTGGTTGACTCATTGGACAAGCTTCAAGTAAGTGCTGGGAGCTCATCTTCGAATTTCAAGAAGAAGCCTATCATTATCATTGTTGTTGGAATGGCAGGTAAAATAATCATTTTGACTAAATGTTCTTGCTGTAGGTATATAGTGTTTTCAGGGACTTCAATAGTTTTTGATGTGAGCTGTTTTTGGTTTATGTGTAGGCAGCGGAAAAACCAGTTTTCTTCATCGTTTGGTCTGCCAAACCTATGAATCAAAGAAATGTGGGTATGTGTTGAACCTTGACCCTGCTGTAATGTCTCTGCCATTTGCTGCCAACATCGATATACGAGACACAGTCAAGTACAAGGAAGTTATGAAGCAGTATAATCTGGGACCTAACGGTGGAATTCTCACTTCACTCAACTTGTTTGCTACTAAATTCGATGAGGTAAATGATAACTTCAGGTCACATGATGATGGTTGGTTCTCTTTGTTATTCGTTTCTTGATTGTTCTTTCTTTGTTTGTTTTTCAGGTTGTCTCTGTGATTGAGAAACGTGCAGACCAGCTTGATTATGTGTTTGTGGATACTCCTGGTCAGATTGAAATCTTTACATGGTCAGCCTCTGGGGCTATAATCACTGAAGCTTTCGCTTCGACTTTCCCAACTGTGGTCACCTATGTGGTGGATACTCCACGTTCCTCAAGCCCAATCACTTTTATGAGCAACATGCTCTACGCTTGTAGTATTCTCTACAAGACTCGGTTGCCTCTTGTCTTGGCTTTCAACAAAACCGATGTGGCAGATCACAAGTTTGCTTTAGAGGTTATCTATCAGTATTGAATCTATTGATGATATCACCAAGTAGAGTTCCTTCTCATTTTGTGTGATGTTCTCTTTGAGCAGTGGATGGAAGATTTCGAGGTTTTTCAAGAAGCGTTGCAGTCTGATAACTCGTACACGTCGACCTTAGCGAACAGTCTCTCCCTTGCACTGTTCGAGTTCTACCGGAATATAAGAGCTGTTGGTGTCTCTGCAATCACTGGTGCTGGAATGGATGACTTCTTTAAAGCCATTGAAGCAAGTTCTGAGGAGTACATGGAGACTTACAAGTAATGATGCACTCTTCTCTGTCATTTACTTTCTTTGCAGGATCTGTCTGCAAAGTTCCATGCTTATGGTTTTTGTGTTTTTTTTCGCTTCAGGGCTGATCTTGACACGAGAAAGGCAGAGAAGGAGAAGTTGGAAGAAGAGAGAAGGGAGAAGGAAATGGAGAAACTAAGAAAGGATATGGAGGGTTCTCAGGGAGGGACTGTGGTGTTGAACACTGGTTTGAAAGACAGAGATGCAGCAGAGAATATGATGGTAGAGGAGGATGATGATGATGAGGACTTTCAGGTTGATGATTATGACAGTGATGGTGCCATCATTAATGAGGATGATGAAGATGATGATGAGATGAGTCGTTACTACTTATAAATTAAAACTCAAAAACGAAGTCTTTCAGACTGCTTTCAACCTGTGTCTTTGGCTCTCCGCCTTATTTTTCTTAGTTATGTAGTTAAACCAATGGAACAGATTCTCTTTGTGAGACATTGTCTAATGATTATCTAATGACATTTTCGGTGATTTTTGTATACAATTTGCGTCCATACACAAGAAGAAAACACATTTGTATTGACAAGAGAAAGTCATACAGAAAACTAACAAAAACTTCCACATTATCCACAGCTATAACGATCAAGAGTCGATGATTGAGTTACATCATCTTCCCTTTTTAACATTATATCCGAACACACTTGGCTTGTTTTTGCGGAGGATCAAGAATCAGTCTTGGTGGATTTCGTCAAAAGGCGCATGAGCAAACCTCACATCTTCTGGCCGTGCAATCACCACAGGCTCGTCAGCAAATAGGGCTTTGAGGAAAGATGGAGTTTTCAAAGGACGCCGATCTGTCATTCGAGGATACACAAACGCCAAGAAGTAGTATGCATGACCAGCTATCATTCCCTGCATATTGGATAAAGCTTTAAGGATAAGAAAAGAGGAAGAGCAGAAGAAATGGATGATATCGAAATAAGAGAGAGAGAGTGTACCAGAAAATCCCCCCAGGCACTAGCACCAACAAGGATAGAGAACCCAAGAAGCACCTGCAAATTTCAGAATTTGGCGAAAGGTGAGATTCAAAATGATCTCTCTAGTTAAGGAACTCCAATAAGACAACGAGAAAGACCAACTCACCCATGGTAAATATGCTGCTGTAAAAGTGAAAAGGCCAAGGAAGCTCATGTGGATGTAAGGGTTTTGTTTACTCCATACATAGACCTGCACAACAGATTCAAGAAGGTCTTGAGATAAACTTTCAAAACCATTGGAGAATTGGTTTGGAACTGCGGTACTGAGAGATAGAAAAGTTACTTACCATCATGAAAGTCAGTGAATTGCTGAGGAAGATGATTTTGGAGAAGGAGACGGACAAGTACGGTATCATCCCGCCAATGAGAACAATACCGGTTAGAACAGTTGCACCGAACAAGAGCATGTAGAGAAAATCCGCAGTCTTTCCCCTGAAGGAGTTTTCTTCCAGGAGTTTGCAGTATCGAGCTAGAAAAAACATATGGAACAAGAAGTCCAAATCTGCAATACATTGATCATAAGAGAAAGCAAGGTAAATTACAAATGATATGAAATTTATACAGTGAGCACAACATAAGACAATCAATCGCCAAAGACTCAAAAAGGACCATCAACAAGTCATTATCTGCAGGCTTTGTAATCCACGGGAAGACGATTTCATATGAAAATAGAACAATGATAGTCCAAGAAATGTCTTTTTCAGAATACTAATAATGTATCAAACTCAAGAGTGTTCAAGAGAAATTACCCATCTTCCGGAAGTAAAGGAAATTTGTTACGAGGCGCCAAAACTGGTATTGCTTCACCACAAGTGTAGGATTTAGGTAGAGATTATAAGGAGATATAATCTGCAAAAATTGGTCCACAAAATGTTACATTAAGAAAAAGAGAAGAGCATAAGCCACAACAACACCACAACACTCAGCTCTAAAATTAACCATTAGCCACCACCTATTTCCACACAAATGCATGCAAAAATTCTACACAAAGATCCATTTTTTTCAACAAAACCGGAATTACGCATCAATGTCAAATATAATTCGGTGAAAATGGGATCAAATCGATTCCAGAAGAGAAAAAACTAATCAAATCAATCAGAAGAAGGTGAAAAAAAGGCGTAATGAGCCAAAAAAAAACTTCAAACATTTGGTAAAAAATCCCACATTTTAAACATACCTCGAGCGAACATCCGACGGTGGTGACTACAGCCGCCGTGAGATACGACCGGGTTATAATCGGCATCTGTTTGTACCATTCTTCTACGGCTTGAGCCATTATTTCCTCCTACCTCACAATCACAATCGATTCGATTTCGATCAATGCGCAATTGAACAGAAATTGATCACCAAACCCAAAAAACAAAAAAACAAATCGAATCTCCAGAAGTCTCTATGTTCCAATGAATGAATTTGGGATATAAATCAGCTCTACAGAAGCTTTGAATTAACGAAAACGACTGATAAATACAGAGTTTTTTTTCTTTCTTCTCGGATATTGTAAAAACAAAAACCCATCGTGTATGTATATGTATCTGTGACAATAGCTCGACGAATAAGCTAGCGCGTGGCTTACACTGACCAATCATAAAAGGCTACTGACGCCAGCGATGTGAAAAACAATCGTAAAACGTCTCGGCGTTTATCTTTTCAAAACGGCGTGATGTTTATATCGAATAAAGTAAAGCGACGAGATTGCCAACTTTTTGGAACAGTTTGCGAAAAATCTTTGACGAAGTGTACCGTTTACAGATTATAGTCTTTCGAATTTTCAAATTCAAAACTCTGTGGAGTAATATTGAACGGCGTCTCTTATCTCTCTCTCTCTCTCTCTCTCTCTCTCTCTCTCTCTCTCTCTCTCTCTCTCACTCACGAATCTCCGATTTTCCACTGATGGGTGAAAACGAACCACCGTGCGCCTCACCGGCGCGGCCGCGTCATCCGCCATCATCGTTATTCACGGACATTTCGAATTTCAAAACTCCGCGGCGTTCTTCCGTTGCAAATCCGAAGTTCAGTAACTCTCCGCATCCGCATTTCTTCACTGCATCCAAGCAAACTCCGAAATCTTCTTCTTCTAACTTCCGTCGTCCTTCCATGGTTCCTTCTTATACGTCTCGGTCCAAGGTCGCGCCTTCGGCGAGGCGGCTCAGGGCGTTCGAGCTTCAGCAGTCGCAATCTTCTCGCAAGGCTGAGTTGAGGAAAGAGAAGAGTCTTAGATCTCTTGCTAAATCACTCACTGTATGGCTCAATTTCCTGTTTGAAAACCCTGAAATTTGCGGTTGCGATCCGTTCGAAAATGACTCCGGTGCTGGTAGCGGAGGACATTTAGGTAAGGCGAAGAGAGATAGTGGCGAGGCTTTACGAAACAGTAAATCTGTGGGAGTGGATACAATGTGGCGAAGCCCCAAAAGGCTGAGGAAATTAGGTTGGTGTGGTGAGAGAAGATCAGAAATTGGCGTGTGCTTGACCAATTCCAAGTATTCCTCGCTGAGGGAATCTCTGAGAGATGTGTGTAGTTTAGATGATTTGAAGCAAAGAATGCAATTTCACTTGAGTCTGGGAAGTTGCAAGGAGATTTTTGATGTGATGACCCGTGTTACCAAGGTGAGCATTTCTCAATTTCCATTTACTGTTTCTTGGCTAATTATATTTAGAATGGTTAACGTTGTTCAATCTATTGTTCTTGTTTTCAGAATATCGATGAAGGAAGGATAAAAATGAAACCACAATGCCCTCTTGTAACTGATTTTGGAATGAAGGAGAAGGCGATCAAGGCACTGATGAGCTACAACCAAGTTTGGCTTCGTTTAGGGTTATATATCGTCTTTGGGGGTGATTCGTTTTTGTCTGATAGTGAAGTTAACTCGGATCAAGAAATGGCATTTTTGAAGATGGTGATAAGTAAGCAGTTCTTCTCCCATGATGGCCTTGCTAAAGCATATGCCTACAACAAGATGGTTGAGGGTTTATACAGACCAGGTTACTATGAAGCCCTTGGAGCAGTGATTTTGAAGAGGATTCTGTTGCTCGTGCTTGTAATCGATAGAGCTAAATCTCAAAGCTGCCTTTCACTTAAGTATGGGATTGATGGGAGAGATGGTGGCTCACCCCTCATGTTTTCTGAGAAATCTAGCATAAAGTCAAGCCATCAACTTATATGTGGTACTTTCTTGGATTTTGCTATTTAGTTTTGCTTATGCCAAGTTTATTGCGGCTAATTTTCCATTTTCTGCTTTAAATATAGAATTCTTGCCCTCTGATGTTATGCATGGAGAAGGGAATCTATTAGCGCATCTGGTGATTATAGGGTATAAAATACCTTATCAGCAGGTATTTGATTGTTATGAGTGAATGAAATGTCTTATATTAGCTCTCAATTGCTAATTACTTGATGATTCACTCACTTCAATAACTGGCATGGCTCTTGCAGTCTCCTATAGTTGAATATGAATTTAGAGTGAGAGACTTGTTTGATGACCTCCAAGATGGCGTGCGGCTCTGCAGAGCCATTCAACTACTTCTTCATGATCCCTCCATTCTCATGGTTTGTCTTTGAATCGATTTTTTTATCAAGAACTTCATTTCAGTCATGAGTTTTAGTGTATGAGGCTTTTGATCAAACAGAAAATGGTGGTTCCATCCGACAATCATAAGAAGAACTTGGTCAACTGTAGAATTGCACTTCAATATCTGAAGGGTGCTGGTGTTTCGTTGAAAGATGAGGAAGGAATAATGATAACTGCAGAAGATGTTGCAGATGGTGACAGAGAGCTTACTATTTCACTGCTGTGGAACATTTTTGTACATTTGCAGGTGAGTGTCTCTTCTTTTTCTTTGTTCAACTTTTGGTGGATTTTGCTGCACGTATCTCCTGATTTTCATTGCTTATGTATGCTCTTTAAACTGGACAGCTGCCTCTTTTGATCAATGGGAGACTCCTGACTGAGGAAATCTACAAAGTCCAGAGGCTGGAACAGGTAAGGCTAAGGCTCACTTGATTTCCTTGCTTCCGAAATCACTTCCAAGTTCTAGCGATTGTTAGTTATTTTCAACCTACATGTACTTTCAACTAGAAGATTCTCAATCAGATCTTTACTGGTGTCTCTAGTTATGTCTTTCTTTGGTTTCTCTACAGAATAATCAAATTACCATGACTAGTCCTCTGGAAATGCTCTTGACCTGGATCCAGGTACCTTATCATATCAGCGTATTCAAGTTGTGGGTGCTTTCTTTGCCTATGTTATATATGTCTAACCATGTACAATACTTGCTTGTCTTGCACTCTTCACTCAGTCAATTACCAGGAAGTATGAGTTCCAGTTAGAAAGCTTTGCAACTTTGGTTGATGGAAAAGGGATATGGTTCTTGCTTGACTACTATTTTCGTCGAGAAGTTTGCTGTGCGTGTCTTCACAAAAAGGTATGAAATGTTTTTTTAACTCAAATTACTTTTGTTGCATTGAAGTTTACCTAGGCCATTTCTCGTCACGTATCTTATAATATTTATATCCAGGATCCTGTTGGTGGACACGGCCCTCAATCAGTGATGTCCAATACCGATTACAATGATGCAGTTCAAAATTTCATTCTATCGCAAAAATTGACAGCACTTTTGGGAAGTTTTCCTGAGGTAGTGATATTCAGCCTGTGAATGTCTAAGTTATTTTCAAGTTTATCCGGTAATGACAAAAAGGACTTTTATGAAAACTGAATTACAGTAACGTGCCCTTTGTTTTACTGGAGATAGATTGTTTGCTTCAGTTAGGCCAACATATTCTGTATGTATGGCGTCATGTTAATCCTATGAAGTTCTTAACAATATTATTGATCTCTATAGGTTCTACAGATTGGTGACTTACTGGAACATAATGCAGTAGTTAGCAACCAAAGTGTGATTATACTGCTGGCTTTTCTATCATCAAAGCTGATTGTCAAGGAGAATATGGTATAGCTTTATTTTGGAACTCCTTGGTTAATTTTCTGAATGGAAGTTAAATTTTCAGTTGACATGTTATCTTCGAAATTCCTTCTTTTCTCAGGAGCAACTAAACTTTCATAAGTTGCTGTGCTCTAGCTGTCAAGCTCATGAGAAGAGATATTCGCGCATCAGTTGCAGTGACTCTGAAGCAGTTAGAAATGAGGAACCAGATAGAGAAAACGGAGAAGGTTTCCATTCATCTCTTTCTTACTTTCCCTTTAAGTATATGATCTTAAAAATGAGGAACCAGACCTGTTTATTTAGATGCCTGCAAGTCTATCATGGTAGTCGTTCTGTTTGGATCCCACAAGTCTATCATTCGTTTTCAGTCTTTTGTATCTCCTTTAATTATTATCTGTTTCTCATAGTTACCACCCTAGTTTCTTATAGAGTTTTCAGCTTCTTACAATTTGGTGTATGAAGCAAATACATGCATCGCTGGTCCTGATTGTCAAAAGTGTGATGCTATTTGTAGATGCTACTAAAAGGTTCCGGGCAATCAAAGCCTGGTGGCAGGACATGGCCAACCAAAACCAACATTCAGTTGAAAAAGTTAAAAGTAACCATATTCACCAAAGCCCCTTGTCTAGCAAGTGCCCTACGGATATCCAACGAGGTGATTCAAGTTCTATATCTACTCTTCTAAACTTCAACATCATAAGCTTGTTTTAGATAACAATCATCTTTTTATGATCTGACTATCATAGATGGTACTTGATTGTATCATTGTACCGGATTCAGTTCTTATTTATCTACTTTATGTTTCTTGGTAGATAGAGTACTGAATATGGGAATTTATCCACCTATTTGATTTTAATTTTAGCATATATCTTGCCTCTTGCTTACAGAAACCGCAGCAGTGGTCATACAAGCAAGTTTTAGGAGGCGTCTTGCGCGCTGCGAGTTTAGGAAGAAAATGAGTGCAATCCAATACTTACAAGCTGCTGTCCGCACATGGTTGTCAGTGAAACGTATAGAAGTTCTTGAACAATTAACTGTTGAGGAAGTTACTTTGCATTTATCAGGTAATTATCATACTGTGAGTAATCATTTCCGGTGAAAGACAATGCGTTGCTCTCTGGTTTAAGTTTTGTTATTCCTGCAGAAAGATCAGCCAACTTAAAACCTGTAGCAAGATATGTCAAGTTCATTGTTGAACGATGTCGCTTCGTCAAGTTGAGGAAGTCTGTTTTGGTCATTCAGAAAGCTGTAAGGAGGCATAATCAAGCGCTTCTAATCAACCATCATCATGAGCTGAGAGCAGCACTCAAAATTCAGCTAGCTTGGAGGAGTTATAACGACAAAGTTATCTCTTCTACCATCATCCAGTCTTATGTTCGTGGATGGATCACTCGTAGAATGAACTGGAAGTACAAGTTTTCTTCTGTACTTATACAGGTAAATTTGTTCAGGTATCAATGTTTTGCTAATGTACAAGCCATTATTCAGTTCTCTGTTGATCATTTTGTCCAGATAAGAAATCTTGTTGCTCTTTTGTTACCCTCTGCTTTATTAACTTTCTGCAACCAACTGCAGAGATTTTGCCGTGGTTGGTTGGCGAGAAGGAAGTTTTACATTCTGAAAGAAGCAACGATGTGCATTCAGAGTGCTATCCGAAAATTTAACTGCATGATGTCATTTCATCGCTACAAGCATGCAGCCACTGAGGTTCAACGGTTCGTTAGGGGTCAAATTGTTCGAAGCAGGCTTCAAGGTGCTTAAGCCATTTCTTCAGTACCTTACTTTTTTAGCAGATTACATTTTATTTTATTTTCTGGAGGGAATCATCGGTTTCTAACCCATATTTTAATTATCGTAGGAGCTTCTTATCTCCATCCAAGTGTCGATTCAAGACGTTCACACGACAGCTTTGGGATGACAAAACTGCTACATTCCGTCATTAAACTGCAGCGTTGGTGGAGGTTTCTCCATTCACAGAACGTGAGAAGAAAATCAGCAGTCTTAATAATACAGAGCCATGTTCGAGGTTTATTTGCGAGGCGAAGAACTTCTTTGGAAAGACGTTACATTGCCATGATACAAGTAAGATATTACCAAAGCTACTTTCGTCTTAATTCACTTTCAGTAATAATTCGCTTTGCTCCTAGCTAAACTCTATAAGTTGAATCTGTCAGTCACACTGGAGAGGTTATCTTACACGCAAAGCCTCAAAGGCTCAAGTTCTGGATCTGAGAATGAGAATGCAGACGTCTGCAGCAAACATCGATGACAAGAAACGGCTTATAAACAAGCTTCTTTCTGCGCTCTCTGAACTACTGAGCATGAAAAAGGTCCACAACATTCTTCACATTTGTGAAACGTTAGGTGAGTTTCTCAGCTTTTCTCAGCTTCCTTAATTTTACAAAACCATATTAAGGCGACTATAACGATAATTTTACATATATCTCCTTTACACAGATTCGGCAACAAAATACTCTGACAAATGCTGTGAAGAACTTGTGGCAGCTGGAGCTATAAAAACGTTACTAACAGTGATCCGGTCTGCAAGCAGAAGCATCCCTGATCAAGAAGTCTCAAAACATGCGGTTTCAACTTTGAGACACCTTGCTCGTTACCCACAAATGGCAGATGAGCTAATCGAGACGAAAGGATCCATCCAGACAATCTTCTGGGAACTCCTCAGGTCTTCATTTAGTTGTAGGATAAGAATTGAAGTTTAGTCTTTCCTCTCTCTGGCGTTGCTTAAATTTTTCTCTTTCTTTCAGGAACAAAGAAGAAGCATATTTCATTGCATCAGATGTTCTGAAGAAGATATGCAATAGCCAGAAAGGCTTAGAAGCAGTTCGAAAGCTTGCTGCATTGGTCAAACGTTTACAGGCTTTAGTTGAGGAGCTATCTCGTAAGGCAAACTTCGAGAAAAGGTTAGTTTTTTTCTCTTCTCCGTTTTCTAGTCTAATTTTTCTGTTACTGTGAACCAAAAACCATATCTACAAACTTTAGGTTAGATCCAAATAAAAAATTATGAATAAACATGTCCTAATCTAAAGAACTTGTGTATGAATTCAGGAACGTTAAGGGTCAAGGTGGAAAAGAAAAGAGTGAGAGAAGACTAAAGGAGGCTATTGAGCTTCTAAAGCTTATAACCAGCAGATGATTTTTGTTGGTTTTGTTCCAAACTAAGTTGTGTTTGTGGCTTGTACATATTTGTAATGCCTCTTGCTTGATGTGGAGGATTGCTTTTTGAATAGACTTTTACTTTGTTGATGTTGTGGATTGCTTTTTGCTTTTTGAATAGAGCTTAGAGCAAAACTGGATTGTATTTTAGAGTTGTTGAAAATCCAAATAACCTTAAAGAGGGAACAAAATGATAAAGAGTTGAAATACTCCTACAAAATAAATAGATAGAAATGCCAAGGGAGAAAGGACTCAAAGGAGTCACAATAACATCTTCCTCTCTGGTACCTTCCATCACAAGTCTTATCGTGAGTTTGAGTTACATTTGGGCGGCTTATTGTCACCACAATCGTTTGTTATCATCGATTTGTATGTAGTTGGAGGTGTGTGGAAGAAAAGGTATGCACATGGCAAAATGTTAGCTGAAAAGACATCGGGTTGAGACCATGGACTAATAGAAAAAATGTTCTCAACTTTAAACATAGGAACCCCAATATCCAAGTCCTGTGATTTAGGTCCTTGATACCTCCAAAGCAACGGTGAGCTGTGGTTTGTGTAGAAAAATGTGCAAAGAGCTCTTGATGTACTCGGCCAGCAGTACCCTTACGTACATGTTTATAAGACCAAAGACATCTGTAGTATCCTGCAATATTCTAAAGAACAAAACAAAAAAAGAGAACGTCATTGTCGACTGTCGAGCAAGAAAATACAACCAAAAAGAATATACATGTTTGTTTTAGTTGTTTCCTACTTTTACTGCTTAATTATAGGAGCTCTAAACCATTTGTTGATTACCAAAAAGAAGGAAACAATCTTCACGTTATTCCAAATTGTATATCAATCAATAATAGTTTGGCTCAGAAAGCACGGCCTAAAACACGAGAGGTTGTTCTAGGAAATTATGTACAAAGAATGAGCAAACTGATATGGATGTATCCCAAGACATGGAAAGGGAATGGAGAGAAAGAGAGGAAAATCAAATCGCATGGTGAGGGAAGGATAGAGTGAGAGGAATGATCGATGAAATTCTGGTGATCTGACAATTGGGTTGGAGGATGGGAGTGTGAAATATAACTAACTCGGTGAACCGGAAAGGGTATTTCAGCCTTTCTTTCATTCTGAAGTGCCACCTATTTATACATGTCTTGAATCTTTTGGATATCAAATAATTTGCAGTTCCTTTCAAAATTATGTCTATGTTCTCGTTTCTGGAATATGGAGAACCTGAAGTATTTGACATAGACGAAACTTTAAACTTTAAATTTGAAAGTGTGGTGTTTTTGAGGTACCAATGCTTATATCTTGACCTTTTTGGATTTGACAAAGAACCATAGCTATACTACAATTGGGTGAAAATGGTTTTAATTGTAAGGAACTATAAAAAACCGCTTTCAATTTGGCGCCGCTGCCATTGGGTTTAGCATAAACCATTAGGATTTTGAATCTATTTAAGCCTAAACTTTTATTTTTTCTTGTTTGTTCATCTCATTGAGATGATGAATTTTTTCTTTTTGTTGTTACTAACATGTGTTCTTTTATTATCTTGTGCTTTCCAAGATATCAAACTAAGAATAAGATAAATGGTAAGACAAGATCATGTGAGGTGGCTCAGATGGACAACCACAAGAGCATTCCTAAAGCTCCACAACCTCAAGAACTGGTACCAACTCCTAACCAAGCTCAAGTGATCACGCCAACAATTGGAAGTTGTGATACTCCTCATTATGATTGGCTTAATTATGCAATCCACTCTCCTCCCATAAAACCAAATGCCTGTGAGATCAAAACAAGCTTGATAAGGTTAATTAAAAGCTCTAAGATATTGGGAAATGGAATGAAGAATCATTATGATCACTTGGATTACTTTGAGAGGTTGTGCAGCATATTTAGGATTTATGGTGTGCCTCAAGATAGTACCAAGCTTCAAGAGCTCCTCTCTCAAATCTTGACCATCACGCTTGAAGGCGCGCCCAATTTCAACCCTCACTAGCAAGAGCTAAGGAAAATCAAACTTAGAGACATAACAAACTCACTTGGGAGGAAGGCTCATATCTATCATTGTACATATTTTTGCTTTTTAATCTTAATCTTATTGTTATGTGTGTGTCTGTTCGGAGTAATAGGTTTTAAGCGTAGGTTGGTTGAGGTTCAAAGGAATCAAGATGGTCAATCAGGATTGAGCAAACCGATTGAGATCCCCTGGTTTCCCATAAATTGAGCAATCAGATGAATTATGAGCTTTTTAAAAGTAATTATTAAACAGACATAGAGTGACAGACAAAAAGACTAGAATCAATAAGAGAACGAAGAAAGTAGACAAAAAAAGAAAGAAAAAAAAAAAACAGAGTCGTAAATCAAGTGCTTCGAGTCATCCTTTGATTTTTTCTCTAAAGATAATCGACTTTATTACTCGCCGATGAAACTAAACACTAGTTTCACCTAACCAAGACGAAACACCGTACGAGAGAGCGACATAGAAGCATCATCACACAACACAGTTTTTAATTACTTTATGATCATTCTTACACTGTTGGGTTCCCTGGTGCGAACTTGAGAGAGACACTGTTGACACAATGTCGTTCATCGGTAGGCGTAGGGAAGCCTTCTCCTTTGAACACATGACCTAGATGTCCTCCACAAGCTGCACACGTGATCTCGATTCTTCTCCCATCTGGATCAGCCTGAGTTAAAAAAAACGTATCAGCAAACTCATTCACAAATCAATCATTTCCAAATGATCATGTCTTTTTGAATTTGGAATCTTACGGTTCGGTTTATGGCACCGGGGATTCCGTCAAAGAAAGCTGGCCAGCCGCAACCGGAGTCGAATTTGGTTGCGGATTTGTACAGAGGAGTTCCACATCCAGCACAAGAGTAGATGCCTTCGTCGTATACTTTGTTATATTCTCCTGTTCCTGGATACCTACAGTTACATGTGTAACACCAGTTAGAATAATGATATTATTGGACTTGTTTAACTCTACTTCACACCGTATGATATTCACTGATCTTTCAACCACAGAGAAAGTTCTACTTAAACTCTATTTGCTTCTTGCTGTTAATGTTAAAGAACCAATGAAAGATCATTAAGGCAGACCAAAATAATGACACAAGAGTAAGGAGCAATCCAAATGAAAATGTTATTAAACTCAGTTTTGCAAACCAAAATTAAGACACAGGTAACAAATTTATTTCACAAACGCTTACTAAACACAATTTTCATGAGAGATATAACAGCAATTTCATGCCCCAATGATTCAAATATATATCAACATAGAAATTGCATCATGAGAAGATTCACAATTCAACAAAAGAGAAAAAATAATCATAATTCAATGCAAGAAGAATATCTAAGGCATTTTCTACGATCATGAACAGAGATCATCATATTTGTATCCCCGAAATTATCTCAAGTCGAATGCTTAATCCATTTGAGAATCAACACATGCAAAATAACACTATCCTTATGCAGCAGAACACTGGAATTTCACAAAACCAGATCGAAATCGACAGGGAGAAAATCTCTTACTCAGTGCCTTTCTGCCTCAGAATTCTGAATTGCTCAGGAGACAGAATCGCTCGCCACTCTTCCTCAGGCTTGTTAACTGATCCAGGAGCAGGGGAAGCCATCGCCACAATACGACCACGGTGGAAGCTACGAGAAAATGACGAAGGGGAGGAGACGGAAGGACGATTGAGGAGATTAAGATGCGACGGAGAGGAAGCAAATCGAGTGGTTTTGACGAAGGCTCTAACGGTGGAAGCGAAGGTCAAAGATGTGGCTGAAGATACACGCCCAGAAGTTATGACGTTCAACGCCATTGTTGTTGCCTTTTTATCCTTTCTTCTTCTTCCTTTAGCCTTTTATGAATTTCTTCTTTATTTGTCTCGAATCTTCAGTTAGTTTTGGGCCTAATTTTTAAGGCCTCAAGGCCTAATCTATACGCAGCGTTTTTGGTCACTTGCTGAGGTTCCAAGGTAAATTCACATGGAACCTGACAAAGAAAAAAGAATCACATGGAGAAAAGAAAAGAAGCAGTGGCTGGTGAGAGAGAAGAGTCGTATTTCACACGTTGACAATAGAGAAAAGTTTCGTTTTAAAAAATACGTGAGCATGACAAGTTTGACCTTATAAAGAACCAGAATAAAAGGACTTTTTGATGACTGCCAATATCATTCAGACCAATCGATCAATCACTCGGTTCCATACCAAAAGGATCGAGAGTGGAACCATAATTACCAAGTGAGTTTGCTCGCAAAATTTTCTAGATTTCGCCGGTTTTGTTCGCCCATCGGTTTCGATTCAATTGTAAATTGTTTATGCATCAAAATCAGCTGAACCAAATTCAAGGTTTTTTTTCTCATCGGATTGTGTAGTGTACCCGAAACTGAGAGCTGGTGGCGAAGTTGGTAACTGCAAGCAGAGGGGTTCTTGTCTGAATTCGAACCAACTCCAATCTCATCCCTCTGGTAATAATATCTCTCTATATCATATTTAGGGTTGACTCCGTTATGCTTATATGTTTGGGAGCATTGACTTGGTTTTTGATTCAATTGTAGATTGCAAATCCAGTCAAATGCAATTAATCAGAAGAAACTATTATTTTTAATAATCTTTCTTTGATTTGGACAGAGAATAATCAAGAAGATGATTTGCAAATATATGTGGCTAAAATTCCAAAGATCTACACGCCAAGTGTCCCCATGTCTGAGAACGAGTCCACGGAAATGAACAAGCCTCGTATCAGAGGAGCTGGCATTGAACTAAAACAAAAACCCAAAGCCAGTCCAATCCTACGCCCACGCGCCGTTGTATCAAGTCCCGGTATGACTTTTTTGAGCTGTTATGAAAAAAAAGAAAATGATCTCTAGTGTGTTTGCATTTCTTAATATCGAGTTTCTTATGCTTAGGGTTTTAGCTAAATATATCGAATAACAACGATTCTGCTTTTGAATTCCCTTGTTTAGATAATGATGCAATGATCGGAAGCATAAACAGGAGTGAAGAAAGGAAATCTAAAAAGTGTTTGAAGAGTGATTGTCATATCTCGAGCAGAGCTTCTCAGCGTAAGAATTTTGATACCATTGTGAAGATTTCCAACCGTACAGTCGCTAAGCAATCTGGAGTGGATGCCAAGGATCACAAATGATTAACTTGTTAACTGATGATGTTAAAAGGTTACTTTATGGTTCGATCAATAAGGGCCTTACGAATATATACTTGAATGATAAATATAAAAGGGGAACCGCTAATTTTCGTTTTGCTATCCTTTCAACATTTCATACGCAACATTCATTTCCACGTTTTTGAAAAGTTATTCAGGTATAAGTAAAATAAATAAAATTTCACTAGTCTACAACTATCTTTTGGCATATAGTGTGGCTAATTTGATTGTTTTGTTATTTCCTCTCACGACGTTATTCATCATTTGACATATTAGTCATTACTTTGATTTGGTTCACTCTTATCAAAAGTGACCCATTCCTTTCCTTTTGAGACATTATAGACATCGGATTTGGATTAATATATAAACTGCACATAACGGTTAGCTTAGCTTACCAAGAAAACAAATTACATTCTCTTTTTTGGGGTTTAAAAACAGAAAATCCAGTCTTTTAAAAGCAAAGGCCACACTAGATGAGACAAGGAAAATCAAAAACAAAAACAAAAGCGAAAGCGACATTTAAGCAGCTCTTGCAAGAACTTGAAGACTTTCAGGAACATCAGAAGGTTCAATGAAGAAACTTCTCCTTATAACAATCATCTTTGGTACAACCACTGTCAACACACCGTCTTCGTAACCAGCTGATATTCCGGTTATATCTATCGATTCCGGCAACCGGAACTTCTTCTTAAAACTCATCACCGGCGGGTCCGGCGATCTCTCCGTCGCCTCTGTTCTTATGATTAAGTATATCGAATCTTCGATCTCCACTTTGATTTCTTCTTTCCTCAAACCTGATTAAAGAAAAAAAAAAACAGAACACATAATGAAAAACCTCCAAGATTTTGTGTGGTAATGAATATACGGAGAAATTAGTATTACCAGGGAGATCAACAGAGAAAATGTGAGAATCTGGAGACTGAGACCAACGAACTTGATTCTCTTGAGTTAATTGGTAGCTATTAAGAGATTGAGAGGATATAACATATTCCCATGGCATCGCTTGAATCGTCTGAAAATCCATACCTTTTTTTTGTTCTCTTTATTTTTTTTTCCTCTTGTGGATCGATTGATTGATTTTGGTTCCTAATACTTCCTATTTATATCCACAACTTGAACCAGTTGAGCAAGTTGTTGTCTACCTTGAAAAGTTTATCATAAATGAAACAAAATAAAAATAAAAACAAAACCCTTGAAATTGAAGTCGGTAATTTGGTTGGGAAAAATAACCAATCTTGTCGACACACTCACTTACGAGTGGGAGCAATTTTTTCTATTCTCAAAAAAGAAATACTTGCTAAAAATGCTTCACTACTTCAAACTTTTTTCTTCAAGTACTTTAAAGTTTGGTGCGACGAATTTGATTGGACAATAAAGTATGTATATCGTTACTGACTAGTGACCACTAAATAATACACCATGGTTCCCTTCGATAAACATCTTATAAATTTATTCTTACTCTAATATTATTGTCAATTATGTAATTATATCGAGCATACAGTTATTACAAACCACTCATTTCATTTGGTTCGACTTCGCAAGTTGTAGAGAGATATCTCCAACCACTTGTCTAAAATTAATTTCTTGAATTCTTTTTCTTTCAGAGAAAATAAATTATATATTCGGGTTTCATTGTAAAAGAGGGAAACTTTGAAGGACGGTACAAAAAGAGAGAAATGACAGTATCCTCTTCTAATCTTCTCAATTACCCTCAAATTCAGTGTTTAATTACATTAATGCCACTACACTCGAACACGAAATATTGGCCGTGGGGTTTATCGGCGGGTTTAACATTTCTGTTCTGAGTGTTTCATCATCTTCTTCTCCTTTCTCATGTAAAAAACCTCCTTTTTGCCTTTTTGGGGAATTTCGTTACAGGTCTTGATCGTCTTACGCTCGATTCTTTGGTTTAACATTTGTCAATGTGAATATGGGTTTTAAGAAGTTGTCAAGATTAAGCTCTTTATTCCGCTCAGCGATTAGACACGCCGGGAAAAAAGCTTCAGACGCCGCCAAAACTGCCGAAGCCCACGCCGGAGATTCTCTGGAGATGGATTTTACTGGACTAGGTAACTTTCCACTTTCCACTTTGCTCTACGCTTCGCAGATTTCTCCGATTTGAGCTATGAGTTTGAATCCGATTCTTCATCTTCCCGTTGATCTCTTCCCGTTGATCATTGTTTTATGAACACAGTGTCTTCGAATTCACTGCCGGAGATTCTCTTGCCGCTTAAGTCTTCCATCGATTCGTCCATCCCTGGACAAGGTACCTCCTTTTTCGCTGGATGATTTATAAAGTGATCGACTTTCTGTTTTTTGAATTGAAAAGTGATCGACTTTCAATTTGTCACATCATGATTCTAATGCCCTTTTGATAGATTTTGGGGAAAGATCACTCGCTGGTCAGGTCTCCTCTACGTTCTATGGTATGTATAGTGAGGGATTGTTCTTTGTTAATGAGCTTTGTCAAGTCGTTGAATCAATCAAATGACTTCATTCTTGTTTCAGTTAGATCTGCTCATAGCAATCGTCTCCTGGAAAGAAATGACGATGAAGCTTCTGAGATAGAGCCACTGGAGATGACAGATTACATGCTTGGGAACAAAATTCCGTCGATAAGGACTAAACAGGTGTCACGTGGCAGGATGCAGACAGGTCATTTCGTCAAGAAGCAGTCGCATCTTATGAAGAAGCATGTGAAAGGCTGTGTTCAGATGCTGGGACCTGAGACCATGCTTGACGTGTTGGCTAAGATGGGGAAAGAAGCGGGTGAGAAAGAGTACAACACAAGGATTCAGCTTTGCATAGAGAACGCAAAGAGAAGCAATGATGTGGGATACGCTCTTGATGAGATTGGGAAGGCTATTGAGCTTCTCAAAGGAATGAAGCAGCGTGGGTTCGTTATAGAGGAAGGCACTTACGGGCCTTTCTTTAAGTACTTGGTTGATATGGAGATGGTGGAGGAGTTCCATATTTTCAAGGGTTTTATTAGGGAAGCGAGTCCTGAGTCTGTTGGGAAACTTGTCTACTATGAGATGCTTCTTTGGATCCAAGTCGATGACGAAGAGAAGATCCACGAACTTTGTAATACAGTTGACGATAGTGGGATAAGTTTATCAGTCCTACAAGGTACGCACGTATTGTTATAACGATTTTGCACTCTGGTGATTTCATTTGCTCCACTCTTAAAGTGACCTTTTGGTTCTTGAACAGAATATTATTTGGTTGCACTGTGTGAGAAAGACAGAAAGGAGAATCTTCAGAAGCTGTTAGAGATTGTCGACATAACAAAAGTTTCTTCACCAGAGGTATTGAGAAGCATATTTGGGTACCTTGGACAATCGCTATTGGAGTCTGTTGCAATGAAGTTACTATGGGAACTAAGAGACTGTGGTAAAGGTAAAATAACTGAAATAACCTGGTGTTGTTTTACCGTATATGGTATTATTGAAGGTGGACGTATACTCATTGTATAGTCCGCTGAGACCAATTCATATTTGATGCAAACCAAAAAAAATTTCTCGCTGATGACTCATTGGTATTAACATGTTATATCTCTTGCGATCATTTTGTAACATGGTTTCTTAACGTTTTGCAGATGGATTGGAGACAGTTTCAAATCTCATATTTAGCTATGTAGCCTGCATCCCAAATTCCACGGTGAGTAGTTTCTATAAGTAGCACTAAGTCGTTAACGGTTCTTTTTAAGATAGCCGATGGTTCATAACCGTTCATGCTTTTACATACTTTGGTGACTAAAGGTGGAGGAAGCCATTTTGAATTTTAACAAGTTGCATGAAGAACTAGATATTATGCCTTCATATACATCCCATGAGAAGCTTGTTGCTTATCTTTGTGGCTCGAATGAGGTATGCCTAAGCTTCTGTTGATTTCAACTTCCGTTTTCGGTACTCTTCATAGTTGAGTAGTGATAATTCATTTGCGTTGTAGGTGGTCACTGCTCTTGATGTAGTTGAAAATATGTGTGAAGAAGGTCTGGTTATATCGGCAAACATCCTGCATTCATTGTTAGATGCCACTGAGCAGATTCTTGAGTTTAATTTGGTAAGGACCTCCTTTTGCTTGAACCATGTTCCTCATATTTCGTTTCAATTACTTTTTTTTTACAGGCTTCATTATCTGTTCCACATCCAAAAGAACAGTTAATTAGTCTGGTCAGTTAATCACACCCATGTCTTTCTCATACTCATGGTTTCAGGTGCAAAGAATCCATTCAATAATGAGCAACAGGAGTGTGAAGCCAAATAGTGAGACTTTCAGGAGATTGATAAGTTTGTGCATAAGAATCAGAGATGTAACTTGTTTTCTAATTCTCTCAGCTTCAGTTGCTATCTGTCGTGAACGTTGTTTTATAGACGCTAGAGAATAAGTATGAATGTACTGTTTCTCACAGATGTAACGTTTGTTTTCCAACCATAAGAAATTGCTCTTAACCTCTCTGTTTCTTGCAGTTTAAAGGTGCATATAATATGCTTGGCACTTTGAAGAATTTCAATTTGACACCAAACTCTAGCATGTACAATTCTATATTGGCAGGATATTTCCGGGAGGTAATATCTTAAACTCTCTTTTACAAGTACTCTCCTTTGATTCCTTTAAGTTTTAACCATTAATGTTGAAATCTTGATGGAAACAAGATTGCTGCAACACATAAAAAAGCATGTCTTGTATATAAGTTGTATTGTAGTAATAATCTTAGTCAGGTAGCTATTGTAATTCAGTTGATATATCTTAAGATCATGGTGTTTATCTCTGAAATTATTTGCAAACTTTTGACTGATGAATAGTCATTTCTGTGTGCTCCATATTGTCTCTTAAGTCGTTTTTTTCTGAGATTTTTGTTCACGTTTTGTAGAAAAAAGTGAACAGCGCCTTAATGGTCCTCAAGGAAATGAAAGAAGCTGACGTTAAACCGGATTCCGTAACTTTTAGTTATCTTATAAACTATTGTGACCAGGAGGAGACTATTGCAGAGGTAACTGACTTCCATATTTTACCTCGTTCAAGTCTCTCTTGTTGTGCTGTTAGTTGTTAGTTGGAGTCTGAGAGAAATGTAATCCGTAATTTGTGTCTTCTTATTCAAAGTATTATGAGGAGATGAAGCAAGCAGGAGTTCAAGCTACTAAGCACGTTTACATGTCCCTTATAAAAGCATATGCATCATGCAGACAGTTTGAGAAGGCAAATCAGGTAAGCATGTGTACTATAAGTTCTTTTCAAAAAGTTCTCAAATGATATACTGTATTTTCATAATTTAGTGTAAGAGCTCAAGCTTTGTTCTTACGTTAGGTGCTCATGGACGTACCGGCTAAGGATCGCAATGAGCTGAGAAGTGTCCTTGTATCTGCTCTGGCATCAAATGGAAAAATAACAGATGCCTTAAGTATTTATGAAGATTTGAAGGAAGATGGCTGTCTCGTAGAGCCAAAAACCATTATATCTCTCATTGTAAGTTTCTACTTTAAGCATATGCTTTTTTTCTCGTATACTAGCTGACTAATTACGTATTACAATGACCACAAATTATCTTCCTGTAGGAAAACTCGGATTCAAACGAAGAGTTGTCAACTTTGGTTCAACTCGCTGATGAGCTGCATGAATATAAATATTGGATAGAAGGTTTCTTCAAAATTCTCGTGTTTGGTGTCCGCAACAATAACTCAAGGTATCTTGCGTGCTCTGTGTTTAGCTCACCTGGACTCCATCATTATTAATCATCTCATGCTTCATCCAACTTTTCTTTTGTAGCTCTATTCTTGATTTGTTGAAGCAGACGAAAAACCACTTGTCGGATGATGACATCGCTGTGGAATATTGGTTTGAAGAGGTCTGTGCTCTTTGTTCTTATTGTTAACTGATATATTATAACCTCGAGATGTCTTAAAATGTAGAAACAGAAAATTCTTTGGATGATTATGTTGTGTGTCATAATTTTCTTAACTCTTTTTCATCTCATTGTTTGAAATCAGGTGTTTAGGTCAATAGCGGAAACAGAGCCTAGTGATGTGAAGCTAGGCCTGGACTTGGTGAGCTTCATGAAGGAAGAACTTGGGTTGTGTCCTTCAAGAAAATGTCTAGATTTTCTTCTACATGCTTGTGTCAATGCCAAGGATAAGCAGAGCGCTTTAGCGGTATGGAAAGAGTACCAGTTTGCAGAACTTCCTTACAATGTCCTCACCTATCTAAGGCAAGTCCTCTTTTATCTCATCTCAATGATAAGAGTGATTCTGCAATGGACAAGGTTTATATAACCGAGCTAACTCATATTTGATATTCATAAACATATCTAAGAAAGTGTTTCTTTGCTACTGGTAAAAGAGTGATGTTATAATATGGCTTCTTGGTTTTATGGTATTTCAGGATGTATCAGGTTCTATTAGCTGCAGGAGATTCCAAAAGTGCAAAGGCAATAGTATCAGAGATTCCTATTGATGATAGAGATGTTAAGTGTATAATTAAACAAAGCTATGAAGTATTGACTCCGAAACCGAAAAAGAAAAAGTCTAAAAAGAAACGATTATCTCCCCAAGCAAAGTAGGATGATCTATTAGAGCCCCCACATTGTATGAGATTTTGTACAGGAATGAACACGATTGCCACTAGAAATGGCTAAGTTTTTCTTTTAATCTAACATTTATTGCAACCTTTAGACAGTCTTCAAGATTGCTGGACTTTGACACTCAGTGTCCTCACAGGTGAACGGAAAGGGTTTAGGAGAAACCGGATGAGACAATCTCCAAATCATCATCATCATCTTCACTTGCCATTATCGCCGGTTGCTTCGACTTCTGTTCATATGATTGACCTGGAGGATGCGAAACCGTGACAGCAACAAAGTCTTGTCCTTTGCACATCTCTGGTGGCCACTGAACATCAACAGTCTCAATAAAAGGTGAAAACTTTATCATCCTTGGACATCTCCTGGCTTGCTTCTCCTCCTCTTGAACCAGTAGCAAAGGATGCACCAAAGAAAGAGCTTTCATCACAGCAAACACAAGCCTAAGCTCTTCGAGTGTCGGGTTTCTAAACTGGAGCTCGCCAGAGGTCGTGCACCGGGCAACATCGATGACCGGAAACCGATCAGCTCCAGAGACTTCTAAAGACAGAGACTTGACCATTCTCTTGTTACAAGGAAGCATCAGTGACTCAACCTCATCAGTGATTCTTAAAACCTCAACATTAGGAGCTCTAGCCGTTTCAAATGAATCATCTGTCATTTTCAATGCATTGTTCATGGATCTATACATATAGATTGCTATATCACCACCATTCCCTCCTATGAACTGAACGCACTGAAAAGGCTGTCTCTTTCCTGACCAATCTGAGTCTTTTCCGACCCGGACACCGAACAGATGACCTGGTCTGAGCCTCTTCCATGGCTCACTTCTGTATAAAGAAGCTGATGCTCTAAAAATGGATTGGATAATGTTGGAAGATATACCTTCAACTTTCATCAGGCAAGCACCGGATCCAGGTCCTAGACCCGGACCTGATCCGAATTGGTCCTGAAACCTCCCAAACAAGTTCTTCAAATGCAAATCCATTCTTCAATGAAGAGTCAGATCTGAGTGAAGAAGAAAGAACTTTGAAGAAATCACTAAACCTGGAAACGAACTTGAATTTTAGAGTAGGAAGAAATATCAGTTTTTGTGTTTCACAAAGAGAAAATCTGAAATGATCATCTGAATTAAATCAACTTTACTAAAACTGAGTCAATGTTGTGGTATTTGGAAAAAAGGTAAAGAAGTTATTATACTTATCTTGTAAATGATTGGTAAAATTCACATCTCTTAATTCAATTCAAAAAGAAAACTTCATATTTACCCTCTCCACTTCATTTTTCTAAATTTATTCCCCGGGACAGAATTATTTTCAGTTTACTTTTCCATCAACATTGAAGAGAAGTAAATAGATTATTTGTGAAAGTGAAATAATTAATGATGTACTTGAGAGTCTTAAACAAAGCATAGTCCAACTAAAATCTAAAATCATACTTAGAGATCTCCAACCCCATGCTAAATATGACATATATGCTATTTTGCCATAATTTTTGCTCCAACCCAATTGCATATGCTATTGCAAAATAGCATCATGCTATTTTTGCTTCTATATTTGGCATGAGATTATGCAATATGCTATTTTGCCATTGAACTTTTTTATTTATAAAATAGTCCTTCAATTTGTAATTACTTTTAATTTAACAGTTTAATTATATTGATTATGATTTATTTAAATAAATAAACAATACTCATAACTTTTTCAAAATATAAATAATATTTATTTCATAGAAATATAAAAACATAACCATAATAAACTTAAAATTTTATTTTTAAAAATACTGAAATTCAAAAAACATAAAACAATAGGTTAAAATCTTTGTTTTCTATAATTTTTATGTAATATGATGTATTTTGTTTTAATATTATAATAATAAAAAAAATATCTGGTTGTTTTTGCAAAAAAAGAAAAACAAATGATTCACTTTGTAAAATTTGAAGAAATCAAGTAGTTTTAACAATTAATAATAAGTTGGAAAAAAATTATAGCATGATATATGGCATGAGGGGTTGGAGAGAAACCCAATGCTATTGCTATATTTTTGCCATTTGCAATAACATATGGCATGAGGGGTTGGAGATGGTCTTATCTACCCAATGTGGGCTCTATGTCATAATTAATTAGTTGGTGGGACCCGAGTTAAGAACTTAGAAACAAAAGTTTGAATAAGCCAACAGAAGAAATAGTTTTACAACAACAAAACTGTATAAAGTCTGTTAAAACAAAGATGAAGAAATGAGAAAAACCAAAATGGAGTCCATTACATAAAAACAACCGAACAGAGTTCTTTAACTAGGGCACTGATGGAGTAGCTTCTTCTACTTCCATGTCACAATCTGCCTTCTTCTTGCCTTCTCCTTCAAACAAATTGGCAATAAAGCCACTCTTCGAAGCAGAGGGTTTAGGATCTATCTCCATACCGATGCCATTGTTGTTACTACCTTCTCCACTCATTACAGTCTTGTTCCCAAGCTCTAACTGAAGCTCCTCCGGCACTTTCTCTTTCTCCACCATAAGACCAAACCCACTAGTCTCACCGGAAGGTTTCTGTGGCTCTGTAGTCTCTTTCTGTGCCGACAAGACAAGACTCGGTGGATCAGTCACCACCGTCGTCTCTGGAGTTGGAAAAAACTCCACCAGACGAGTCGCAGCTTCTCCTTCTTTCTCCTTCTCCTTTGCTTGAGCCGCAAGTTCTTTGCCATTACTCTCCTGTGACAACAAAGTCAAAGCTCGAGCAGATTCAGAAATGTCCATGTCGGTGACAGCAGCATCTTCCATTGGTTGATCATTAGGAGGAGGAGGAGCAGATTGATGAACATCATCAGTTTGGTTCTTGGTTTCTTCGTCTCTTCCGAACATTTTGACAGTAGGAGCCAAGTCGTTCTCTGGAGTTATCGGAGTGACTTTCCCAGGCACGAACACGACACCTCTCAGTTTGATGTCACTGTCGTTAACCTTGACGTTGAGGAGATACCCTGCGTCGAAAGATCCTTCGACCACACCAGAAACCATCTGACCGACCAAGTTCACGTCCACCGGTTTTGGAGTCACTTGAAGAGTTTCTTGTTGAGTAGCAAAGGTTTCATCTTTCCGCGGACGACCTCTCTTTCTCTTCGCCAAGAGATCACTAGCAACGGGAGGAGGTGCGCTTGAGGAGGCTAGGTTCAACGGATTCATTCTACAGAAGAACAACAAAAACACAAACAAGAAAAATGTGATTCTAATTAGTTTCATATTAATTATCATATTTTAATGGAAAAAAAAAGTCATTTAAATCATTAACTTCAGCGAGGCACGGAATAGTTGAAACTTTTATGAGACAGATAAAAATACATTCTGGAAAAAGGATAAAGTTCATTTCACAAAATAAGAAATTAGACTTAATTAATACCATAAGAGCAGTCTAAACAGAAAACGGAGACAATTGCACAAAGACAGGTGTGAACTATTTATATTGCAATTCTAGGACTTAATTCATACTCCATATATTATGGAACTGATTTTAAACCAAATCAGAACGTAGTAGAAACCTAAGGATCAAGACATTCATGGAATCTCAAAATTCAGGATAACATAGTTTTGTAATTCAAAAAGAAATCAATTAAGATTTAGATCCTTGAACAGAGGAGAAAAAAATAACAGATCAACCTATGTATAGCAATAGAAATAACAGAAGAATTTCATTTCCAAAAATATTGACGAAATCCTTTAACAAAAAAAAAATGAATCGAAAATATTAAAACAAATCTGAATCCAACCATCGAGAACGTTGATCCTCAGTAAAATCGAGAACGTAAAAATCAAAAAATAAAATACATTTTCTAGAGGGAACACAGTTTTTTGGCATTATAGAAGAAAAATAATGATTACTACTTTGAATTACCTCTCGACCAAGCGACGCAAACCAAACGAAATGGTGCTTCGAAAAATTGGAGAATTCTCTGTTTTTTCTCAAAATAAGATCAGAAACATAAACGTTTGTGTGTGAGAGTGTGTGTTTCTGTTCTTCTTCGGCAACCTCCTCCTTCTGCTTCTTCTTCTTCTTCTTCTTCTCTTCAAGTTTTGGTCACTTGCGGTTTCTGTGGCATTTTGGTTCGTACCTTCTCGTTCCAATTTATAAGCAACCTAATATGGGCTTTTAATGGGCTATTTGTCTATTTCACATTTTTATTTTGTTTATTAATTAAATTTCAAAATAAAATTCTCATTTTCATTTAATTTGGTTCCTAATTTTCTCAATTTTGTATAATATATACCAAAATTCATTTCAATAATTAAAAAGATGACAAAACTAAAATTCAAAGAAATAAAAATAATGCCAAAAGCACGACGGTTAGAAATATCCATTCAACTATCGTTTTATGAGCTTGCCAAATAAAAAACAGTATTTTTCGTGACTTTGGAAATATCACAAATTAGTCATACATCCAGAGAATTTACTATAAAATTGTCTTAAATTCGGCTTTTCTCATTAATATAGTTTTATTTCTTCTTCTTTTCTTTTTTATTACTTCAACAGATTCAGTAAAATGTTGCTTAAAATATATTTTCACAAGTTGAAAAGAAAAACTAGAATAACTAACATACTTTAACTAATTTTTTTCCTTAAGTAATATGATACCATTTTTCCCCTATCTTGTGTATATTTTTCCCCATTATACAATTTAGTTTATGGTGTTTATTATCATGTCAGTTTTATTAGAACAATTATATCTTTTAACAAAGACAAAAATCTAAACCAACAATGTCAAATTCTATATTTCAAACGTGGAAACTGCCAGTAGTTTTTGTTCGTAACGGTCAAATAAATAAATAAAAACAAACTACTATTAACAATAAAAACAAAGTGTGGATTCTTCACGTTTTACTACCAAACTACAGAAAAGAAAAACGAGTTACTTAATATTACAACTTTGACGGTTTTAGAAACAGCCTTTAAACTTTTTTTCTCCAAAATTGTGTTTTTGTACCTTTTGTATAAGTGTTTAAGGTGACTTTAGAAAGAAAGAAAAAATCATGGTTTGGCTTGAATTTTTAAAATCATGAAAATATGGCTTTAGAGTAAAATAATTAATTTTGTTTTTATTCACCTTGAGTAACTTAAAACTCTTTTTTATTCTTATGAACTTTATCACAAACTTTTGTTTATCAATTAGTTATTATCTCATCTAAAAGATTCTCGACAAAGCTATCTGCGGAGTTGCCAATTTGCATAACCAAAAACATAATAGTCATTGCATTATCCTTGAATGTTTTCTTGATTAGACGAGTCTTATTGTGGAAAAAATGAGTTTTTTTTTTTTTTTTTTTTTTTTTAATTTTTTAAATGAGTTTCAACAATTTAATTAATTTCTTGTTGCCAGTCAGATTTTTATTAATGTACATCAAAATCACGACATAAAAAAATCAACAATAAAAGCCTAAAACCAAGCGGCCCCAAGGACACTTTGATCAACACTTAAACAGTTAAAAAAAATGATTTGAATTTGAACATCGGACGGTGCAAAATTGGCTCTCCCACATAATCACTATAGACTAGTCAAATGATGTTGAAGTATACAACAAACAACCAAAACAACAGGGAGTGTCTATAAGCTCTATCTCGTAATGCATAACCAACTTCTCTCAGACTCATTGTTTTGGCATGTGATCGGAACGTGCCATGACCCTTTCTCCGATTCCTGAACAATATCCAAACAAACAAAGATAACACGGATTCATCAGATACTTACAAAAGAAAAACACAAAATTCAACTTTGAGATTGTAAGAAACCTGGATCACAACTGAGAAAGGAGGTGGCATTTCAAGCTTTAGACAGCCTTTCACAAATGTATACCGAACCTGAACCAACGCAACAAACCAAAACTTATCTTTTCAGTTTAGTGTGACAAAAACATCAAACTATATACTTCACACAGATTAGATTGGTAAAAAACATCAAACCATGTAACTACCTGATGCCTTTCTTTCCATTTCTGAAAAAAACTGTTACTTAATAGTTCAAAAATGTGATCTCTCATCTCATCGTTTGTCACAAGCAAACACTTGAGTTTAGCAGTAGCATAGAGCCAATACCTGAAATCAAATCAAATAAAAACCAAGATTGAGTAACCAAGCCAAACCAAACCAAACCAAACCAAACATGTTAAGAGTGATTTTTTTCTTAAAGAAGCTTAAGTCAGTCCAAACATACCAATCATCATTAGAACCTGGTGGAGTCGTGTATAGGACATTGTTATTAATCCACTCTTCCACCACATTCCGGTGATTAGGGTTCTCTAAAAGCGCACTGACCCGTTTCTTGTGCAAGAGAATTAGCGGCCATTTCTTGTTACCACTTTTGTTGTAAAGCTCCTTCACTACAGTTTCAAGCTGCTCTTTTTCACCCATGTGGATTGTGTCAGTATTCACAGAGAGTGTAGTAAAAGAAAAATGCAAATAAAGAAAAAAATCAATGAGACCTGTGGTAGACTGAATCCACCATCTGCAAAATTTTGTTGGTAGAGCCCAATATTTGCTCCATCTAATATAGCTTCATAATCTCCATGCTTTTCAAGCCACTCCTGCCAAAATAGTTTACAAAAACATTGACATTTGAATGCAGAATATATGATATTCAAGATAAATACGTGCTTCTTTTCTCTCTAACCTGAAACTCGCTGAAGTCCGGCATTGGCTCACATGAATTCATCTTCGCCTTTCTCTCCATAGCCAAAGCCACCAAAGAATTCACAAAATTCTCAGTCTCTACCTCATTGGTATCTACACAAGCCAAATGCTCACCGCAGCTCAAACACTTCCCTGCAGGACTAACAAAACCTTTCTTCACAATCCATTTGCCTTCTCCAACCCACCCAAGACCATGCCACCCACCTCCATTCTTCAAAATAGCTTCTCTAAGCAACTCAGTATCAGAACCAATCCCACTACTGCTAACCTCGCTAGCTTTCTCTCTACAGAACCATTCCTCTATAACTTTCGAAGTCTCTTCACAAACGCAGCCAACACATTCCCTTAACTTATGCAAATATCTATAAACCTTGTTTTCTCGTCCTGTGGCAACGCTTACCTTCAGCAGAGCCGAGATCTCCACCTCCTCCAACACAATGCCTGAAGCATCCATGTGCTCTTCCACTTCGTAACTCTTTTCAGCATCCAATCTCTCACAGAAACAGAGCAAAGCCGGAGAATAAGTTCTCAGACGAGGAACTGATACGCCGCCAACAGCAACAATGTCTTTCACAACCTTGAAAGCATAATCACCATCACCTTTAGCAGCAGCTAGTCGTGCCACTGAAGTGACGGATGCCTCATTAGGACTTACCCCGGAACTCACCATACGGTCAAAAATCTGGAAGCCACGGTCAATGGCAAGGGTCTGAAGAGATGGGTCACTAATGGACGCAGAGCAGAGGTAAAGAAGGCTCTGGAAGTGTTGCAGGCCAAGGCGGACGTCACTGGAAACGACAGCTTCGTCAAAAAGAGCTAACGCAGCAGAGAGGTCCTTGGACTTGGAACAGGAATGGAGACTGATAAGGAGACTCTTTTCTGTGTTGTGGCTTCCTTTCCTCTTCTTGTTCGGTTTCGAAGGGCTTTCGTCGTGGTGGTGGCGAGAACGGCGCTGGTCAGCGGCAGCCATGGAATAGTATATGCGTGACTTAGCTGCACAATATCTCAAAGTCGCAAGCTTTCCACTGGAGGATGAAACCCAAACCCTGACAATGAAAAACCAATTAACAACATTCCCAAAGTCAATCTCTTTCGCAGTGATTGATTTGACCCTCTTCAAAGAGTGGCTAGAAGGAATAAAAAGGTTAGAGCTTTTTGTAGCTTTCCTTCATATATCTAAGTCACATACTAGGCTAGTTCTTCAAAGAAGATAGATTCACTAATTTGTCAACCGAATACATAACTTCCATCTCTTAATACTATCATATAACAGTGCATTGTAGCTGATAGTAAAAGAGACAAGCAGAACAATCAAAGTTTCAAATTTAAACAAAGTGTAGATTGCAATTTGAAACTGTGATCAGTTCTGGACCTCCCTGGCATATTCAAGACCTAGTTTTTCAAGATCTATTCTAGAATTCAAGGCTAATCCGATCTGATCCTTTTTTTTTTTCAGATTGCATGCAAAGAAGAGATATTGGATAGGAACACTCATAGCTGGTTCTGACTTCTGAGGGTGTGAGGGGACGAATAATTCCGATTAAATCCTAACTTAATGTAGTCTATAATCGAACAGGAAAAAAGTAGGCTTAATCAATCTCTGTGCTTTACGATCGATACAAAACCTCGGAAAAAAATCAGAAAACTTTTAGGTTCGAAACCGGAAACCGAATGCGAAAGCAGTCAAGGTACAATTGGTCTATTAGAACAATCGGAAAAAAGGCTAACCTGCGAGGAATGAATCGATAGAGTGAGCGAGTTTGAGAGAGAGAAGGCGGCACGGCGCTGAGCAAGGAAGAAGAAGGCAGCAGTGAAGGTTTTGCTATTCAATTTGTTTTGTCATTCATAAAAAAATAATAATAATAATAATAATAAGTGAATTCATTTTTTATTTACAAAAACAACAGACGTCAAAAAAAAATACAAAAACGAAATTAAAAGTTTTTAATACAAAAAAATAAAGAACAATAATAAGATTACAAAATTGAAAGTTTTTAATTTTTTATTGTACCATTCCTCCATGAGATTTACACTTCTTCTGAGTAATAATATGATGTAGTTTGATGTTAACAAAAAAAAAAAAGAACAATACCCTAAAATGGCACCAAATGAAAAGTATTTTGGACCTACATAACATCAGTTTTACATGCCCTAATTTCACTTTGTGGTGGACATTGGGTTAGAATTTTGCTCCATCGATTTGATGATACTTCTCGTCCTAGTACGAAGACCCAATGGCCAATGCTCTTACATGTATTCTGTTAACACCGTTCGATCTTCCTCGTCCATGCGTCCTGAAACTGTGCAAACCACTTTACATCGATCATGAACAGGATTGTGTCCGATAGTAAGACTACAAGTTGCCTATTAGTCGGAAACTTTGGGAAAAAGAAAATCTATACTTTGGGAGTATAATCTGATTCCTTAATTATGGAAATAATTAATTTTTCCTGAATTCTTCTTTTAATCATAAACTTTTTTTATATGTTTGATAGGATACTAATTTATTATTTCTATCGAACACTAATATTTACGTCCGAATTTTATGACTTAGTTAGATATAGACATGTAGTATGTTGTGTGTATAATACATGTGCGTGAACCAACTGAAATAGTGGATAGTCCACATGTAATGCTCATATAGTCAAATAAAGTAAAATCCACACATGTGTGCCTATATATGTACAGTGACCACCCCTCATGGTATTACCTAAATTTAGTCACACAAAAGACGATTTTTATTTAGTTCCAACACAAAACTGCTATGATGAAGATTCCAAACGAATACACAAAGATAGCGAAAGAAGATCCTACTGAGATAATCCACAGAAGAGCTCAGCTTCTGATCCACAAGATTCTCCAACGATCTGACCCAGATATATCAAGACAGAAACAGAAGAGAACTTCTACGGTCAAAACGCCGTTGTTTAGAGTGGTGGGAATAAGAATGAAGATTGGGAAGAAGCTGAGGAAGCTAAGGAAGGGTTGTGTAATGGCAGACAAACAACATGGAGATCTTGTGCAACGTGTTCTCAAATCTCTTAAACGTTATTTCTTATGTTCCTCTTCTCGAAACGTCTCTGATCTTCCTCTATTCGCTCTTCATGTTTGAAACAATTCTTAACATACCATATAGTGAGTTTCCCACAATGTAGGCAAGAGGTACATTTCGGACTCCTTACCTCTTCCGGTTCCCAAATTGTCCATTTGATGTTCCTCCCTTGGATTGAGACCGTTTCACTCATGTTTGTCTCATAGTCATGTGTAGAACCTATTAATCCATGTTTAAGTGGGTCCATATATATCATCTTATACACTAAATTTCCACAATGTATCAAAGGTACATTTCGGACTCCTTACCTCTTCCGGTTCCCAAATTAGGTCCATTTGATGTTCCTCCCTTGATTGAGACCGTTTCACTCATGTTTGTCCTCATAGTAATGTGGAGAACCTATTAATCCATGTTTGGGTAAGTATGGGTCCATCTAGTTCATCTTATACACTACAAGTGAGTTTCCACAATGTGGAGTCACAGAGGTACATTTCGGACTCCTTACCTCTTCCGGTTCCCAAATTAGGTCCATTTGATGTTCCTCCCTTGGATTGAGACCGTTTCACTCATGTTTGTCCTCATAGTCATGTGTAGAACCTATTAATCCATGTTTGGGTAAGTATGGGTCCATCTATTCATCTTATACACTACAAGTGAGTTTCCACAATGTGGAGTCACAGAGGTACATTTCAGACTCCTTACCTCTTCCGGTTCCCAAATTAGGTCCATTTGATGTTCCTCCCTTGGATTGAGACCGTTTCA